>JAPQRQ010000019.1:12775139-12801722 GCA_037367365.1 Apogon talboti | reverse complement strand
AATTTTACTTGAAATAAGACATTTTAAGGTATTTTGTACAGGCCTTTTTTGCAGTGGTAAGTAAAGTCAAAGCAGTTGTCCACTATAAGTTTATCTGTCATCAAATAAGGTGATGTATAGTGTGATTGCAGCGGGAATGAAGGGTCACAGGGAGGTGAGAAGTCAACTGTCACTATTTCTTTTGTGGGTTCGAATATGGTAAAGAGGATGATCCAAATTCACCATAATGTCCTTTATCATAAATTATGGACCCTTAGCTTCTTTCACATCACTGAGACAGTTTTTTCCACCAGTTGTCAGAATCATTATCTGGATATCGTACTCTGACATGTGAATGTAACCTATCATTAGCTTACCCGTTGTATTTTTAAATTGCATGTTTATTTGTGTGTTCCAAGCTTTAGCGCAGAGAAAGATATAATAAAGAAAATTTAGACCATCAGATAATGTCTATAAAATTCCATCCATAAAAAGTTAAATAATACTTGCCCTGTGTCTGATTGCTTCCACCAATAAACCCACTTGTGGTTTTTGCTAAGGGTTAATTGAAGGCATTCAGAGTCAGACCGGCAGATGGAAAATGTCGGCAGATGTGGGGCCCCCAGACATGCTCTCATCATATGTCTGCGACGCACACACACACACACACATACACACATACATTGAGAGGACAATACGGCTCTATGAATTTCACGGTGAGTTAACTCTAATCTTAAAATAAATCCTCAAATATCGTGATTTGCATTTCAGCGTCTTTCATCTTGCCTTCCCTCACAGACCTCAACAACTGCTGGCAACCAAAAGCATCTACTGATCTAAGAGGTTTAATAACTTTTGAACCATTAATCCTGTTGATACATTGAAATAATTCAGGTAAAATGTAATTTTTAGGCTTTTCACTTGCATCAGATATGACCCATTTGGACGCTCAGAGGCTCCACAGTGAACATGGAAACACTGTCATCTTCTGTAAAACCCATGTAGTTTGATAAATGACAATGGTTGTAGATGCTTGTTTGTATGTGCAGTTAATGATATATTTTGTTGAAAAAATCACCTTTTCTCCAGTTTTTATAATAACCCATAATGAGCTTCTATGAACATCTGCATAAGCAATAAATCAAATATACAAAAATATGTGATTTTCACTGTAAATTGCAAAATACAAAGGATAATATTTTAGTTGAAGGTGATAAAACACTTACGAAAGGTAAAATGTTGAGATACGTAGATGTGAAAGTTGCAAGTGCAAAGATAGTTCTAGGTCTTTAAGGTTAAGAGAGCAGAGTGTCCACAAGTGACTATGTTCACTTTTCATTTTATAACCTGTAGTTATGGTGACAGTGCTACACATTACACAATCAGATGATGGGCAGTGACAACAACATAGACGTGTCTCTGAAATCCCCTCTCAGCAGGAGAACTTTGATCACCAACAACTTAAACACATCTTTTGAGTCAGCTGAGACACCTGTAAACATGTCCTCTGTATTTCTGAGTGAGTTGACCTGTGAACTTATGAGCAGGTCACAGTGGGGTTTGTGAGGCATCGTAAAATAAAAGCCTTCTGTAACCTTTCACCCTTTTCAATTTGTTACTCCCTCTACAAAGTTTGTATTATTAAAATTATTCAAACACCAAAATGTTCAGCACAATAAGGATATTATTTCTAATGCTTTCCTTATTTCTGGCTTTTATACTTTTTAAAATATTTAGCTTTATTAACAGAAAATTTCTAATTAAAATGAATGGGAAATGTCATCAAACTCCTCCAAACCTGAATGAAGCAGAATGTACTGTATGTAATACTCTTGACTTAAGTAGAATAAGTCAAATACTACAAATTTAAGTAAAATGCATGAGATACTACTGACTTAAGTGGAATGTGTGTGTTTGTACGGACTTGAGTACATGTCAAAGTAGTACTGTATGTGTGAAATACTACTGACTGAAGTCACAAGTCTTTCAGCTGTTATACTGTAATTCAGTTATCAGCAATCACACGTAATCTCTTCAGAAATTGCAATTCATCTAGTTTAATTTTTTGTTTTATTGACATTTTGACGAGATTGGCACAAGATATTTCAGACAATTCTTTAAACACATTAGTGACGGACAGATATTTTATTGTGTTTGCCGCTGCCTTGTAAGAGGATGTTCTGTTTCAACAAAGCTTTTGTTCTTGTTTCATTTAAAGTGCAGTTGTTTTTTTTCCAGTTGTGTTGCGACCTACTTTCTGTTTTCACACGGACTTTCAGTTAAGAAATGTAACATCACAGAATCTTCTTGAAGCTGCACTGTCTATTTTACAAGGTCAATAATAGTTAAAATGGAGCTTGTGTTATCTACGGTTTAGTTATTACCTCAGGGGAAGTTTTAAGCGAATCTAAAGTATGTAAGGCTGTTTGTTGTGCTTTAGTCTGTACAGAAACCTGCGTGTAAATTCCATTTTCAGCCACTGGAAGGTGCAAAGTAGACTGGGACGAAGTACCTCTTGCAGCCATAGTCAGGAAAATAAGAAAGAATATATAGAAAAATGAAAACAGCACTGTGATTTTCCTCCGGATGGAAGCTTAAAATCCAGACAGAGAACTGCACAATACAAAGCCAGTTAAAAACACAGTGACATTACTCACTGGTCTGTCAAGTAACACCACCACAGTGGAAGAAATGCATACCACCAGTCTGCAAAGGATGAGGGACTCCTCTCTGGATGGTAATTTATAGTTCTGTATATATCAAATTACATTCACTTCAATACTGTTGGAGTTGCTATTCCAGATGTCTTTTTATAAATGTGATTTGTATGTCTTGTGTTTTCACTCACACAGATTTCTGTCAAATAATTGAATTCCACTTGACAATTTTTATCCTTGTTCATTCATGTATATAGCTTTATCACATTTTATTTGTTTAAGCCGGGTAGGATTCCAGTAAAAAAAAAAAAAAAGGCCCTGATAAAGACTCTTTATTCTAGCTCTCCAGTTTCTTATTTGTAAGAATGGTCACATCAAGCTAATCGGTGTGTGTTTTGGTATAATGACACTGAGTGTTCTGATGACACTTTGGATGTCAAACACTCTTGACAGCTCCAATTTGTTAACTAATTGCAAATAAATGACACCCTTTGTGTAAAATTCTATTCAGATATATTGAAGTTGAATGGCAGGGAATAGTGCA
The DNA here is from genome assembly GCA_037367365.1 of Apogon talboti. Taxonomy (NCBI): domain Eukaryota; kingdom Metazoa; phylum Chordata; class Actinopteri; order Kurtiformes; family Apogonidae; genus Apogon; species Apogon talboti. The sequence continues at coordinate 12,798,542 of JAPQRQ010000019.1, read as the reverse complement.
AGTTCATCCAAGCTCAACCAGAATTTTACTCCCCAAAAAAACTATCCTGTGTAATGATCAGGAGAAGCTCTCATGCATGAGCCTGTTAAATGTCTTAGGAACTGAAAAAGACATCAGGCCAACTGAATTTTGGTTTTCTAGGAAGCTCACTAAATAATCATCTGTGATCATCTTTGTTATAATGTTTTATGCATATCCAGCAAAAAATAGATGTAGTGAAAAAAAAAAATCATAGGCCTTTACAAGAAGCCGTAGTGGAAGCTGACGACAGGCTGTTTCACAAACTTTTGTACATTTGTGAATGATCTGATAAAAAGGTCTCTGAAAATGACAAGACTGTGCTAAAACATTCTTTAGTTGCTATGGTGCTGCTGCTTTTCTTTCATCCTTATCTGAACCTCACCCGTTGCATCTGTCTTGCACTCTGCCTTCTGATGAGAGCTGTGTTGACAGTATCACAAAAGAACAGTGCGTTTTTAGAAATAGTCTTTTTACATCTGTGACCATATGCCTCATAGAGTTGGTTCTATGTCTTACACATCATAATAACTGTAATAAATAGAGATCATAAGAGCGTGGTGTGTTTCTCATGTTCTCTGCAGTCTTTATGAGTCACTGCATAGTCATAACCGTTTTCTTTTTTTGGTTCACATGACAAACCTCAACTTTGTAAAAAAAAAAAAATTTGATTGATGAGAATGAGTGTCAAAATGTGATTCTTCCAACGAGTTTGTGGATTTTTGTTTTTGACTCACGCTGGATTTGGAAGTATGTAAAGGATTTTTTTTTCAATATTACCCTTTGTATTGACACTGCTGGGACATGACTTGACAGATAAATACTCCCTCAGGGACAACAAACCCTTGCTTACACAACTAGCGAGATCAGATGTCGGTGCTGTTGGCCAGCCTTGAGAAAAACAACAGAATAATGCTCAAACAACAGATTACTGTAAGAGGCTAACCTCTAAGAACAAGAGAGCTGTGACTGAGTTTCTTTAACAATTCTTATTTTGATTCATGGCTTTCTCCAACTGAGATGATGTCCCTGAAATGAACTTAGTTCCAACTGTTTTTGATAAAAGTTTTACAGCGTATTTATGTGCACTGCTGCAGATAAAAAAGAACAACCTGTATTCAACTCTGATGCTCAAGGCCAAATTAAATTAATAATTGATGCATTAATTAAGTTTTGGTGTCACAAACATGCATCATGTTCAGGTATAACTTTTTTCTCACACAAGTTCACCTCCACTGAGGTTCCTAGTGAGATGAGAGGATAAAAATAAGACATGCGCAATAGAGGCAGCTGATTGGTCAGAATGAATCCTCACTGTTATTGTAATCATTGTGCAAAATGGCACTGAAGAAAAACACTTTTCTTATATAGCTAAGCTACTTTACTCCGCTCACTGTAACTGGTACATTCATTCATATTATGATAAATTATGTGCCTTTTGTACACTACATGTACCTTGAGTAGGTGGTGGTGAGTTGCTCTTGATAAAACAGAATCAGCAGAAAGGAGACGAATTCACTATGAGGAGTATGCAAATTTTACTGTTAACTTCAGATGTTACATGCTCACTGCTAACTGACTCACTAACTTACAATCATTTACATTCCAAGTCTTGAGTATAGGGTCACTTTATAGTCAATCAGGAAAAATTACTGCATAACCAGTCAAAATCCTGATAATCATAGTGAGGTAAATGCATGTGAAACACAGAAGCATATTCAACAGGTACCAACAAAGGGGATCACATGGTGCATATAAACATCAGCTGTACATGTAAGTACAATATGTGTATGTAGTTCAGAATGCAGGTACTTTGTAACTTAGCCACATGAAGTCCATGAATATTAACTGCATATATTATATAAATATAAACTGAATGAATTCACTTGGCCTTTGAACATTACCTATACCAGTGACCATGCTATATTCAAAGAGGAGGTGCAGTTTGTTTTGCATTGAGGGTATACTTAAAAGAAAGCAAGTAAAGACACCTCTATCATCCCTGTAAGGAATTTCACCATTTGCATGAAGTCAAGATGTAAACCAATCCCTTGGACACAGGTACTGACAGCAGAATTAACCCCAAATACCTATTGTTTGTGGTGAAAGAATGAAAGAACATGCAACTTCCTCAAAGAAAGGCCCTGGTGCATCCTGGGACCTAACTCAAAAGGTTATAAGTATAAGGCAGCAGTGCTAACCACTGAGCCACTGTGCCACTCGCTGACTGAAAATCAGAATCAGAGCCACTGAAAATGCTATTTCGTGATTATGCAGGAAAATGGATGGGAAAACTGCAATTCTGCCAGAGGCAAAGAACATAGTTTTATTGTTTACAGGTCACTGATGAAGCTTATAAGATACTTACAACCCTGTGAATTATACATTTGTGTGTGTAGTACATGCAGTCCCCTGGGTGGTCCACTGTGGTCCCCAAGAAATGCCAACTGCATGCCTTCTTGGTAATCCATGCATGAGTCCGTGAGCTAAAGTGACCAAATTGCAAATGACCTGCGACAAACTCGTTGAACGGACGATGCAGCCCATCTCATGTTCTCCTCTGTCTGGTCCGCACCTGGACGACACCGAGGATGTAGCGGAGGATGTTTTTGGATAGAGGCCTGTCTGGACTCAGGGAAAATAAACTTGCGTCTGACCTCAAGCGCCAGTTTGCAGTCCCTTCCGACCTCACCCCCCTGACACAGTGTTCCTCCCACAGGCATGAGCATCACGCCTGGGTGGCCATGCAGGGAAAAGGAACTGCCTATGGTGACCTTTCCAAAGGGGAAAGGAAAACCCATCAGTAGGAATGAACAAGTCTCTTACTTCATTTTATTCCACCACACTGATAAAAATCAACTTATTAACATTCATGTTCTTGGCTTTTATTTAATTTTTTTTTTGAGCTGCTTTGAAAATCTTGCACATTTTTCTTTTGTTTGGCATTTTCTTTTTCTTCTACCTGTTCTTGTCCAAGGTCTTACCAGGTGAGGAAAAAGGAAGCTGGAATTGATTTGTTGTGAGTGATGCCTCTGTATGCAGCAGAAGCGTGGTAGATTTCCCTCAACCCCTCTGTCTTCCTTCCCTCCCCCCCCTTTTTTCTCCCTCCTGGCTTTCTCTTCCTCGCTCCCTGAATCATTCTGTGCATGTGTGATGGCTTCTGTAATGAGGGCTCTTTGATGTGAAGCAGATCTAGGGTAAGCAGAGTGCTTAGTTGAGTTGGAAGTGGGGAATGTGAGACAGGTACACTGTAGCTAGCTGCTGTATGTTTATTCAAACTCTTGTTTTCTCCCACCCCACATCCAACCTCCTTGAATACAGATGGACCTCTCCACATATACTGCCCCTCTTTTCCCACTGCTTCCCATCAACAACTAATCTGTTTAAGTTCATTTTCACACTCATTTGTTTTTAATGTGGAACACCTACTCGTTAGTTTATTGTCCTGGATTCCTTAAACCTTTTTGACAGCAATTTAGACATTTTCTGGAAAGCACAATCCTGCAACTGACAGGCATGTGTCCAGAAAAGACAGGGAGAGAGAAACACTTTGATTCAATGCATTGTTAAGGGGTGAAAAAAAAAAAAAAAAGATGATGTGGGGAGGGAAATGGGCCTGCTCTCTGATTTGATGGATATTTCTGACGCAAACTGGTATAAAGGTGAGTGATGCTAGTGGTGCAGATGTGTGTGTGTGTCCAAGTAAGTGTTTCCTTCCTTTTATTCTGCCCCTGCTTCTAAGAAAAGATGCAAGCCAAAGCAACAAAATGGTAATGGCAGGAGGGAAATAACTTTTTGTTTTCCATCAGTCATTTATTACATCTCTGGATACCTTGGAGGTGTAAAACTTTGCCAACCACAGCTGCAGAAGGAGGTAGTGTATGAGAAGCAGATTGTAATTACCAGGCATCTAAACACTCCAGAGAAGCAGAAGAAGAAGAAAAGACAGAAGAGAAAGTGTAAAGAACCAGAATAGTGTGGAGCAAGAAATAAGTCTGTTAGATAAAGACATTTTAAAACTCAAAGTCAGGATGATGCTGTTTCTAAGCTTGCTTCTCTCCGCTGGATGGAGCCATGCAGGTGAGTTTAATTTTAATATTTGTGATGTTGTCCAGAGAGAGAGACAGAAATGGGCGAAGGTTAGTAAGCCAACAGCCATAAGCAAAGATTTGATGTGGTCGCCCTGTGCCCATGAAAGCATTTTTTTTAATGACATCATGTCAAATGTAATATATTTTTCAATGCATGCACACAGTAAAACTGCTATAAGTCTGAATATGGGTTTTTTGTGCAATTTACTATTTTCCATGTCATAACATCTGAAGTCAGACATAACAAACTATGAACAATTACAACACACATCACAGACAGCCTGGCATTTATATCCAAATACAGACCCTTACATAGACACAGACAGAGACACACAAACATGGACACATTGTCTCCTGTAGACAAGCTGTCCTTTCAAGTTTGTCTATGTTCACATTTTCATGCTAAAGTAGTCTCTCTAATGTTGACCTTCTCTCTCTTATCGTTTACACAGACACAAACACATGCTTGCTAAAGCCTAATTAGAATAAACTTCATATTTCCTTTATGAGTCCAATTAAAAACTAAGAGGGTCCACTTCTCAAAGCTGTCTAACTGTTTGATGTTGAGGTAGTGAGCTCTTGGTGTAGCTGCTGTGAGCTGTTGTGAGCCAGGACGTGTGTCTCTTGGTACTTCACTTCTAATTGTACCCCAACAGAGTTGCATGCCAGCAATAAAACCTTTTATGACTGGCCCTTCCAAGCGCTCTAAGATGGGATCTCAGTCTTCAGTGCCTCACATAAAAGGCGTTACATCATTTATGGTACGTCCTTAAATTGATCTAGATATATTCTTCATCTGTCTGGTGGATGTCACTCTACAAAGGAAGGGGGGACATATTTTTCATGAGGCCAAAATAGATCACAGACATCATTGCTGAGCTTAATTGTTCCACCAGTGCTGTCTCTGTTTTTATTCTCTAGATCTTTCAGGCTGTCTGTCTCTATCCTAATTTTCTTCTTCTATTAGATGTCTGACTCTCGCCCTTTGTTAACATACCAACTCAGGCATTTACAACTTTCATCATTAATATCTTTGACCCAAAACCTCCTTCCTCTATCTTTATCCTTTCAAAAACCCCTTTTAAAAATCCGTGTTTTCTAACAGAAAAAAAGATTCAACTCTTCCTTTCTTTGAAATCATGGCTGTGTGGTCTCCAACCACCCACATGTGCTGTATATCCTCACTTTGACAACCTGAACCTAAACATTTCCTTCCTTGAGTTGTAATCTAGATACAAAATCTGGCTAACCACTGTAATTTACAGGCTCTATAGGTTAAAGGAGGCCGGTACGTTGAAAGGGGAAAAGACGCGAGCAGAGGGGAGTGTAACATTTGTAATTTACTTTTAGGGGAATCTGACTCAGGATCCAGATGCTAGAAATAGGGAGTGTGTTTGTGTGTGTGTGTTTGCAGGAAGATATGTGTGCATTTGTAAAACATGGTTACACTTCCATATGGAGAAAAACCACAAATATTTTAGGATGTTCACACATCACTTGAATTAAGAAATATATTTGATAAAGGGTCCAGCTGAAGATTTTGGTACTGTTTTACAGTAGTAGTATTTACCCTAACTTAAGACCCAGCAGGACACATTACAATGATTAGGATATACAACTGAAGAATATGCACAGATCATCAACATGATTTCAACACTTATTTGCATCACTGTTACATCACGTTACATGTGATGTACAAGATAGATTTTCAGAAAGAATTATCAGAACCCTTCCTATCCTCTTCTAGATTCTAATCAAAAAGAAAATGTTCTAATGCTGCCTTCTTATGTGCCATTTCTTCAGATTTTGTACCTCATCAAACACATAATTCCAATGAAATATATCCACAGTAAAATATCTGAAAGCTAAGGCACATGGCAGATTGTAACCACATATCATTTACAATGACCATTTTTTTACCAATCTGTTCCCTGGTTATCAGAGAACTATAATCAAGCACAAAAAATGTTAAAACACACCACATGATGATGAAGAAACGTCCTGTACAACTTCCTCTGCTTCATTATCTCAAGTGAAAAATATTTACCCGCAGCTATTTCCAACCATTCCTCCTTGCATGATATGTTTTATTTATTTACAAGTTGCATGTAGGCATTAAGTACCTCAGGGGAATAAAGAGTGTTTTGCCGTGTCTACTCCTTAATATGGAGTAAAATATCAACAAAGTATGCGAGAAACAAGTTGCACGACTTTACTGGATAGGGCTTAGGGATTGAACTCAAATTGTATATTTCATATCCTAAACTGAATGTAAAATATCCAATTTAAGTAGATTTCTTTAATTGTTGTTGTATGCATTGCTTTGTTTACATAAGTCATATAAATTCCCATGAGTTCGCTGCCTTCCCACGAACACTGGAGCTCACCATATAATCAACCAACAAAAGTGCCCTAAGTACCTTTCAGTGGATGGATGATCCACACGTAGACCTAAAACAGCCACAAGGTGTTTACACTTGTCTTGCAGGGAATTAATTTGACTTTCCCAACATGAGCTCGACTTTCTCTCAGGGGCAAACCCATAACAAATGGACAGACAGACATGCCTCCACACATTCTCCCGCTCCTGTGCTTTGCTGCTAGTATTTCCAGTTCATGTGGTGTGGGCTACATCATGTGAGGCCTCTTTAGTCAGATTGCTGCTATGATTTTATTGCGGTCTTGATTAGGCACATGTGACTAACTGCAAACCCCTTTTGGCAACGGGTGAGCGGTTGGCAGAAAGTAAAGGTCTTCCAGAGCTCTGCATTGTAACGAGATTCAGCCTTGCGGGTTCACAAGGCAAGAGCCATACGCAGGGAATTTGATTCCTCTGGCCGGGTGGAACAAAGTTGGCCCAACTCACCTCATTTCACACATTAACTGTTGTGTTTGCGTCGAAGGGAGACATTTTCATTCTGCAGGCAGTCTCCACTACCTCACAGAAGAAAAATGCTAACCTCGCTACACTTCCCACGAAAACACACATCCAAGTTGACTTGGTGAAAAGAGGAAAATATTGGGGTCTTTTAAATGCAAAAATTCAGAGAAGGGATATGGAAATGTGACCATTTTCCTGACATGAAAAGCAGAGCACATCAAGACTCAATCATGATATTCTCAAGAATAGGTTGGACCTCATTCCATTTCTTCCCTTGGACTGTTTTTCCAGAGGATGGGGGTAGAGAAATGGAAAGAGAAATGGTTATGATTTGTATCGTGATGGATGCCAACACAAATTGGGTAGTTTTTTTTTTTTTTTTCTTCTCTTGCTGTTAAAGGGACTGCTGCGTAAAAAAAAAAAAAAGACCCATTATACATTTACCACTTCAAAGGGCTCATTCAATTTGTATCTCACTTCAGAATGGGGGAAGGGGTAAGTACAAGAAGAGAAAAAACTAAATTAAAGCAACCTTTTAAAACAATAAAACAGGGGTGGTGCGTTTTCAGGAATCAAAGTGAGTAGAGGGGCTGTGATGGCACACTGCTCTTGTGTGGTCTTTGCTCTCTCTTTCATTTCTCTCCCTTGCTCACTCTCCCTGCTCTTCCTCCTTCTCCCACATTTTCTCTTTTCTCTTTTTTGTGACTCTAAGCCTATGAGCTGGCATTGGCCCTTCCTTACAACACACCCAGCAGGGCTTTAAAAAGGCAGGGCCGGAGGTCTTAGCAGCCACACACACTTTCCTTCAGCCTCCAGGTTGCTTGGATTAGAGATGCAGACACCACAGCGAAGGGCCCCCAGTCTCCTGCTCATCCTTCTGGGCCCCATCATGCTGGCAGTGGATTGGGTTTCTATGGAGAGCCAAGGTGAGGAGACAACAGGGTTATTATTGCTCCCTGTGGCTGGGATATTAGTAGCACTTTGTGGGCAGACAAATGGACGCACAGAGAGACTCAAGCAGGTAACCTCAGTATGGGAAAGGCTGAGTGTGTGTTGGTTAAAATAGACTGTGCTGCGTAAGAACGGGCACAAATTGAGTCCGTGAGTATAAACTCAGGTGTGTAGGTGTAATGGAGAGTTTGTGTTAGTGCTGATGCAAGGTGTGTTTAAGTATATATTTGCCTGGTTCTACCTGTTTATGCAGGCTGCGGGATGGACTGTTTATCTTTCCGTTGTTTTGGTTCATGGACAGAAGAATGTTCATCTTTGACTTAACTTCAATAAGAGCTCCTCGGCGGGCATGAACAGACAGAAACCAAAGAATCTTTTTTTCTCTGTTTTTGTCATTTTGACACCTCGGGAGAAAACTCTCTGACCCAAGGCTAAAACATTTCAAGCTGTCAAGGAAAGTCAAAGGGAGATGCATGAGTTTACGCGTGCACACAGAAAATCGTTTCAATTCTCTTGAAGCTTCACTGTACCTGAATTTTACCATCCCATGCATGGAAACACTAGACATCCACACATTATTATGTAAATATCCCACACATCTCATAACACATCTGGCATTCAACATCCAAAATGTCTGAAATTTACCATTTATTCATCCACACACAATTTTTTTATTTTATTTTTGGTGTGTGTCTTCAAATAAACAGAGTTGTATGAGCGTGAGAAGGAGCCGGCTTATTGGGATGCTCAGGCCCGTGCAACACTGGATGCTGCATTGAAACTCCGCCCCCGTGAGCATCGAGCCAAAAACATCATCTTGTTCCTCGGTGACGGTAGGATCATGTTAACATTATGAAAACTTTACGGGAAACACTGACTTGCTGTGTGGTTTTGAACTAAAGGTAGGCAAAATTATAATCACTTGTGTAATTCTTATCTAACTTCAAACATTCCTGTCACATCGTACAGAACATCTTACACTATTTATATCTAGTTGTATAATTGAACAGTGCATTCTCACTTACCAAAGAACAACAGTAGCCATATATATCAAAGATAGAACATAGAGAACATAGACCTATGTTTTCACCCATGTGAAAGAGCCTCTGATCTAGTCCTAACCCCCCCACCCCCGAGAGTCCTGGTTATCTCATGATGGCTGACCACCTGTCAGCTGACTAAGACCGTAATCTTGCTCTTGTTCCTTTAAGAATTATGTCATTGTCCTATCCTCATGTGTATATAAGGCTTGTTGCTCCATTCTCGCTCTCATTTGGGGGAGGGGGGTCCTTCCTGTAGGAAGCAATAAATTCACACGAAAGACCAGTTTTGTCTTTTCAGGTCTCTACTGACAGATTCTTCCAACACAGGCTACAAAGGGTTGGTTTGGATTTCTAGGAAGTGATTATTGTTCTATTTTACAAACTATTTTCATAAGAGAAACACAATGACAATAGCATTGTCCTGAAAATTTGGACCTGTCTGAGCCTATTTAAGCAGAATAAATCATGTGCAATGATAGTGACAGCTAGAATTACAAGACATTTAATGCTCACACTGGTGCTACGATTATGACTGTCAATATTGGTTTCTTTTACCCACAAAAATAACTTTTCAATGTCCCTCCATCATAAGTGGCTTTTTCTCTGGCTCTAACTAATACAACCTATTTTGTCATTTTAGTGTAATATCATGCTGAACATTCTATTATATTTTTAGTAACTCAGGAGCTGTGGTGTAAATTAAGTCAAAATGAGTGTGGGGGAGTCTTCCACCATGCCATCTGACATGCCATCTCCAGTTTTAGTGCTGTAGTAGGGCCTACAGACACTGTGTTGTCTATCAAAAGAATGATTTTTTCTGAGGACAAAGTTCATCTGGATCAAATTTGACTCGAACATTTTCACATTATTTGTTGCATGCATGGTATATTTACAGTTGGTGAAACATGAAAGCAGCGTTTTGTAAAAGGGAACTGCATAATAGCACAGAGACGGAACTACTAGAATTTCTGCTTTAAATTACTTAGATTTGTGGGTGGTCACAGTTAAGTTTTCTTTGTGCATCTCTCCAGGAAGACTGTTCTCACTTTTATGGCTCTGACGTTTAAGGGAGAATTATGTGCAACACTAGAACATGATGTTTTGGGTGAAATCCACTAGTAGATCAACAAGGAAGGAATAAAACAGGTTCTTAAAATGACATGTATTTATATATTTATGGGTTATTTTAAGCATATTGAATAGTGACCATAGTGTGGTCTGTAGTGGTCTGAATATTTGCCTGCAACAGTCAGTGTTATGGTACAGTGAGATGATTTTGTTTGAGAATGTGTTTTTCCTAGAAAACCACTGCCTTAAATGCCCCGTCCATTTGTGGGTTCAGCTGATGTTAATGGCCTTGACATAGTTTGACTTTGTTGACTCAGGGATTTACGGGATATTTTTTCCCCCTGAATATGACAGTTATAGTATGAGCTTTTCATAACACTGATGATATGAATGGTAGCTTTATGCATTATAAGATCTTCATGTTTAAATACTGGACACAACAACACTTTCGAGAGTAAAATGTGAATATATTCTATTGCTCATATCAGTGCACAACCTCAAATGCAAAAAAAAAAAGAAAAATTGGATGAACATTTACGTTAACTGGCAACAAGTCAGTAACATGACTGCATATAATAAAAAAAAGGATCTTATGCCACAGTAACATGGATATTTTATCTTTTCGTCTCGTTTTTTTTTTTTTTTCATTAGTCTGGTGCAGAGGCTGTAATCTGTCATGAAGATGAGCAGAAATGACTAATTAAGTTGCAAACTTAATTTACGTTTTGGTTGTCGAAGTGTATTATTTATATTTTGTGCATTGCATCATAAGGCCAGTTCGGTCTGTCTCTCAAAGGTATCTGTGCTGACATGGATCTCCCGCAGATCATAAACTGGTATATACGCCTGGACATGATGTTTCAGGTGCAGGCTGTTTTCACAAAGCAACAACAGACATGCACAAAATTAAATGTGATGCCATCATTTTCCAATCTCTTAGTTTTCCCTGTCTGCATGGATGCACACAAGTACACCAAATAAAACTGTTCACCTTAGGAAATCTTTTCTTTTTGTGACCTAAAACTCCATTTACATGTGGATGAGAGGCCTAAACGTACAGAAAAATATCGGCATTAGTGTTGACAGGAAGTAAATAGATGCAGAAGTTTACCAATCTGCAAAAAAAAAAGAAAAAAAAGAAACAAAAAAAAGAAACAAATGAGGTTGGGCTGCATAAATTAATCATTATTGTGTAAAAGATGTAGAGTATAAAGATTGAGCGAGTGCACCTGTCAATCATTTTCAGGAATGGGCGTGTCCACAGTGTCTGCAGCCCGAATTCTGCGAGGTCAGATGGATGGCGGGTCCGGAGAGGAGACAATGCTGGCTATGGACACTTTCCCATATGTGGCCCTGTCAAAGGTGACAACACAAGACCGTCAATCACACAATCTGAACTTATGCACAATTTATCAAAATGACATTACCATCCACTTTCTGTGAGCACCACAGTGACTAAACCCAACCTTTTCTATCAAAAAAGAGACATTTTAAACATTTTGTATAGGTGCATCATTTTTATATAGCCTGCAAACTGTACATACACATTATCCTTATTGTTCATACTGTATATTATGTCATCTGTTTTTTTAACACCATAGTTGCTGTTGTGTTGCTGCTGTCCTCTGGGCTCTAAGTTCATGCAACAATATCACACCTGAGTTCACACACACGTTTGTAGATTTACAGTATCTAAATATGAACCCTACCAGACTCAATGACCTCTGTCTCTCTTTCACACACACACATTTTCAACACTGATATCTGTGCTATCAGTAGGATATCACTAGGAGTTAAATCTTTTTGTGCTGTTAGTGTGTGTAATGTATGTAAGGATTGGTGTCATAATTTGAACAATGTTGAGGAGAAAGGATAGAAAAATTAATCAAATCAAGACAGAGAGAGAGAGAGAGAGCTGTAGATGTGTTGAAGAAGACTTTATTAGTGTTGTGTATTCATTTTTGTTGCCTCATACTATTCTGTACTTTAACCTACAAATATTTGTGGTTGAGCTTGATTTTAAGACTTAAAATGAACAATAAGTGACTTTCAATGTGATGAAAAAGTGAACTACCATTCGCACGTAAACTGTCATAACAAAATTCTTGCAGTCTTCGCTCAAGAAACCTTGAGGATTCACAGATTATTTGCGTCCACATTCATTAAAGTATAAACAGTAATGACTTTGAAATTAATTATATGTAATAAATAAAAGTAATAAATAAAAAACTACAAATCCGGTGGTAATAGTGGTCATGGCTGAGGTATGCCATTGTCAGAAAACCCTCTCATTTTGCTGACCAGTGATCTATGCTCAGCACAGGTGCAAAAACAATAAAGGTGGTGACAAATGTTACTATGATATTACTATGTGTTTGCATCATCTGTGCTTATATAACTCCTAATCTGTTTTTTCTACTCCACAGACCTACAGCGTTGATAAACAGGTAGCAGACAGTGCTAGCACAGCAACAGCCTACCACTGTGGAGTAAAGGCTAACGCTAAGACAGTTGGTCTCAGTGCCATGGCGGTGGCCTACGAGTGTAACACCACCTTTGGAAATGAGGTCTACTCGGTACTACGACGTGCAAAAGCAAAAGGTAAATCACCAAATGTCCTGCCTCTGTAGTGGGTGTGATGTTTAGTGGAAAGACTGGGTCCTCATCTCAAAATACACAATAACCAGAGGCTATCTGCCTTAAGATTTAATATGAGGAATAAAATAATTATCTAAGATTATATCCTGCTACCTCACTAATTATAGTTCAATGTCCAGAACATGTCATTTATTGATTTCACAATGACCAGTATTCACTTTTGAACTTGTGATTGTACTATGTCTATTTATATCTATTTTTATGAATAGTTTTTCTATATATTATTCATGCCACGCCAGGGGGTGTTTTGTTCATCCATATGACTGTTACATTACCTACAATAATTGCAACACACAGCAGAATTCCTGAAGTTACAGTAGTTGTAGATAGATATTGAAGAAAAGAGACGATCTTAATTTCCGTATTTCTATATAATGATGAAGTGACAAACTCCAAATAATGCTTTTAATGAACATTTTAGAAGGAAAAGTGACAAAAAGTATAATTTTAACCATTTTAGCAGTAGTTTTTGGCAATATTGTATTGTAGCTTATTTTGGCATGGATCCAGCTGATATCATGCATGTGCTGATGTCAGCATATCATTTGCCTCCATATACTGTATGTGCCAAGTTTGAAGTAAATTGAAACAAAATTGATGTTTTATAGAGATTTAACATTTTGTCCATTATAAGTAAATGGAGAAAAAAAGAATTTAAAAATTCATTAAAAAAAAGTGAACTTTGACCTACTTTTCCCAAATGTAATCACATCTATTCTGGATCACTGGCAATCTATAAACCCAATTTGGTATGAGTTCAACCAAGAGTTTTGCTGCTAAAATGTTAACAAACAAACTAACGAACAAAGAAACAAACCCGGGGGGGGGGGGGGTAATAACCAGTCAAAATGAAATCCATAAAACCTTGATGTGATGCCTCTTTGTCCCACTGACCTCAGCGACTCCTTTGCACCTTGTGAACTTGCCTTGTAAAGGTCGGTTGTGTGTGTGTGTGTTGTTCAGGTAAATCTGTAGGCATAGTGACTACCACCCGTGTTCAGCACGCCTCTCCAGCCGCTGCCTACGCCCACTCGGTCAGCCGGAGCTGGTACAGCGATGCCGATCTTCCCTCTACTGCCCGCCGACAGGGCTGCGTCGACATCGCCACCCAACTGGTCTCCAACGTCGACATTGATGTATGTGCAAATAACACTTGACCTGAAATAAAAGATTGATTTGAGCCATTTTTATTAAAACTTCACATTGTAAGTCCTTTTATCAGTGCCACATGGAAGGCCACCAAAACAAACTGATGTTCTTGTCTGCAGTAGTTACTCAATGACTCTACTATTACTACGAATGTTTGGTTTAAAGATGGATAAGGACCGATTTAAAGATACAATTTATGCAGTGCACCTACAGTATATTACTCATAATTATATGATTTGATTATATAATGACTTTTGAATTTTCCATTGGGTGTGGTCCAACCTTGATCTAGTTAAAGGTTACATTTCATCAAGATAGTTCAAGACAGAAGAATGAAGGACAGATGAGTATTGATGTAAATATAGAGACTGTAGATTAGCTGTGTGTTGAGCAGTCACAGTAGTCTTCTACGGTGTTGTATGGTGTCTTACTTTCTCTGATTCTTCCCTGAAGGTGATTCTGGGTGGAGGGAGGATGTACATGACACCCAGAGGCACCCCCGATCCCGAGTACCCCACCTCCAACTCTCGCAAGGGGGACCGAAAAGACAGGAAAAACCTCATTGATATGTGGCTTCAGGCCAAACCAGTAGGATTATTTTAGATTTCTGTTAAGTACAGTTGAATATTGTATGACACCATTTATTGATGGTTCTTTTGGTTTGTGTTTCAGAGCAAGAAATCACACTACGTTTGGCACAGGAAGGAGTTTGATGAGATAGATGTTCATACTACAGATCGGCTTATGGGTGGGTACACAGAGGTATAAAACACACACATCTGTTTGTAGAAACAGCAAGAGATCATAAACTGGCTGTATATATAACATAAACACACACACACACACACACACACCAAAATGTGTACCGGTAAGTAACCACCCCCACGACAGTTATATCTGTGTGTTACTCAGGTGCTGCCAGGTGAACTTCTTATCTTAGTTACGAAACCATCTCAGGTGATTAAAACCAGAAGATTCCACAAAGGTCAGCTTTCATCTTTACAGCCATGTCAAATAGTCATGAGATTGTAAATCTGAGGTGGCGCGGCAATAAAAGAGTAAGAGCACGTTCTCAGGTGTTACAAATGCAGCTGTTAACAGTCATCAGTGATTTATTGGAGTGAATGCATGCTTTACCATAACTGATAAAAACAGCCCCTGACTCCACGTCAATAGAGTAAGAATAACAGGTTGAAGAAAACAGAATAGGTACCATTTGGAAGCACTTGAAGCCACCTGATTATTGATCTATCAGCCGTTTTTATTGGTATTGTTAAATGTCTGCTTCCAACCTTTCCCAGATATAAATAAATAATAAAAAGTGTCATTACTCATTAGTATCTGACGACATAGCGTCCATTATCTCAGAGGGATGATTACTTACTAAGCATCTGTCAATTTGTGATTTATAGGGTCAATCCTGTTGTGTTTTATGAAGCATTTACCTCTACTTTTTAATGGTTTCAGGTCTGTTTGAGCCAAAGGACATGAGATTTGAGGTTTTCCGGAACATTACCCGTGACCCGTCCATTGTGGAGATGACGGAGAAAGCCATTCAGATCCTCAGCAAAAATCCAAAAGGATACTTCCTGTTTGTGGAAGATAAGTACCATTTAGTAATATTAATGCTGTAAATTATAAAATCATCAATACATAGAATAGAATAGAATAGAATAGAATAGAATAGAATAGAATAGAATAGAATAGCCATTATTAAAATCCTCCACATATATTAGCATAGTTCTGATCTTCTTCTATTGTGGTCTTTAATTACGAGGGAGAATTGATCATGGACATCATGATGGCATCGCCAAACTGGCACTAACGGAGGCGGTGATGTTTGACCAAGCTGTTCAATGTGCTGCACAGCTAACCAAAGAATCCGATACGCTCACTGTAGTCACTGCAGACCACTCCCATGTCTTCACCTTTGGTGGCAACACACCCCGGGGGAATCCAATCTTTGGTATTGCTCACATTATATACCAAATAATAAGTAATTTGATAAACATTTAAAGACTTTTAGTCAAAGCGTTGGTTTATCTGTTTCATAAATTACTTGCAAACCTGTGATTTATTTTTGCATACAAGCAAAATTATACAGTCTGTCCAATACTTTTCATCTTTTCCACCGTTTCTTGTCGTTTAGGTCTGGCACCAAAGAAGGCTGACGACAGAATGCCTTTTACCAGCATCCTGTATGCCAATGGTCCGGGTTATGTTCATATAAACGGAACCAGAGGGAACATCACAATGGTGGATTACTGTAAGAACATACTAATGCCTTTCAGATGTGGCACTCGTCTGTGTTGATGTGCATACAGACAGTGTGAATTGATGTGGTTATGGCTGAGTCATGCCAGTGTTTTTCTCCCATAGACCGATAATGTTATGGTGTGAGTTTGGAGGGCAAGGAAAATGCCGACGCAGAGGCTAGCACAGGCAGTTGAAGAGATTATAGAAAGGCTTGCAGGCAGGTAGGTGAGTTTGCAGAAAAGCTGGGGTGTCCAAGGGGCTATGAGTCCAAAAACTGTCCACCAGCAGAATAAAATGTTAGGAAAACACAAGAAAAGACAGGATTGACTCACAGCTGAGGAAGTGCACTTTACAGTCTAGGGGGAAAGTGAAGGATGGACAGAATGGACATCAGGTGAGAATGGTGGAGACTGAGATAAGACAGGTGAGTTGAGGAGCTTCCTTAAAGTAGGAAAACTGCATATGGAAAGATGCACTGAGAAAAGAAGAGAAAAACAGTGAAAACAGGTGACAGAATAAAATAACATTTATGGCGTTTTGTGCCCTGATTTCACTGAGTTTAAAAAAAGCCATTTATGTTTCTTTTTGGAACACTGGACAGCAATGATCCAGTTCCTCCTCCTCCTCCTCCTGTTCTGCACCATTGGCATTAGTCATTGCATGAGTGTGTATACTTAAAGGTGGAAATACCTCCATCCTGGCACGAATTACCTTTTACAAGCCCCCAGTTTAGTCTTTTTGAAAGAAACGGCGTCACTCTATGTTTTTGGAGACAGTAGTCAGGTCTTAGAACACACTAAACCCACCTGGCACCACAGCGAAACATGTAATTACAGGGGAGGGATTTATTACACTATAACGCTGCAGGTATCCAGAAGTTTTCGGCAATGCATGCTGTATATTCAAGCGAGGGCTATGAATGTAGACGAAGAAGGAAGCTTTTCCGCAGATGTTTAGATGTTTATGCTTTAGCCACAAATTGCAGCAGGTCCCTTCATCTAGACTGACTATGGGTTTTTTAGTTTTTCACAAAACATTTTATTTATGCATTTGTGGAGAGATGGGGAGCTGTGCAAATGTTCATCTTTAGCCAATTTAGCCTTTGAATGTTATCAAAGAGATTTACATTTTTGGGTTCTGTAATGGTGTAATTAAGTTTAATTATGTTGATTACAGAAAATTTTCCAAAAACCACAGACACATCTGAGGGGCAAGTGTAATCTTAAAACTATCCAAAGATGCGCACTGGCATGGTTTATAATTGATGTGACAGTGAGGCTCAAAGGCATCTAACTACCAACCACCCTTAAGCTTTATTTCGCTGCAATGCTGAAGGTCAATGTTCTTACAAATACTAATTGTAATGTTGTATCTGGAGAGGACAGTTTTTTGCTGACAAAGGTGAATATGCATATAACAGATAATCTTAACTGGTGATTTAAAAGCTCCGGATACCGCCTCTCACGGAACATCTCTTACGGTTAAGTAAAGGAAGAAGGAGAGAAGACAAGTGCTGCAGCTAAGCTGAGATTTACACCAACAACCCAATATTCTGATACACAAAAGTTTTCAAGATTGTCCCTTTACCCAAAAAGTACAATGAAGATTTCTACAGCTTGAGAGAAAATACTACTCTGAGTGGATAACTGCTGTTATAGTTCGACCAACTACATAAACTATTAATTCACATAGAGAACTGTGCAAAAGTCTAAGGCCACCTCCAGGTTTGATGTTTTTGCAGGGTTGAAATGAGCATACATATTTATTCCTCTTTCTCTTTCCTTCACATATTACAAGAAAAGCATAAATGTTGAAATCACTAGTGTGACCCCTGACCCCATGACAAGAAGCAGCACAAACAGAAACATCTGATATGTGTTGAATGAACCCTGGTATAAAACATTAATGCAACAAACCTAATAGTGTCTGAACAAAAGGGTTAACAGCATGTTAAGTGCAAAGGGAGGTCATACTTAATACTATTACTAATAATAATACTTTGGTTTATAGAAGCTCCCTTTTCTCTGAAACGTTTGTGTTTACTGCTGTACATACTTCCCATATATCCATATCCATATATCCAGCTTGTATGTTAATACAGAGACTGAAAAATGCATAATGTTGGCCTTAGACTTTTCTACAGTACTGTATGTGATGGATGAATATTGAACATTAAACAGTTATTATGAAATACAAACATGTTAATGTACCTACATTTTCACAATGAAAATGTTAAGTTACTTGGAAGAGTTTCAAACCCCATGCCAAATAAAATTTAAAAAATACAGAGCACTGACAATATCATAGCATATTTCTCACTCCACTTGTTCCCTTCCAGATGACGAGGAGTATATGCAGCAGGCCGCAGTCCCACTGGATGCTGAAACCCATGGTGGGGAGGATGTGACCATCTACGCCAAAGGCCCAATGGCACACCTATTCCATGGAGTGAAAGAGCAGAACTATGTGGCCCATGTCATGGCTTATGCTGCCTGCTTGGAGCCATACAAAAACTGTCCCCCTCAAGCTCATTCCCACAACTCAGGCAGGAGTGTGAGCATATCTTCGAGCCTGCTGTTAGGCACAGTTATCCTCCTTTGGCTGTTCAGATGACGATCACAAAAACACACATACTTGCATTGTATGTATTCAGCAATACCGACCCACAAATGCACTAAACACTTATACACAACATACACACACATTCAGGAGGGAAAAAAAGCTTTTCAACTAGGCGTGTGTGCAAAATATGAATTGTTACATGCATGCAGTACATGCTTGTTGTAAGGCCAGTATTGCATGTAAGTTTCATAATGATAATTGGTATTCAAGTGATCAGTACTTACTAGAAACATGACTAGTACCTTGCACTAACCAGCTAACGCTATCAGCTAGTTATATTTTTTCCACTCCTTTTCTTGAGTTACAGTTTCTCTTCTATCAAGCAGCTATCGAGCGTAAGCAGGAAGCTGTAATTATTCTTTTACACATTAAGCTTTACTAAGAATAACTTGAAACAAGGAAACAGGTGGAGGCCTCATGGCTCAGCTTTCAGACATTCACACAGCACACACACTGTTGTTGTACATTGCGGCCATTGCGCGGGTGTACGTACATGACTGGATGCCAACAGAAAACTGGATGAACAGCTGTTACGTCATGCAAAGTGGAAGCACCAACCAACCTTATAAGACTTTATAAAGAAGATGCTGTAACTCATTCTGGGTCTTTCAGGAATATAAAACATGTACCGTGAAAACCGTGGATGTTGCTATTATGACCTCATTTTCTCCAAATAGTAAATCTGTTTTCTATCAGATTTTCTGTCCTTTAATATGTTATCTATTTGGATTTGGATTACCTGAATGTATTTTGCAAGCAAATATTGTCAATGTATTTTTCTACTGTGTTTTTGCAAATGTTACTGGTATAAGGATTAAAACAATCCAGTTTCTTAATGAATACATTCTCCAGTTCAGTTCTTTCAGATTAGCAGTTCCTTCAGGTAACACTGTTTTATGGCTCCTTAGTTTCCTGGAAATATGCTGATATTACAGTTTTTCTTGGAGTGCTTTTGGAAAACCAAATACTCTGTTTGGCCTTGCTAAGTTTGAGGGGAAAAAAAGAATCAGAGCTTTCTGCACCTATGCACAATGTAAGAATTTTATTGAACCAAAGCCATGTCTGTGGTTTGCAGAATTTTTTTCAGTCAAATCAGTTATTGGCACATCTATGACATAGCCTGTAAGTACAAAAGTATGAAGTTTATTCACAGCAAACACTATTTATATTGTAAGGCATCCACAAAAGAAATTAGACACATTGAAATATATGTAAAAATATTCCCTTTATACACGGTGGACAAACAGGATCAAGAATCAGTCCCATAAACAATCTTTAACAGTGTCAAATTATTACTGATATAATCATGTCAGTAATAATATAGCATTAATATAGTTCACATTTATGTGAAATACAAGGCCATCAGTGAGGGTTTAAAACCACACTTCTGTAAAACACCTCACATTTAGACCAACCTGAGCATTAAACTCAGAATCTCAGAATTATTCAACATAAACTCGGCAGTTTGTTAGAAAAGGTTTTACGTAAAAAACAGATTGAACTCTGTGCTCCAAATTGCAAAACAGTAACTGCTTATTACTGTCACATTTATTTCATATCAGCAGTGTTTTTTTTATTTTGGCTGAGCTGGATGATAATAAATGAATTTGTCTGCCATTAGGATTAATGATTAGTCAGTTTAATCTACAGTATTCCTTCATTTGGAATTAAATATGCCACGAGTGAAATTTTGCTACTTTACCACAAATGATGTACTTTCAACTTCAGTCCCATCCATTACATGTTGAATAACCATGAGGAAGTGTGTTGTGTTTGTTCAGACGGCAACATGTATAACAGTCTTTGGTTTTGTTCTAAGTGTGCGAGTTGTATACAACCTCTTGCTCACGTTGAAAAGCTCCTCCATGTGCCCTTTACTCTTTGACTGCAGCTATAAAATGTGGGAAGAAACGTAACTGAACTCACAAACAGTCGACACCATGGCCAACACACATAAACTCATTTTAACTGGATTACTGGTTTTCATTTCAGTTCAGTGGGCAGTGTCTTATTCGCGTAAGTGTCTGTTAGATTTTGTATTTATCTGCTAAATAATGCTTACTTTCTTACTGTAATATCGGAATAATACAGCTGGATTTCTAAAGTGAAAGAAAGACATCATGAGTATGTTGTAAAACCATATTAACTAAAGTATTTATGTGCACACACAGAACAATTTATTATGTTCTTAAAAATATATATATAATATATTTTGAGCAGATTTGTTTGATAAATCTTATTTAAATTAATTTTATTAACTATAATTTTGGTTGAATGATTAATATGACTATTTTTGTTGGATATTCGTAACTGTTTATTATTTATTATTAATGTCACTGTTCTATAGGTGTAAGTTTATTCTCTGTTTGGTGTGATAATGAAATATGTGATTTTATAAATGCCATACTGTAAACTTAGACTACATCGAATAGCCAGTGACAAGATGGTAACTTGGTAATTGTGCATTTTTCGCTCATACAGCTGAGGAGCTCCATGCAAGTTACTGGAACAACAAAGGAAGGCAGGCTCTGCACGCTGCCCTGAATGTTCAGCCCAATGTGCACCAGGCCAAGAACATCATCCTCTTCTTGGGGGACGGTGAGTCTGACCAAAGGATATTTCCCAATATTCAAGTGTTTTCTTTGAATTGCAACACATTTCTTCCTTTAGTTTGTTTCATTCTTTTCAGGTAAGAAGACACCAAATGGGGCTTGAAAATGAAAGGGATCATTATTGTGGTTTGTCTAAGTCAGACAGAGAATTTAGTGTAAACTCAAGAAGTCCATGATGTCACATAAAAAAGCTCCAAAGTCTCTAAAGTGCAAATTTGAATTATTTGTTTTTAAGATTTATGGATTTATGATTAAAAATTACAGTAATCTCAGCTCTGACTCAAATAAGCACATGCTGATAGCAGCAGATATAGGAGCTTATCAGCGTTCAGGATTGAACAGTAACATTTAATCACCTCATAAATGACAACCAAATTGCGGTTGTAGATTCTTGGCCGGAACCACTCAGTGACACTACCTGTCTGAGAAAAAAAATATATATTTGGCTTTAAGTTCTGTTCTGTACAAGGTTCTGTATGTAACTGTAGGATTCATGGCGACTACATGTTTTTTTTTTTGTTTTTGTTTTGTTTTTTTAATCTAATATTAATCCTATTATTTGTGAAAGTCCAGACAACTGAGAAATACCTTCCTCAATACAGGTTTTATTTTACAGCAAACTCATCCCACATAAAATACCAAATAACTCAAATGTCTTTCATCCCCTTCAAGAATCTCACATCAGCTAAGGCTTATGAGGTTCACAGAGCACAATGGTGGCGTTGTATGTGATGTTACCTAACATTCAGGTGTGTTTCCACCTGCTTCCAGGTATGGGAGTACCAACAATAACTGCTGCCCGAATCCTCAAAGGCCAAATGGCAGGACATTCTGGTGAAGAGACAAGTTTGGTCATGGATACCTTTCCTTATCTAGCCCTCTCTAAGGTCAGTCCATATAACCAACAAAGAAAGATGGTTTGAAAGTAAATTGTAACTAAAAAAGAAGGATACCACTGCAGCACATGTATGGTACCATAACTGTATGATGTACGTTTACAATTGCTGCTGCAATATGGCACTATTGCCCAAGACAAAGTTTTCTGTTGGGAGCAAGAAAAGATATCTTAATGTTAAATTTATGATAATTATTAATATGAATTTGCAAGCATTAAAAATAATATGTCAACCAGTCAATTTGATATGAAGCAAAAAGGTCTGCAATTCAATAATAAATCTTCAGTAAAGCTGGAAAAGCAGAAAAATTAATGCAACATTTGCATTTAATGTATTTAAATATCATAAAATGTCAACAAATGCATATCCCATTTACATGATATTCAATATTCAAGGTCAGAGATAACAATATGTGAAAATATGTATGTATTGATGTTTATATGTGTGATCATCTCTGGCTCCTCCAGACTTATAATGTGGACCAGCAGATGCCAGACAGCGCTGGCACAGCCACAGCATACTTATGTGGTGTAAAGGCCAACTATGGAACTGTGGGTGTCACTGCCGCCACCGAACGGTACAACTGTAGCACCTCTTTTGGGAATGAAGTCACATCCATTTTACACCGTGCCAAGCAAGCAGGTAGGCTGCCATCTTCAGAGTTTTTCAGTGGTTTGTAATTCAGACTATAACTTCTGTCTTCACTGACACTGACCATGTTTATAGACTTATTCAGACTGAATCGTATAATTATGGACGTATAATAGGCTACATCTTTTCTAGATTGGAAAACATGTTAATATGCTTATAAAAGACCTGGTATTGGTGCTGTGACTCATAATTTCTGTTTCTGTCATGTGAAATGGAATTTATATATGACTTAGTATGTCTGTTATTAAAGGTCCAGTGTGTAAGATTTAAGGGGGGTTTAAATGGTGTGTGTTTTCTAGGGTGGCCATTTCCACAACACCAAAATGGAGAACACTTTGCGACATTTAGTGAAGACTGAATAAACGCAACATATAGAACTCGAGTGTATTTGCCACTACAATACAGTTTTGTCTATGATAACAATGGTATTATGATAGAGTGATTCTGAGATACTCTATTCACTGTAAGACAATTTTATCTATGATATGTTATGATGTGTGTGTAACA
>JAPQRQ010000019.1:12756202-12775039 GCA_037367365.1 Apogon talboti | reverse complement strand
TGACAACTGACCTGAACCTGTTTATCAAAGTGCACAGAGCACATAAAATTTAGGATCTTAACATATTAACCAATTAAACATAAAAAATAAATAAACAAATAAATGAATGCAAAAAGTGCCTGTCCAAGTTATTAATAAGAATAAATAACTTGTTTTATATAAACAGAGGACAATATGCTATGTTGTGTTTATGTACAACTCAAAAAAGGAGGACAAACAAATGTCCGGCTTGAGACTGCGCTGAATGCTGGACAGGACTTTCAGATTCCGGATTGTCCGGCCTAAAGCCGGACGGATGGCTACCCTAGTGTTTTCATTTGTGTATCAGAATACTTTGGGGGGCAATTATTGAAATATGAACGGTATAATGACCTGAAAATAGGAATCACTTGGTTTTTGCTAATTTATAATTAACTATTTATACATACAGAGGGAGTAGGTCACTTTTCACAAAGTGCAGCTTGTTTCCATGGTAGCTCTTGTTCTTCGTTCACCTTTGACCCTGTATCTAAAACGTTAAGAGTTTACAAAATATACCGTGGCTTTTCCATGGGTGTTTTTTAAGCCCTCATAGGAGAGGGTGAGGTAAGTACCTCAGTTGGTTGCGATCTGTAACTTCACCTCTAGATGTCACTAAAGGTCACACACTGAACCTTTACCAGCTTAGAGATGCAGGCATTAGTACATACCGACTCCGTAATTTTAGAAGTGACCACGGTCCTTTATGTCTTTCAGGAAAATCTGTGGGAATCGTCACCACAACCCGTGTCCAGCATGCCTCTCCTGCTGCCAGTTATGCCCACAGCGCTAACAGAGGCTGGTACGCCGACTCTGACCTGCCCTCTGAAGCGATCCAGAACGGCTGCCGTGACATCGCTTACCAGCTGGTTCACAACACAGAGATTGATGTATGCAACTGAAATAGGAACATTAATTATGATAATCATTGTTATTAGCCCCAAAATAACTAGCTGCAAAGATACACAATATTTTCCCAATCCTCTCATGTCATTTTCAATCTTTTCACCGCATCTCTTATAAATAAAACTGAACATCGTCACAAGTGTATGATAGTAAAGAGTTTGGGGAGGAAAAGCAGCAGAAATATCAAAACAGCCGGATCTCTGTGAAGGTTATCGTTGCTGAACTGGCCTATTGTGGTCCTGATGTTTCAAAGGCTGTTGTGAGGACTCCTAATTGTGATAAAACACGATACAACAAGAAAAATTCTGTTGTTCACACAGCAACACATCAAAGCCAGACTGAAGTTTACCCTCATCTGTGGCCATCTGAAACAAGATGTCTGTTTAGAAGTCTGCCCTTTGGTCTGATGAGACAAAACCCAGAGCCTTTCGGCTGCATGGATGTTGCTTTTGTTTGGTGGAGAAAGGGAGAGATTTTCAACCGTAACAACAGTTCCCACAGTTAAACGGTGAAGGGAAGATAATGATTTTGTGCTTTTGTCCTGCTCCAGGCACAGACAACTATTTTCGGGTGCATAAAAGAAGATTGCACTGACATTTTGGAGGATAACATGAAGTAGTCTGCTGTCAGTCTGGCTTTCAGATTCCTCCAGAGATATGTACCAACATGCAATAGGGGAAAAAAGTCTTCGGACACCCTTAAAATTTTACACCATCTCAAATATTATCATGAAATATTTGCAGAAAAATCTTTTTTGTGTTTCAGAAGATGTGGTTGCATCAGACAGACACAAACAAATGGCAATTATTATTATATATATTTTTTTTTTGTTAAGAAGAAAAATAACAAAATTAAATTCCTGATAGTTTCAACATGTCATGCCCTGGATGTTTTTCAGGGGGCATTATCTCACTGAGACATCGAGTTTTGGTTTCGATGGAACAGAGCATGTGCAGAAGGGAACATATAGAACAATATTTAAGAGTAATTCTTAGTGCAATATATCTGCATGAGGTGTCCAAAAACTGTTTTCCACCACTGTAGATGCTGTCAATTGTGAGTCAGACAATTTACACTACCAGCTATGAATTATTTTAGGGCTAGAAAATTTGCCTCATTGTTGTTTCTCCTTATTTCAATATAACATATCACTGAAATATATCTTCATCAAGACGTTGTCCTGGGTCCGGTGGAAATGTCACACTATAATCCCTCTAGGTTTTTGGCAGCTCTTTTGAAAATCCAAGAGATTTGATACATTTCATAATAGGCGCTAACAATTTTGACCGTAACTGTTTTTTTGACCAGATAAGAGACAATAAGTGCATAGTGTGAACGTGACACAGCTTTGTTTTTCCCTCAAACCCAGGTCATTCTTGGTGGAGGTCGTCAGTACATGTTTCCCAGAACCACGCAAGACCCTGAGTATCCAACACACACAGGAGACCGAGATGACGGACAAAATCTTGTGGTAGAGTGGCTAAAAAATAAAAAGGTAAATTACATACCGGTACATATGTGTGTGTGTGTATCAGTTTGAGACATGACTGTGATTTTCACCCTGCTTTGCCATCAAAGATGAAAGCAACCTATAAAGGAAGATGAAAATATGACAGAGAAGTTTGCCGTACGTTTCTCCTTCTCCTTGCTTACAGAATGCTAAATATGTTTGGAACAAAGCTGATTTCGATGCTGTCAGTCCCAAAAGAACAGATTTCCTGATGGGTAAGAAGAACATGTCCTTATCCATTCATTTATTCATTTATTCGACCTTTGTGTAATCTCAGAGTCTATCATTATTCTCATGACTGTGCTATTGATGGAATATCCTGTGAAATTATTTGATAATCAATGTAAATGTAACTAACTTTAAACAAGTTAAGTAAAATAATGAAACAACTCTGTTTCCGTTTTATGTGGGATTTATACATTGAATCTACAAAGTCTCAATTAGAAGTATGAGCTGGTTTTATAGGCACTGTTTTAAGTGAATGGGAACATTTTAGAATTTGTTTATGCATTTAGGTCTTTTTGAGCCCAAAGACTGTCGTTACGAGTTGGAGCGTAATCCAGCTACGGACCCATCCCTCACCGAGATGATGGAAAAGGCCATTGAGATTCTACAGAGGAACCCCAAAGGATTTTTTCTCTTCGTGGAAGATAAGTGTTAATAGTTTTCTGGGTGTGTCTGTCATGCAGTAACTATCCATAACTGTATTGAATCAGATCTAAAATATGATTGAAAATGCTCATTTTCACATCATTAACTTAAGTCAAAACTAGTCTGAGGAAAATATTATAATTTATTAAAGTAAATATTCAGTTTACTACACAAATATGTGTGTTTTGACACACGGAAGAAGGATCAGGTCATTTTACTTTGAAAACATCATATGCATGGAATAATGAATAGCACTGATATTCAAGTGGATTTAATTTATCATACTGTTGAATGAAACTATGAAAAAGACATTTCAAAGCAACTCAGTATTATTGGATGTAATACTAAACTTCTAATGGCTTTGGGTTTTAAGGGGGAGAATTGACCATGGCCATCATGGAACAAGGGCTAAAAGAGCTCTCTATGAGGCTGTTGAGTTTGATCGAGCCATCGGGCGAGCAGCTGAACTCACCAGTGAGCTAGACACCCTGACCGTGGTCACTGCTGACCACTCCCACGTCTTTGCCTTTGGTGGATATTCGGCCAGAGGAAACCCTGTTTTAGGTAAAGTATCTTTAAAACACTCTCATCCTCTGTGCAATACATTCCATCTATTTCAGACTTCTCAGATACATACATATATACATACATATAGACATCTATTTTCTTATCCTGTGTATATAAACAATTTGCACTGTTATATTTTATATTATACATTTCACATATATACATATATATCTATTTATTTTATTTTATTTTATTTTTTACTTCTTTCTCTTTTTTATATATTGCGTATTTCCATGTATATTTGCACTGGAAGGAGTAGCTCTCCAATCTCGATGTACACCCAGTATAATGACAATAAAGGGCATTCTGATTCTGATTTTGATAAGAGATGGTGAGTTTTTAATTATAGTCAGTAGACTCAGTAGACTTACAGTCACATCTGCTGCTGACTGTCTTCTGCACTTCATTATATATTCATTAGATATTGTCATTATCTGCTGCTATTTTGCTCCATTATGCATCTCCTCACCTCATAACCATTACTGTATTTCACTACTACTGCTATTGTAAATATGTTGATGGCATTTAATAGCAAGGCGAGAGAGAAATGGTATCTCAATTCTGTATGTCCTGTGCATCTAGGGACTGACTTTTTCAATCTTTGAATCAACAAATAATTTTTCACATTTGAACAATTGTATAAATATTTGTTTTGTGATTTACAGGTATTTCTAGATCAATAGCTGAGGACAATAAGCACTTTACCACTGCTGTGTATGGAAATGGACCGGGATTCAACATAGTCAATGGATCTCGTCCAGATGTGAATGAGACGATTTCATGTGAGTGTGAGATGACATTTCTGATGTAGTGATACAGTAGCTCCATCTAGTGGTGTAATGAGATACCTGTTGTACAGTAGTTTCTACTGTCCAGCAATACAGTGTAATATAAATATGACAGAATCTTTAGTTACAGGTCCCTGCATAAACTCGCTGTGGGAATGTCCTTTAATGTGTTGCTTTTTCTGTTTATGGCCATTTAATCTCATCTAATGACTCCTCTCTCTTCTCCCTCAGCTGACAATTACTACCGTCAGCAGACACCCGTCCCACTTGATTCAGAGACCCATGGCATTGAAGATGTAGCCATCTTTGCCAAAGGACCCATGTCACATCTTTTCCATGGGGTCCAAGAGCAAAGTTACATCGCCCACGTCATGGCATATTCTGCTTGCATAGAGCCTTACAATGAATGTAAACTCCCCCCGCCCAACCATGCAGCATCCATTCACCCCAGTCTGCTCCTTCTTCTGATGGGCCTTCTTCTTCTTTCCCTCAGCTCTGTCTGAGCCTAATGTGACAGCTTTCAAGGAATATTTTCTGTCCTTTGAATATGCATTCCATTTGACATTTAAGATAAAAATTTTAATATTTGTATGCTGCACTTTCAGCTATGCCTTTAGAAAGGCATAGTTGCACAACTGAGATCCCTGCCATTTTGTGTGATTCATTTGTGAAGATGTGGAAGTTAACTGTTATTATGCATAGAGCCATACCATTTATTACTCACTTTATTTATATAAAATATGATTTTGTTGTTTAAAATAAATTAAATAAAGATGTATATTGTCAATAATTTTACATTTCAGAATTTCATGTGGAAGCACCGGTGATCCTATTGTAAAAAGATGGTATTTGAAGCAAGGATACTGTGAACAAATGGGCTAAACTGCAAAGTTTCTTCTCAAACAGTTTTGTTGCTCAACCACATCTGCAATAAAGTTTTATTATTTCCTTTATATGATTATTTATCATGTATTATACTCCATGCAGTATTGAAATGGTCAGGTGCATTGTCTTTTGTGATATTTCTATTGACACATTACAGTGGCGCCAGATTCATTTTGAGGTAGTGGGGGCATGGGGGTTGTTGAATTGAGGGAGAGAGCGCAGTTAACCTCAGGTTTATTACAGCCTCAATTCAACTAAGTACAAATCACATACAATGTCTCAAAGAGCTTCATGAGATAATGAAGACATAACAAAAACTATATGGCCTGACAGATAACCCTGACAACAAATATACATTAAATCACTCAACGTTTCCTCTGTGCATTTCCAGTCATACTATGTGGACTGATGCTGGTTGATCAGTCAACAACAAATCACACAGAAGTGGTCCAGTGAACCACGGTACATTGGCTTCTACTTTGAACGATTTGAACGATTATCCCATTGCTTACTATTGCTCATGGGTTAACATTGTTATAAATGTGTAGTACTCAATAATTGTGTTTATTATAAAACCGGTGATGCTGATTAGCTTGTTAGGTTAGCTTGTTAGGTTTTCTTATGTTACTTGGCATTACATTTTCAACATAAAGTAGGCTATATTGACAAAAACCGCTTTTCTCTATCATTTCACTCGCGATTCGATCGTAAATACGTGTCTAACATTTGTAATGAACGAAAACATAAAACATCGCTTCTCAAATTTGCCGATCTATGGTGATTTAATTCTATAAACACCTTGGCCCCGCCTGACGTTCGTTCGTTTAAAAGGAGCGCTATCCCGTACCAAGATGGTGGCTCCATTGACGCAGCGGTAGCTTGCCCTGCATATAAGTTAATTGTCAGATCAAATAGCCAATCGGAGAAGAGCCCTTCTAGCCAATCAAAGGCAAGAAAGGTGGTACCTTCCCCTCTGTGATTAATTTGGGAGGATTGACCAATAGAACGTACGACTGGGCGGGACTTCCGGCTTCCACCAACAAAGGGGAGGGTTTGTTTGCTTGGAGGGAAGTTTAATCGAAATGCATAAATGCTTTCTGTATAAATGAAGATTATTTTTATTTTTAGGGTTTGAAAACAGAGCACTACCTTTATTATCAACGGGACAAAGAAAGTAGTAAAAGTGGTGATTAAATTATCGGCTCACCAGGAGCATGTGCTGCAGCTTTTTAGTCGCAATTAGCTTAGTTAGCTAAGTTACCTTAAATCGATAGCTTGATCGAAGGAAAAGCAATGGGCTAATTCTGAAGATGATGATAAATCGTTACAGATAATACATGCTCGGATTACCTTGGTCATGGATCGAAAACCGAAGAGGCTCGAAAGTCAGCTGTTCAAAGCTGTAAAAGATGGAGATCCCAGGTAACAGCAGCCACGTTCGCCGTGTTTTGCCCAGACATGCCCTTTGTTAAGATGTCACGAGATCATAAACATTCTGGTCCTGATGGTGGGTCCTTTGATTATTTATTTGTAGTAAGACGCCTTTAATCCACTATTTCGGCTGTTAACTATCACAATTAATGGAAGTGAATAAATGAAATAAGATCGTGAATATGCATGATGTGTCTTGGTTCATTTCAAAGTCACTAGGATTCCGTGTGTTGTTGGTCACTGTTATTGATATGTTTACCATTCAGATCATCACTTTGCCGTTGCACCCCTCCTGATCTGAAAAACAATTATTTAACGCTATTTTGCAGTTCAACTCCCCACCCACCCACAATTTGTAATTTTATTTTTATAGATAAACTGACATCTTGCTGTATATTTACACTACAATTTTTAATGTGTGATGTTAATGGTAGAGTTCATATTTTCATTAAACTGCAGATAAACTGTAAGGCTTGACATAATGCACACATGGACAATAATAATCCTTTATTAATTTAAGATAACCTACTTGGAAATTGTGTAAGCAAATGGTAAATATAACATTACTGCAAACTAATGAGTGCTTTCTCATCTTTGTGTTTGTCATATACATATTGCATTAATGTATTGCATATTTCGCTCTCTGCAGATCTGTGCAGCTGCTTCTTTCACAAGGTGCACATTCTGACATGGTTGTTAGTAAAGGGGTGGCAGCAATTCACTTGGCCGTTGGCAAAGAGACTGAGAAAAACACACGCTGCTTGAAATTGCTGCTTCAACATGGAGCTGACCCGAATGTCAGGTATGGTCAATAACAAGATAAAATGGAATTGGAAGCTGGACCTCTATCTATCCATCCATCTATCATTTCTAACCCACTTAGTCCTTGTGAGGGTCACGGGAGTGCCAGAACCTATTCCAGCTGGACCTTATTTAGTGATTATTTGCACACTCTTAAATGATCTTAATTATTTTAAATACTTAGAATAATTATATTGTATTTTATTGACATTCTCTTCTTCTGTTGTATTTGTCCCAGGTCATCAGAGGGTCTTACTCCTGTTCACATTGCTGCGGTGTGGGGATGTTACCAGAATCTGAAAGTGCTCTTGATGAATGGAGGGAACCCTAACCTTAAAGATAATGTACAAGGCTGAACAAGAATAAATGCCATATACATAGACACACATGTTTTCCTAGTGGTTCTGTATCACAACCAGTAGAAAGTATCCTGTTATGTCACTGTTTGACATTATGATTCATATTGGAGACCTTGTGTTTTGTCCTTTATTCCTGCAGGAAGGGAATACACCAGGACAGCTTGCAGAACAACAGGAGAATAGAAAATGTGCTCAGCTTCTTCAGGAGTATCAGACCAGCTCAGGGGACACAGAGGATGATGACCTGCCTCAGTTTCAATATTGTGAGTTTGCTTATGTCTTGTCCTCTTGTTTGTTAAGTGTTTTCTGAGTAAACATCATAACTGGCTGACACCAGATTGTCCTATCATTGCGATGTAGCTTGCTACATTGATCCCATGCCAGCAAGTCTGTCTGTCAACAATGTCTTTAAATTCTCTTCTCTCTTTTTGTTTAGATAACCATATATTGATCTTCAATTAAAATGTTCTTAATTCCCATCTAATGTCTCTTTTACTCAAAATCTTGAAAAAAATTCCCCTTAAAAATCAAAAGGCTGAGCCATATAGTCATTATCCAGATCCTGAATAAACACTCAGAGCTGTAATTCCTCTAGATCAGATTACACTTTTTCAGATTTGTGAAGTAATTGGCAAGTTTTTACATTGTTAGAAAGTGTGTTAATTTATGTCCTTTTTTTTTTTTTCATTCCTCAGCTGTGTATTCAGATCAGACGGACATATCCAGCTACCCGGAATCAGAATTTAGTTTCACTTCCCAGTCATCTATGATTAGTGACTTTGGCGAAGCCCCGTTGAGCAGTACAAAGCGCTCTTCATTTTTCAATCTGTCCAACATAAATGGATGGCCAGCATCACACAGGCTTTCTGATATGGACTCCAAAAGGAATCACAGCCAGGACTGGAGCAATTGGGCTGATGGTCCCTCCATGCTATCAAGCACCCGCATGTCTGCAGTGGGACCTACAGGTGGATTGCCAATTCTCAAGGAGCATGATTTGTTGGCTGATGATGGTGTGTTGCCATTAACATCAAATCCTGCGACAAGTGATTACAGAATCTCCCTCTCCAGAAGAGACACTCTTCCAGCACTTCACTCCAGGCGAGCAAGTAGGAAAAGTGTCAGCTTCAAAGATGTAGATGAGAAGTTCCCTGTATTTAGTCCTGAACATCCTAAACATCAGCCGCCTGTTGATGGCAGCCCCAGTGGGTTATCTTTTGAACTGTCCGAATACTCGAATTTCCTGGATTCAGAGCGCATGGCAACTGTTTTACACAGGCAAGGAATTGATGTCACATCACCAGATCATGTTTATGTCTTTTGTCGGGATAGCAGTGAGAGCACTGTGGAGGAACTGGAGAAAACTGTCATCAGTCACTGTGCTTTGGAAGAGAGTGATGATGAAAAAGAGGATGAAAATGTAAAGGACGTTCAAGTGAATATGCCTGAAGAGCCAGGGCCTTCCTGTGGGGGCAGCAGTGGCAGTGGAACTACGAGTAGTCACTACAGTAGCTGTGACAGTGACCATTACACAAGTGCCTTGGATGTCTCTACAAACTGCAAACAAACCTTACACCCTGTTGTAGAAGAGGGGACTGCAGAGGGGACTAAACAGGACAGAGAGATTGGGATTTCCACAGGTGCTGGTTCCATAATTGAGAGGCAGGATAGTAATTGTCATAGTGTTAGACCACAGACAGATTTAAAACTTGAAAATGAACAAAATATGACAGGTATTTTCGATAAACTGGCCTTATCTGAAGTAAAACACCAAACTAATGATGCAATTGAGGGTTGCAGTCATGTTGATGAGGTGGCTACAAAGACAGTGGCAGACACCCCACTGGCTGATGACTTCAGGGAAGACTTTGACCTTTCTTTTACACCAAGTCCTTTTGTAACAGGCAGGACACATTCAAGGTTGAGTCGCTGTTCACTGAGAACCAGCAGAACCCCAGAAAGCAGCTTTGTCACGTCTCTCTTTGAGGAGACCTTGCCTATGCCGGTTAGGACTTGGCGGCAGACACCCAGGTCTCAGAACAGTGACAACTTTTTTAATTCTCCACATGTCAATCATCATACAGCATCATATTCAGGGAGTAGCACAGGTGGAGACTGCTTACCTACAGAATCACAGGACACACAGACCAGCACCTTGGGAGCTGATTACAGTGTTAGCTTTAGCCAAGCTGATACTCTGATCCTGCCCCAGAGTGGGACTGACTCTGCTGTTGAATCACAGACTTTATCTGACACAGTCATCCTGGAGAAAAACCCTGACACAACAGTGGATGCATATGAAAGAAACCTTGCAGAGATTGCCCTGGCTATACAAGGCAAGGATTCCACTGAAGACAGGGATTTTCTGACTGATGATCTGACAAGTACAGATGAGGCAACAACCAGGGGTGATGTGAATGTTGTTTCTTGGAAAAATCAAGTGGACGACAATTGGACCACTGAGGACTGTACCTCTCAGCCTGACTCTGTGTCATCTTCATCCAGCTCCTCTTACTTTTCTCCAAGACGGTCAAGGGAAGACTCCTCTGATCTGCCCTGCACCCCAGGCACCGGATGCACACCCAGGTACAGCATGAGCCGGCTGTCAAAATGTCGGAGGCCACAGCACCTGGCTAACCTTTCTTACACTCCCGGGGGGCGTCCACACATTCAGGATCTGGATGAGCCAGTGGAGTATCTCTACACTGATACGGAGCAGGGCCACAAGCTGATAGAGATCCACATCCCACCTACTGCTAACACATCACTCAGCTCTACTTTGAGTACTACCAGCAGCGAGGAGACAATCCTCTACGACTGGCGGTCTATGCAGACTGACATGATGAATAACAAAGAAAAGGAAAACCAGATATCTCAGACAGTGCTACAAAAGGAGGAAAATGACGATGAAGTCAGATTGTTCCCAGAAACAAAAGGGTTGACTGACAGGGAGCTGAGGCTGAAATTAAAGGAGCTGGGGGAAAGCCCCGGCCCGATCAGCAGCCGCACCAGGCCCACCTACATGCGAAAGCTGTGCCGCCTGTTGCAGGAGTCGAAGACCCAATCACCACGATCCCAGAAACCGACAGATCAGACTCAAACAGGTGAGTGGACTGGATAAAAACCCCTGACTTGTAATGTGACTATTAAATAACTACTAAAATAACTGTTAGTGTCGTATTATTTTCCCAGTTATAACCACATCTAACTTTTTTTTTGTTTCTGTCTTTTAATTCTGTAGATTCGGCTTACAGTCCAGAACTGTGCCGTGCCCTACAGATGTTTGAGTTGCCGAGTTGCCAGGCTGACGAGCAGGCTTTGTGCGAACAGTTTGACCAACCAGATCAGAACAGAAAATGGAGGGAAGGCATTATCAAGTCCAGCTTCAACTACCTCCTGCTCGACCCGAGGTCTGTCATCACACATGCTGATAACTGATTAATTCAGTGCGTCCATGATGCATCTGTAAGGCTGTCTAAGGTGTGTCTGTCATTGCCCATTACGTTTAAAACACAGTGTCTCAGGAAGGGCCTGAGATATTGTCGCAAAACATGGCACAAACACTCAGTTGGATTTGAGGATGAACTGAAAAGATATTGGTGGTCAAAGGCCAAGGCCACTAATTAAGTACACTAAAGGCTGTCATCAATCGTAGGTTACTACAAATTTAGAGAAATGAACGGTTTATCAGGGTTCCCGTATGGTCTTTAAAAGTCTTGAATTTACAAATCTGCATTTAATGCCTTAAAAAAGTCTTTAAAAGGTATTTGATTTGATATTGTAGGTCTTAAGTTATGTTGCTGTATTGTGTTTAAATGTGCCTGGGAAATGAACAAGCTGCAAAGAATGTAATGTTAGTCTACTCAGTTCCACCCGTTCCAACCTGACAATTTATAATGAAATTAGAAACAAATTATTGCTAACTTTGCAGCCCCTGGTGAGAAATGATCACAGAATATTCAGCCCAACACATGTGCAGCTGTTAGTCTCCTGAGAAAGCTGACTTTGGGAACTTTAAAGAATGGCTCGCAAGCAAAAAGTGAGCATAGGGAAGTGCAAATTTAATAATGTCTGGTCGGAGAAAAGATCATTCTCTACCTGGATGACACAAGTTTTCCTAAATTCTAGGAGTAATAAATTATTGAAATGGGCATTAAATTCTGTTTTTAGTAGTCTTTAAAAGTCTTAAATTTAACTTGTAGAAATCTGTAGGAACCCTGTTTATGATGTAAGGACAGTGGACAGGTCTAATTGATACTCTAGTTCTTGTTCGTAGCTGATGATGAACTCTCATCAGTCTTCATAAAGTGTTTTCTTTGTTTTTCAGGGTGACAAAAAACCTTCCATTCCGCAGTCAGACAATGACTCCTCAGGAATGTTTTCAGACATTTGTTCATTCCATATTTTATGTGGGCAAAGGGAAACGGTCCCGCCCATATAGTCACCTATATGAGGCGTTAGAGTACTACAAGGGAGACAAGACCGCAAAGGTAAGGCAGCATATGTAGATCACTGTTAAGCAATCAAATTGTGATTAAAATGTGATCTGCAGCATGAATATAAAACAAGGTACCCATTGTTTTCCGTGTTAGAAACTGTGCCCCAAAGTGCAGCACATCCTTCAGGTGTGGAATGCTGAGCAGGGTGTCATTTCTCTGCATTGCTTCCAAAATGTCATTCCAGTGGAGGCTTACACCAGAGAGGCCTGCATGGTGGAAGCAATTGGTGAGTACAATTGGAACTGTTCCTCCAATTATCACCGTTGTAATGGAGCTCTAATCTACTAAAGAAGTCAGTTTGAAAACCAGGCCCTTTTGTATCATTGCCTTAAATGTCAAGGCTTATTTAATGTAAATTATCAACTAATTATTCCTCACATTAAGTGCATAACATGGCATTTAGAAGTAGTCGGGACTAAATCCCTTCAAGCCGAGAAATGGCTCTGTTTTTAGACTATTATCATGACTTGGACAAAATTAAACCTATGGGGTATCTGCCTTATCTTCAGAATATTAAATATCAAAACGGCTACAAAACAGCTAAAACAAGTTATATGTCAAGAGCAACTTACGGGACTTCTAAAGACGACCAAATAAGATGATTAATATATGTCATAGCTCAGTCAGTGTGACAGGATTCAAAGAAAATGTTCACAGTGGGATTTTCTCTCTAACTTGTCAACACACTGTTGCCCATAAAGGTGGAACAAAATATTTTTTAACTCTTATCATGAAATTAGAAATGTGATTTATTCTTGATAGATAAAGTGCAACTGGGACTGGGAGTGTAATCATTACACCTGGTCAAAGGTGATTACTGATGTGTATAAATAAGAAAAAAGAGGAATGTGTCTAAAAACATAATTATTCCAACTTTATGGGCGACAGTTTGTATGGAAATAAAATAGATACAAGGGGTTGTCAGATGTCATACATGATGTCATTAAAATACATGAAAAGATGAAAAATTTGGGGGAGGTGTATTTATTTTTTTTGGTTTCCTTTACTTTTGGGTTACTGATAGTCTTAATGTTGCAGACATCTAAGTACTTATAATGTCATTAATATTCTTGACCTATTACTGTGTTTTATAAGGTGTTCATGTATTAGAACTGCATTTAAAGTTTTCTAGGTGTGTGACAAAGTACTGCGAGGCACAGCTTTTCTAATAATTCATTGTATATATTTTAACCGATTTGCATGACAGGGTTGGACCTGTTAACGTGGCAAAATAATGAGTAAATTTCATATTAAACTAGCTTGTTAATACCCACTTTTATTTTTCAATCACATCCCAGGGTTGAAGAAACTCACAAATCAGAAGCGAGGGGATTTCTATGGTGTTGTGTCTAACTGGCAGCTGAAGAGAAAGAGGGAGCTGGGCGTCCATCTGCTCTACAGGGCCATGCAGATCTTCCTGGCTGAGGGTGAGAGACAGCTCAGACCAGCAGACATCAGACAATAGAGAAGGACGGCAAAATGAACTGCAACTCAACTGATGTAGAGGGGGGGAAAAAACCACTTATTCAGGCTGCAACGAAATGCTTTTGAAAAACAGAACTAATGTTTGGACGTCAGGATCTCACTGATTACCATGTATTTTAGATTCTGTTTGTGTTTCAATGCTCTGTCCCTTTGAACTATAGCGCCATAGCAACGCCTGATAGAAGCGTCTTTCTTAGTCCTCCTGTTTAATAAGATTTCAGTTTGGTAAATGCATTTGTAACCAGTCA
This sequence comes from Apogon talboti, assembly GCA_037367365.1. Classification (NCBI taxonomy): domain Eukaryota; kingdom Metazoa; phylum Chordata; class Actinopteri; order Kurtiformes; family Apogonidae; genus Apogon; species Apogon talboti. The sequence continues at coordinate 12,760,891 of JAPQRQ010000019.1, read as the reverse complement.
GATTTCTGTTTCGCATCTTTTTCTGTCAGTGTCTACTTCCTCATCACATTGTTTTGAATCTTCTCAGGTGAGTCTTAAATGATTCTGCAAAATCCGTAGTATCGTGTATTGGCATGTGAGGTTTTCCATCGCAGAAAGAGACGTGTATTTAAGAGCATGATGTGGAAATCAAGTCACAGGAAACAAATGCTTCGTCACACTTGGTTTAACACAAACACTACAGATTATGTTTTCAACTTGAGTCACAAACCCATTTTATATGTCTTGTGCAGCGTAAACATGTTGCTGGTGGCATTTCTTTTGAGCAACTTGAAACATTCTTTCATAGTAAAAAAGAAAGCTAAAATTAGTTTTAAAAAAGCATTTACTTTTTTGTTAAAGTAATTGAGTACATCAACACAGCGTAGCAGACTGTAAAGCTAATGCTATTGTAGTTTGTTTGCATGGCTGGATTTCCATCTCATTTTTGTTTTGTACAGTCGATTAAATCCTAAGTTACGTATAAAACTGGCAGCTAAATTAGTTTCTGTTAGTTTAGATCATTGTGCTGAGACCAATATTGATGATTTACACTGAACACTTCTGGGCTGTTATAATTTTATTATACATCAGATATCTACTGAGATTAATCAGACAGACATCCTTAATTGAACATTTTCCTGCTGATAATATCGTTTATAAACTCACCCAGTGTTCTACAAAATAATGACCACATCTGCAAATCTAAACCGTATCTCCTTAATGTACTTCCCATTAATGCTCAAGAAGCGACACTGTATTTTTTAATCACAGAAAATGCATTAATACTAATAACTGTATTTTTTAAAGAGATTATATTTTTTTATTCCCACCAGACCCTGCATGTAATTTTGATGTATTATGATATTGGAGACTAAAAACAAGATCCACTGACATATTGGTAAAACATTGTGAAAATAGAGATTTTTCATGTTCTTGGAATTCGTAGTGTTTATTTTTTTATTATTTTCCATTGCTTCTGTCACTGCATTGTACTTTGCATTATGTAACTGCACGAAAAAAAAACACCCTCAAAATAAACCTGAGCTGGATGAGTTTTTGTCTCATGTCCTGTTCTTTGGTGTCCCCCTAGTGGACATTGGAAGTCCTGTTCATTTCATGCAGGATTCATCTACCGCCACTTATTTTAGTGTCTTCTGCATTTATTTTTCTCAATAACTTATATAATACATCAACTTTATACCAGGCAGTGAGAAACTGAGATGTACAGTTTTATATTTATTTTATCAGCAGTAGTTCCTCTTACCTCAATCTTAGACAAAAAGAAAAAGCATAAACTAATGGCTTTTTTTCTTTCCTTTTGCACATTCTATACATTTGCTCATATTTTCTCTTGAATATTTTGGTATAAATCAACACCACTGCTCTTGTTTAATGTCACCCACATGGCTTGGTGACCTCAGCAAGGCATTAATTTACTGGAGCTCATACATGTCATCAGTTTGACATTAATCACTTACTCATATTTACATAATAAATGCGCAACCTTGACTGTCTAGAAATAGGGATGGCTTTGCTGTTACATTTCTGTTGGGGCGTTCTGTTGAAAATGGAGACTGTGACATGTTATGTAAATGAAACTAAAAGGGTTTGTCCCCACAGCATGGATGCTTTATCTTTACTGGTCAAAGAGCCGTGATGGCACAAAAGCAGCACTCTTCTTCAATGAAATAATAAACAGGTACTGATAAGATGGGACAGTACCTAATTATATAAGACTGTTTTAGCATTGATGTGCAAATATACAATTTACATAACTACCTACTCAAACACCGGGATAAAAGTGGAGAAAAAACTACAATGTGGGGATTATTTGCATTTGTAGTGCCCTTATACAGTGGACACATAAGGGGTGCGTCATTGGCATTGCATACATTTAACTACATACACAAATTTATTGAGTAGATTAAAAAATATTCTAATTCAAACTGGATGCCTACATCTTTAACTTCTCTTCCAGTAAAATTATTTTACACTTTACATATCTTATTTTAATTACATGCCCAATTTTACATTTTATTATTAAAAGAAACACTATTAAACTGGAACTGATTGGCTTATCTGGCGTAATGTGAAAACTAGGTGAACCCAGGCAGAAAAGAAGCATGATTAACAGCGGAAGACTGTGCAGAGTCGAAATGATTCCTCATCTGTTCTTTGAATTTTAACTACGCTGTTGGTGTGATTTTAGGTTGGTGTGCACATTTGTCAAAACTCTACTGGATTTACTAGACGTGTATGTGACTTAGCCACTAATCTGTTGCTTCTGAAATGACTAATCTTTACAGACAAAATAATTCTCAAGCATTTAATACAACTGTCAGGATATTTATCTTGATTTAGTATTAGGAATAAAAAAGCAGCTTTAACAACAAAGTAAAAATGTTTTCAAATTGGAGGTGATGAAGAGAACAATTACTAGTAAAAGTGAAGGTCATTGTTTTTCTTAAAGCCTCTCTGCTTTTACATCACCAAATAAAAGACCTGAAAGACTCGCAGCACTGATTGGAAATGTTTATTTAATAAAAACACAACAAAAAATAGAACTAAAATATCTCGGTAGTTAGATGTGGATTAGAGTTTATTGTTTATTTCAACATTTATTACAAAATGAAGATCAACATTAGACAGACATTTTAGTATTTGCAAATTCATGTATGTGTTCATTTCTCCTCAAAAGGTCATATTTTCCAATTTTATTTTTTTTTTCATCATTTTGTCCTTCCCCTGCTGCAGTAGCCAGACTCGAAGCCCTCCACCCCAGCCGGTATGATCGAGACGAGATGCAATCTGAACTTCCTGTCAGTTCACACTGCCTGTGTGCGCATGTTGTTGGTGGGAGGCAAGAGAAGGAGACGGGCGAAGAACTGAATAATGCCATCATCAGCATATCATGACGCTATTTCTTGTGACGGTCGGATGAAATCTGGGACACAGTTGCATTCATCGTTCAGTGAGCTCTTCCACACAGTTAAACCCACCGACAGCAATGAATGTTGATTGTGACCTTTGCTGTGAAAGCTGAAGGAATTGTCTCCTTTTCCGGGGATTTCTTGGTGGAGGAGGGATGCAGTTCTCTTCAAGCATTTTTCAATAAACTCTTAACAGCAAATACTATGCATGTGTAAATGTTTCTATATGTTTTACATCTTGTTATTTCTTTTTTTTTTACCACTCCGGGTGACACAGGATAGCCACAGGGTACAATCAACGGTCGATGGTTTTTTCAATTTAGCTCAAACTCACCGACAGCGTTGAATGTTCACTGGGGCGAACATGGACCTGATGGTGACCAGGGATGACAGTCTGCTTAGAGATGCAGAGGAGAGAGTCCTCTGAGTGGGTGAAGAGGTGTCTTACTCTCTCCATCTTTCACTATATCCTTTTTTTTTTGAGAGGGTAGGAAATGTGTTTTTACATGCAGTGGCTGAGTCATCTTCATTTCAGCTAATTGGATAGAAAAAATTAGGGGTATAATTATTATTACATTTAGATTAGTGGTCAAAATGTAATGATATTACATCCTCAAGTTTAATTTTAAGAATGAATAAAGTGTATTTTCTTTCTACATTCTGTACAGTGAGTAAAGGCTGTTCACATAATGTATCTGTGGATAAGAGACAAAAAACAAGCATCCAAAAAATATACAATATAGAAAAAAAAAAACACAGTCCCCCTGTGTTTTCCTCTCTGTTAGTCCTTATTTAAATGAAGCAGATGTGGCTTTGTCTGACTTCATAGCACCATGATAAACCAGGTGCTTTCTACCCTATTAACTTCCATGACACATGGTCATTATGACACCAAAGACAGCGTCAGTCAGTGGGTACATATTTTATTTTACCGTACGTAACAGAAGTGGGGGGGAGTCATCTTGAAACTCCTGACTCATAGCGGGTTTTAGTAAACACTGCACCTGGGCTGAGGTTGCAGCTAGTCATCATATGCTGTATTGAAGCACAGTGGCATGGCCTCATGAGAGCCTGCCTCTAGGGCTACATGCACAGTGGAGGATAAAGAAGACACTGCGTCTGAAACTCACGTCGTCTCACCCAGATGAATAGCATCTGTTGTTTCGTTATGATGTGGCACTGGTTCTGCATTGTGTAGTACCAGTAAAGAAACTATCCACCATCCCGCAGTAAATGGTTTATTACACAGTGCTGAATCATCGCTGTTCAATGACTGAAAAACAGGTTTGTTAAAGGCACAAAAATCAAATGCCGCAATGAAATCTGATGGGACAATAAAGCTGTGGCGGTGAGTCAGGATGTGGCTGGATGATACACATAGCATTGGGATGTTTTTACAGGTCTGGATGAGGAGTGACTAAGATTTTGTGGTGTGTTTGTCATCTGACAAGTATTTATTTCAAAGCTAAACAATAGCACCTTTCTCAGTAAGCTATCAAGCAGGAATCTCCTACTTTGAGATTTCTAAAGATGTGCGCTTGACATGTCTGATGGTTAAGATTGTGCTGTTTGTCGTCTCTCCAGGACTGGAGATCTGGTTCTACACGGTCTTCTCAGGTAACATATTATACAGAGAAACTTGTCATTTTGAAGTGAGAGCAAAAAAAAAATAAACTCAATCAAGCTGATGTGTCACCCAACTCTGACCAAAAAGCACAGTCCTTGCTGCAAGGGACAC
>JAPQRQ010000019.1:12725523-12746324 GCA_037367365.1 Apogon talboti | reverse complement strand
AAAGCCTTATGGAAAGTACTTTTTGGTGAACACATTGACCTTAGATGGAAATAAACTTACTCACTACAGAGTTACTTTCACTGAGGTTACAAAGACAATCTGATTTTATATTGTTTATTGTTGGATTATCTCCTCTTTTACCCCATGTCTTGTAAATGATCCCACACTTTTAAAGTTCCCACAGAGGTTCTTTTGATAAGAAAATCTGCAGGATGTTAAAATTAAGTGGGTGAACAGTTTACCATATCAAAAGAGATGGGATGAAATACTAGTAATATCACAATCTGCACAAAGCCAGGCACTTAGATGAAAGAGTGTGAAGGACTAGACAACATGTGTGCGCGAACACACTGTCGTATGTTGTAATAAGGAGGCATCTATGCAAGGGAGGAGGTTGTTGTGACTGCAGTGTTCTTTTTCATGATCTGTAATTTCAGGCTGGCACTGTGAGGGTGCAACCTGGTGGCATGCACATCGAGAGACATAAAGACATAAAAAAAAAGAAAAAAAAATGAGAGAGAGAGAGAGTGTGTGTCTACCCAGGCAAGACCCCAGCGAATATCTGCCAGACAAATCCTCCCTGGGCTTTGATCTTGTGCCCACTTCTCTCTCTGTGGTTTTTGTTTTCAGGCAAACAACTGTGATGTTTAGCTGAAGTGCAATGAGATTCCAAGCCTTAAAAAAAAAAAAAAAAATCAGACTCAAAAGCTGCTGCTGCTGCTTCTGCAAAAATGAATCATAAACCAAAAGACTTTATTTCAGATGGAAAAGGATCAAATGCATTGAAAAAAAAAAGATCATCAGCTCTATCCTCCTCTTCTCTTCTAATGTTTTCAATATGTTATACTCAAAGGGGCTAGGAGTTAATCTGCTTCTGTTGTTCTGAGATGCTATCGGAGGCCATTTGTTCCAAGCAGTGAGGTAATGACCCTGTACAGACGCTTGGCATTTGGCCGGGAACTCGGAGCAAGAGAAGGTAAGTAACCTCATATATTCTCAAGGGGGTCGACTAATGAGAGGGAGTGGGAACGCGAGCTACGGTCCATCATCTACTTAGGATCTAGACAGCAGCGCAGTCATCCTCCCTCAGTGTTGCACACACACATACACACACACACACATCAGAGCGCTAATAGGAAACCCAACCACCGTCCTCTTCGTGCTAATTTCACTCCTGCCTTAAGTAAATGTACTGTGTATAGCGTTTTATCACCAATAAGTCAATAACACATTAATTCTAAGACAGTAGTGTAAACAATCCTTTTAACAGCATTTAGATTTACTTAGTCTGCTGTGCTGCTCATTTCAAATCACAAAATAAACAGAAGGTGCTCGAAGCAATACATGCTTCAGGTTTATAAGACATTTCTAAAAAAATCACAATGCATAAGCATAAGAATAAAAGTGATTTTATCATATCAAACCTACACTCACACTGATGAAAACATATAGATGTAAATCCAGTTTGTACCAATTCCAAAATGTAAAAAGCTTATTTACCTAAAGGCCCTCCTTATAAATGATAAATGATCAGCTGATACTACTGATACTCGTCATTAGTATCACTGAGACGGTAAGCGGTATTTAGAAGTAACATTTATTTGCAGTAAAAATGTAAATCTTGGTGTCAGGTTTCAAATAATTCCAACACAAAACTGTGTTGAAACCAATTTAGTGTTAATAGGTTAATACTTATAATATTAACATTCAGTTACATCTGTGAGGTTGACAGAGCAATGGCTGCAACAGACATTTACTGATTATTTATTTAATAAAATTAGAGTACAGAGTAGACAGAGGTACTGACCATTATAATCATTCAAATCAATATGTAGAATTTTGAGCCAATACACATATGCAGTAAAAACTACAATTTTGGTTTCAAATTTTAGAATAACTCCAATATGAAACTGTGGAAACACCTTAAAAATATTAGGATTACTTGTGGCATTATCAAATCACATACTACTGTGGGTTTAACAGAGCAGCAACAACAGCTGCATTTGACATTTACTGATTGTTTATTGGATTAAAAACAAGTAACTTTTTTCAGGTTAAACACTAATAATGACTAGTAATCAATATCAATAACCAATATTTCAAACCAATATAAATTTGCAGCAAACCTCTAGTCTTGGTCTCAAATTTTAGAGTGACTCCAATACAAAATCTTTGGTGTAATATACTTTTATTAAAAAATAAAAACAAAACACCTACACCATTAATTGTAAAACAAAAAAATACATATACATAAATATCCATTCCAATAATTGCCAAGGCGAACAGTGCATCAGAGGTGCAACATTTATATACAGTAATTTCAGGTTGCGGTACTCTATCATAAATTCGTTGTGACAGCATAAGATACATAAGGGTACAGCTATACATAAAGAAATTCACAATCGCACAAAGACAGGGTATAGCCGAGTGTGGACGCCCCTGCCATCGAGGCTGAGTGAATTCTGCTGTGATGGGAAAACAGCAGGGGGTCCACTCCTCTGCCTTCATTGGATTCGAGTCGAGCCTGGCTGCCTCTTTCACTTCTCTGGCACGCATACGAATATTTATTCATGTGTACGTGGAAAAAGAGAATGGATACAGGAATAAGAACCCTTCTGCACTCTATGTCTATAAGTGTGTTTGTGTGTGTTGGTAATACCTCCAATGGCAGACTAATGATAGGTCTTATCGACACCCAGCAGTGAATGCGAGCCTTTGTCTCCTCTCGGGACGCATTATGGAAAGCTTAGGGGGCTGCCTTTGACTCCTTTTCATTCTCTCACCCACTGATAAAACCCAGCACAAAAAAGGGAACTGTTATACAGCTCCTGTAGCGTGGCAAGTTGAGACACAATACACCCCTGTACCCTCGCCATCAAAATATAAAGAACTAGACCTAATAAGCAAAAGTTAGGAAAACAAGCACATGAACTCAGGATAAGTCACTGACAAAAGATTTAAATGAACACCGAAATGTACATGTTGGAGAGGAAAAATCACAAAGTCTGAAATTAACATTCGCTCTGAATATATCTTGTATGTAAAGTAGACAGATGGAAAACCATGGAGGTGCATGGATTTAGCGTAGCATAATAATGTTTCAAGCTTTCAGTAATATTCAGAGGCACAACAGAAACAAGAATACTAGATACAGAGTAAAATTACCAATATTAAATGTGCAACCAGTTAATATGTGGCGTTTTTACTGGAAGTTCTGCCTCAATGTACCACCAGTAAACCTAAAAAGGATATCACTCTTCTGTTGTGCCTATAAATTGTACATGCAGCTCACTAATGCTGCATCCATCGTCCCTTTTGACATTGGATATCAAAATTGTTCATTGATTTTTAACTCTCCCGTTCATGTATATCTGCATCTAGAGCGCAGTTGAGGGTAACTTTGTACGCTTTCCCCCAGTTACCGTTTCCCCTTTGAGACTTTTCTAAGTTACTGTGCTTACTTGAGGGTTAGAGGTTGGGGCAGGGTTCCTTAGACAAGCAGTTTATGAAATGAAAATGTTTTCTTTTCCAATGATGGCAAGCGTTACTTTCACAATTTTAAGAGCTCAGCGTACAGCGCCTTTGGGAAGCACAGCCAAGTCAAAGGTTGCTTTCTGCTCACTCCATGAAATCCTTTCTCTCCTTTATTTTTGTTTGTTCTTTCTTTGCCTTATTCATCAGTTACTAGTACTTTTAATTTCTATGATTTTACAATTTGAAAAAAAAAAAATCAGTGATTTTCCTGGTTTTCACTGTCTTAGACATCTGTGGGTCAATGTGTGCAACTTAGATAGTTTATGTGATGATGGATGTGACAGACCGGAATGTGTGTTTACATGTGCAGTTAACTACATATAAATCACATTGGTCTGGTTTCAGACACTTTCACCCTCACACACACACACTTACTCACACGGGCCTACAAACTCAATGAATATCACATTTTACACCTCCTACATACAGCTTATTTTTGTGTGTTTTGCGTACATTATATATTTTTTTTGTACTCTCTTTTTTTGTATGCAGGGATTTTTGTCCTCTATCTATGTTTGGTAAAACTTTACAGTCATGTTTTAAGAACAATAGTGGTATTTCAGACGTGCACCCTACTTATTATGCTCGGTTTTGTCAGTGTTGCTGGCGTAGCGTTCCCACAGAAAGCCTCAAGGCCAAGCAGTCAGGATTTAGAGGCCTGATTTAGTAAGCAGGTAGGGTTGAATCTCTTGCCGCAATTAGAGAGAGAGCAGGAAGTACAGTATTTTATGGCCTTATAAAGACATTAGAGGCATCGCTTCATTGGCCCTCACCCCCACTTCTCTGTTTACAAGTTCTATCTCTCCTTCTAGCTCCCAGATAAATTGTCTCATGCACATTTTCTCTAGTTTCATCCTGCCTTCAATAGAATCTCCTCTACCTACCTATTTTCCCCTCTTCTAACTTCTCTGTTTCTACCCATTCACGTCCACCCATTCTGAAACTGCTGCTGCTTCCAACACAATAAAAGCTTTCACACTAATGTTAAAGCCTCTTGTGGTTGATGAGTGTTTTTGCCTCGATAGGAGAGCGCTGTGTTGTTCCATCCCTACTTTTGTTTTTTGAAACTTGTCCGTCAGGTTTTCATTGCGCCTCCCCTACTGAATATGACCCCGTCACTATTGTAAATCATTGCTTATCATTCGCTTGGTTATTTCGCGCGAGCGTGAAAGTGACAATTACTCGCTCTGTCCCTGCGTCACCGCATTGAATCAATATGACTTGACAGAGTGACTCATTTGCCTGTCATTTTCCTATATGCGTTGCTTGAAATATGGAACTGGGTGACAAACTGTGCAACAACGGCGCTGTAAACCAAAATGGACACCGGGAGGAAAAAATCTGTGCTTCTTGACTCCTGTCGCTTTTAAAGCCAGCTTAGATAAACTTGGCTGCTCCTGAAAGACCGTCTTCGACCAAAGCAAGAGACAGACACACTTGAGAGGAAAAGGGGGAGAAGAAAGGGCATTGGCATGTCTGGATGCATGCTTACAACTTCCTCCACCTTTTTCCTCTCTTTCTTACCCAGACTACACCTCCATCATTTGACCAGTTCCTAAAACAATAGGCTTGTGTGTAGCTGTGGAACTTGTGACTCAAACAAATCCCATTTGATATAATGGTCATCCATCAAAAGAACGATGAGAGAAGAAAGGAAGTTCAACGCCACTCCCAGTTTTGAAAGATTAATAATTCAAACAATTATTGTTGAACAATCTATTGGAGTTTTTTCTTATTAACAATTCCTGTGCAAGGTTCCTCAGCTCTGTAATTATTAACTCTTTTTCTTTTACATTTAAAAAGTGGGACGATAATGTTGTTCAGTGCTGAAGGAAACTGGACACTGGACCGTGTAACTGCAGTCTGAGCACGTTCCCCCGACCATATATAAGCGGTGAAAAAAGGATATACAATGATGTAAATAGAGTAGGTGTATGTGACTTAACTAAAGAAATGGAGGCTGTGACTGTGAGCCTATGGGTCATTCATGAGAAAAAGAACCATGGCGAAAATGTGAGAAAAGACAGAAGATTGCCAGGGCCAAACTGACTTAGAATCAGTGAGAGAGAGAGAGAGAGAGAGAGAGAGAGAGAGAGAGACAAAGGGCAAGAAGAGAGAATATAGTTTGACTGGAATAGGTTGATATGAAATGAGTTGAGCTGAACAGAAATAAGTTGAATTGAATTTATTCTGTCTTCTGCACGATGTGATTCTGAGCTACAGTTCATACAGAAACACTCTTCAGAGAGTTTTTTCAGGCCGGGAGAGAAAAGGACATTCGTAATGGCATTACGGGTAAGGCAGGCAGTAAGTATTATGTCCACAGCTGAGTCACAAGTTCAGACAGTGGCTTTTGAGTAATGTTATGTGTTATTTTCCACTGATGGTATCAGCTCAACTCAAGTCGAGCACTTAGCACAACAAATACAATTCCTAGTATCTCCTTCGCTGAGGTTCCAAGCGAGCCAAAGCGATGTTAAATGTGACATAAAATCACATTGATCATCAATGTGTCATCAAGATGCATTACCAAGCTAAGGTAGCAGGAATCGTCAAAAAAACATCCATCTAAATTGTCAAAACAGCTTAAAATAATGAAATTGTTAGCTTTCCTCAACCACCACTGTTGTTGCTTTGGTTGTAACTGCAGTCACACTGAAGACGATGTCACTATGACAACCAGCCACACTGATGGACTATTACACCTGAAGTGAAAATGTAATGTACTGGTGCCAAAACCAAGTCAAGTAAACCCAAGGCAAATTGAGCTCCCACCATGAGTGGCAAGGCAGCATTAGTAAAGTGGACCTGACATGTTTATTCATGTACTGGTGTTTTACAGCTTATTGACCTAGGACTGCTTTCTCTATCCATCTATGTTCACCATTACATATAATAACTATATCAGTAACACCGTAGTTTGTTTTTCTCTGTCTAGAACTGCATGTTTCTGATGTGCATTTACTGACCATCCAACCTGACAAGTGTTGTTTGTTGTGGTGTGTATTTTTCTCTTTCCTCTCAACCCAACCAGCCGAGGCAGATGGCTGCCCACCCTGAGCCTGGTTCTGTCAGGCATTTGTTCCATTAAAGTGAGTCATTCCTTTCCATTGTCACAGAGTGTTTGCTCCACAGCGATTTATTTAGTTGACTTTATTGTCATTGTCCACATTTGCCGCGTCCTAGTACACCGGGACCAACACTAGTATAATACAAGCCTTGGTCAAAGGTACTGAATGGAGTATTAACCTAGTGTACATGTTTCTGATAATGGGAAAACTGGAAGAAACCTGTATGACATTGGGAGGACATACAAACATGCAAACACACAAGCAGAAATTCAACTTAGAACCTTTTCTCTTGTGAGGCTACAGTGCTAACCAATGAGTCACCATTGGGTTTCTCTCTGAATAATACTGCAGTTTTTTTGCCTTAATACGTTAGGTGCTTAAATTACAACTAACTACAGTTCAACTGTTTATTGTGGATACAATTTAAGACAATATTAGATGAAGAGTCTGCTTCGATGCCAGTGGTTGTTCCATAATAGTGCTTTAACCTCATGTTAAATCTATTCTATCATGGGGAAAATAAACAAAATGTTGGAGTATATGCATCTCCTACAGGAAGTGAGCTGGAAAATGTTAGCCATAATGTATGAAACCTTGGACTGAAAAAAAAAAAAAGCTTTGATAAAATGCTGCTATAGTAATCTGTATGTGGATGGTATTTTTTCCCTTTTGTTGCCTCTTCTCTTTAACTGTGGTAGAAGCCATTTTTGTGTGTGCCTGCATGGCAAAGAAAGGTTTACTGCTGTTTTTAGCCTCACAGAGACAAAAAGTGACTGCTCGCTTTGAGAGCTGCTGAAACACAGTTAAGACAATAAGGTGGCTCCTCTCCCAGTCTCACTCCTGTGTTTTGCCTTGTGGTGATATTGTTCTCCAAGGTAATGCTTTTCTTATTCTCTCTCTCTCTCTCTCTCTCTCTCTCTCTCTCTGCCTGCCTGACTTTTTGAAAAAGTTTTATCATTTCTGGAAAAAAGTAACATACTTGGGTTCTTAAGAAAGGATAGAATATTTATGGTAGAAATGGAGCCTGTGGTGGAAAACCGATATGGATGCAGTAAAATGGGACATTAATCATTTCTTGACTATGTATGTACATGTATACTGCAATCCAATGTTACGCATTTGTGACTGAACAATAGATCAAAGCGTTGAATCTTTGAGAAAACTGGGACAGAGTGATTGCAATGTTCTTATTAATCTAGTACCCTAATCTGCACGAATTTAATTATAACTTAGTATGATATTTGATATACGCAGTGTGACATTCACCAACGCCACATATTTAAAGCAGAAATTAAATTGTAAACACTCTTTAGATTGGTCGTGTGAAAAGTCCTCATTATAAAAGAAAAGAACATGCAAAATGATGATAGAAAATGTATCTATGAAGATTGGTATTGTTTTGTATGATTTTGTAATCTCATGAATCCAGCTACCTCACATGATCAGGAGAGCAGGACTGCTTAGCATGTTAAACCATATTGGTCTCCTTTGTCCTGAGGCTGGACTTGGCATGAACTCAACTCACATGTTGCCTCAGGTGAAGCAGCTGTTTTAAATGGAGCTTCCATCCATATAAAAGATGAAGACTGTCATATGTGATGAAGTAGGACTTTATATGACTTTATAGAACAATCACCCCTATTGGATATATTCTATTACAGTGGTATAAAATTACATATACCATGATAAAAAATGTTACCCATATCATCCACCTTTACAGTTAGGCTCCTCTTCTACATGGAAAAAAAAGAAAAAGATGGAGCACTGAATACAATAGAGAGGTTGGGGATGTGGCAGGTGACTCAGACAGGATAATACTTTGCTCACCTGGCAGTTGTGGCTCGATGCCAGGGACACAAAAATAAACACAGAAACACTAAAACACATAAAAACACACATACACACACATGCAAATATCAAAACCACTCAAGGTGTACAGCTGACTCAGGCAGCCAGGTGGAAGGGCAACAGAGGACACACAGAAAACACACAAGACAATGTATAACCCCGGGGGCAAACCCAGCTCTCCTACCTCTTTCATCACTCTTGTCTTTTGCTTCGTTGTGTTCCGCTCTTGGGGTTTGCTGCTTCCCTTCCTTTAAGGCTAAAGTTGCTATTACTAGTTTACCGTCTCCTCTCACGACCTGTAACAGAGAAGCAAAATTAAGAAAGGTGAGCCAAACAGGAAACTGAAATGACAAATGAGACGCCTCTACCACTCCGTCACAAAAGTGGATTTCCATAAAGACAAATAAATAAATTAAATACACAGAGTTGGGCCTTGTAGTGTTTCACTTCTTGCCAATAAAGTTCACTAATCCTTGTGACTCATACTCAGCTGGCACACAGATATAAAATGATGTGGGAGTGATTACCAGTTCATTCAGGTGAAGGCCTATGTGTTTACATGACTGTGAGGGTAGTATTTTGTCACAGTGTTGAGTCAATATTTTAAAAACAGGCAAAGCTGTGAAACTTCCAGGAATCTATAGATAACCAGAGAAAAATATACCAGTGTTGTATTTGCAGATCAGAGCTGGATTGCTCAATGTAATGAAGAATGAGGTTCATGTTGGAGTTGAAGAGAAATGACCTGGTTCGAATGGTTAAGCCCCGTTGGATGATGATTGTGTTTCTAAAATGTTATTATATTGAAGCTTTTGCATACCTGTGTTGGCGTATTTCCGTTATATTTACATTGATGAGGACTTGAAACTCGACTGTTTGGAAGATAATTTTATCGCAGTCATAATCCTTAATAAATGACAGGGCGCATGTGTATGCATATGGGTGTGTGTTTTTGGGGGGGGTTGTCTTACAGTGTACTGATGAAATTGCTAACAGCTGTGAAAGTCGCCACGCATACACACTTTTCGTCATTTCATTTGTAGCGTACAGCTGCACAGATAAAGTGTGAGGGTTAAGCAAATATTGTACAATAGCCAGGAAACAATGCGCCATCCCCATCCCTCCCCTATGTCTCACACTCGCATACAGACTCACGCTAACGGCAGAGTGTGCCAAGTGTGTGTCTGGGTGCATGTGAAAAAATGACTGGTACTGCCTGTCCTCTTTATAACTGTGAACAGAAGAGACACCCAGGCTCCCCTCCCATTCATTTCTAATCGCTATTCTTAATGATAAACCTCCTCAGTCACACTCTTTCTCCATCTGTACATCTCCCTAACCACCCTTCCCCACCACCACCACCACCACCCCTCCAGCCTGGTGTCGACCCTCCCCAAAACCCCAGCAAGGCAGCAACAGTGCTCCTTTGTTTGTTCTCCTCCCCTCCTCTCCTCTTGCCCTCTCGCCCTGCCCCCGCCGATGTTGGTTGGCGGGGACGCAAGCATGCCTCGACAGGAACGCGGGAGGAGAGGAAGGGAGGGAATGAAGGATGGAAGGAGGGAAACAAGGAGGAAAAAAAATCTTGAAGGATGTGAGGGGGGCACTTAGAGAGAGAGAAAAAAAAAGGAGGGTCTGGGTCTTTTTTTTCAGTCCGATAATCTTTGCAACTCATTCACTCTTGCACTTTTTCATTCAGAATTTCGTGAGAGGTGTGTTTGCGGGGAAGAGGGAGGTATGTTTGAAGGGACTACACCCTAACTGAACCCACCGACTCCAGCTGACTGAAAGTTCTGCAGAGGACTATTTCTGGTTTGAACTTGGAAGCTAATGTTACACACCAAAGTAAAGATGGAGGGAAAAAAAAAAACTGTCTGACTCTGGATTTTTATTTCAGAGAACAAACACTGTACTCCTCAGTTTTTTACATTTACATGGCATTGAAATAATTTGCGTGATCTTCCAACAGAGGACTTATAAAAATAGCCTTAAAGTACACAACTCGTAATTTCTCATTTATGCAAAGAAAATACTGGACCTGCCCATTGAGGTTAGTCAAGACATAATTTTAGCTGTTTCGTTCTGGTACCACTGCTAGCGTGGCGAACCCAGTTCCCTAATAGCATAAATACTGCTCTTGTAATGGTGCCTGGGGCATGTCTCATGTGGAAACGAGAGACAGCACAGTAGAGCGGTGCATTTTCCCTTTAGCCAAAAACACACATGTGCGCACACACACATAGACGCCATGGCTGCTTCGAGGCAATCGGATCATTAACCCCAACTAATCTACAAACATTATGTTTATAGAAACGCCTTTCCAGCTTTGGAGCCCCCACAGCCAAGCCGTGCTAATTCATTTTGAGTGTGCGAGTGTGATATGGCGTATTTGAGAGCTATGACAACATGCGAGTGTCACCACTGCTGTGTGGGTCATGTCTTTCAGGATGCGTGTACACTTGTGTGTCATGGCTGCTGGTGTCTGCTGTGACAGACACAGAGAGAACATGACAAAGAAGTATGTGTGAATGCGGATGTGTCTGTAAATGTGAGAGCGCGCATGTGTACGTGTGTGTGTGTGTGTGTGCGCGCGTGCGTTGTGTGACTGGCAATGATGCAGCTCGCAGCCTTGATCTAGACTCCTGCCTCTCTCGGACACCCCGCTGTGCCTGCTTCATTAATCAATAGGACAGATGAAGACAGACTCCTGCCGTGCTGTGAGGAAAAACGGTAGCTTGCGTGAGTGAGTGTGTGTGTATTTCTGCATGTAAGGAGACTAGAATGCCCTCAGGGAGAACGTGGCAGACATGATGCAAACCTTCAAGGCTTCCTGCCCACACAGAGATCATTCGTACGGGATGTGCCTTCATGTATCACCAGACAAAAGTACAGAATGCGTTTGATGGAATATTTGCATAGACTGATAAATTTACCATTGTATAAACCCTGACCTTCTACAACCGTGTATACAAATCCAGAAACAGAAAGAAGAAAGCGAGAAAGTATTTAAATTTGGGCTTGCGCGTAAAAACCGAATTCAATTAAATTCCATCATCTCGTGTTTTGTAGGAAGTGGTGCAAAGTAATTTTGGAAGCATTTAATATCCGCCAAAAATCACACCAACAATGGAGCTTTAACTCCACAAATATTCGCCTTCTTCTACAATGTAACACTGAGCTAAAATAAACTTCAAAGAACACATTTCTGTTGGTCAGATGAGACTTCCACCCGCATACAGAAGAACTCATTTACACACAACTATAATTACTTGCTGTCTCACCCCAACACACATAAACAGCCACTGATGTGTCTATCTACACTTCTTTAAACACAGCTATAAAAACCATCTCAAGGGCTTTTTTTTCTAAATCTTCATGAAAATGGTTTTAATACACCTCGAGGTACAGACAAATGAAACGGAAGATGCTTAGATGCTATAAAAAAAGAAAACTTCCAAAAGCAGACATGTCAGATCAAATACACTTATGAGGCCATAACTGTTTGAAACGTTTTCTGTCAATTAATGAGCCGGTGAGACTTTTTGTGCTTACAGAGAAACACCTCAACATGCCTGTCTTCAGATCATGTAAAGGCTAAGGTGATCAAAAATAGTTTGGTTCCTTTCAAAATTTCATCTACATGGGGTATGTGATCTTCTGCAAGTAAGAAGACCTCAGAGAATACACATTATATGCTCTGTATATTGTTACTAAAGTATGTGGGGCAATTAGTTATTAGTATCTTTTTGAGTCAGAATTAGCAGTATGTTCAACTTCAGCCAAATGACAAAATAACAATGATTTTAGAGATCAAACCTCAAAAATCACAAAAAGTTGTATGCTTTCCCGTCTACAATAGCATATTTAGCTACTTAGTTAATTTTGCTGGCTTATAAGAACCCTCAAAAACAAGGTCCACTGTATTAAAAGTTGGATTTTGATTAACTGTCTTAAAAACTCAGTAAAACTAACACCATAGATCTTTTTTTTTCCATGTCCAAGGGAAGTAATGAAACTGGAAATTCAGGACATAACTCTGCACAAATAGTAGAAGACAAGTTTTGGGTTCATTTTGTTACAGGGAAAAAGGAATGTGTGTAATTTCCTGGTGTTCCAAATGGCCATATGACTTGTTGGCCACTGAGTATAAAACATTAACTTAAAAAAAAAAAAAGAAGGAATTCTGGGAAGAGGACATATGACTAGTACGTATGAACAATTTAGTCAAGGTAAATTCAACTAAACTACTGCTCCTGAAAAATTGCCAATGTTATTTAATGAAGGTCTGGGTTTGTTTAGCCATAAATGATGTGCACATTCTGTAATAAAACTTCATGGACAAGACTGCTTTATTTATTCAGACTGCATTGCGTATGTTCTTCACCAATATTTAGAATTAAATGTAACTGGGAAACTATGTCATAATGTTTCATTGTTCACATTAGAAAAAAAAAAAAGATTAATTTATCTTCCTAGTACTCATGCAGTGAAAAAGATGCAAGCTGTTGCTGCACTTTACTCTGATTTATTGATGCATCTATAGACAACTGAGTGCTGCTTCCTCTTCTTTGATGGATATCTTATTTTTTTGTACAGCTGCTAAACATCAGTACAAAATGGCCAAGATTTTGATTTGATTGTGAGTCATACTAAAATCTGTTGTTTAGTCATGCATACTCTGTGCATCTATCGGATAACATTCTGAGGAACCTCATGTGGTGCGCATCTACGTCAACTCATCTACAGAAATGATAAAAGTACAGATTGTAACTAAAAGTGGCTGAGTAATTTTTTTTTTATTTTCAGAAAAGTATTTAAGCATGTACTTTTGCTGGGAAAAAAAGATTAAATTCTACAGGAAACTACAGTCAGGGTACACAGAATTAATTGCCTTTATTATTCTTGCATAAATTGGAAAAAAAAAAAAAAAGAAAAATCCAGACATGAAATCCTATGTCAGCTCCTCACCCAAGATGCCCTGATTGGATACAGGCACATTGTGTTATGTGACATTGTACCGATGCCTGACGCTCAGACAAAGGAGTCGGTGCACGCCTCGAGGGGGCAGATGACAAACACTCCTAAACCATGGCCAGACATAATCCCACCCCTCCTGCCAAACCCTCAACAAACGCAGAGCGGAGGGGGACTTATTCAGAGCATATTAGGGAGGTGAAGGAGGCCAGGCACTGAGGGACTCTCCCCTCTTGGCTGTCCTAATCATCTGAGACAACCCCTCCAGAGGCACCCCCCCCCCGCCTACAAACCCCACTCTACCCCCTAACGCATGACCCAGACAACATCCAGGAGCGTTTACAAGGGCGGGAGGCCATGAAGTGGGGAAGTTGACCAAAAATGAAAAGCCCCCCGGGAGCTGTAGTTTAATTGTCCATCTTCTTGGTCCAAATTAAACAAGCTTGAGTGCGTTCAAGTATCCATATACCCCCCTCCCACCACCAACATCATGCCTTTAACAGACTGGCACGTTCCATAGAGCATGCCATTGATGCAGAATGATGAGCGAGACCCCATTGTCTCTTTATATTGTCTTCAATTAGGCAGGAGATGATGGGAGACAATGAGAGAAGCATTTGTAATCATGAGCCTCCCAGATTCATGCTGGGAAACAGAACTTCATTATGCCCAATGGTCCCTCATCGGCCATAAAACTGAGAATATGTTTGGTTCATCCTTTGGAAGTTGCCGAGCATAAATGGCTCGGAAAAAATTGAGACAACAAAATACTGTAGGGGGTTCTGAAACTGAAAAGAGATGGGTAAAAGGGAACGTTCTTCTATTATCAACACGGAGAAAAAAAAAACCATGGGGCTAACTCTTACCATTGGCCTTGAGTATTTATTAAAAGTCAGGATTTCCTGCACTGGAACTCCATTAAGGCATGATTTACAAAGTAGTACTGAGGTAAAAAATTAGGGGGAGAACTGACAGTACTTTAAGAACAAGAGCTTTTCTAAACCGCTTTTTCAGGGATGAATTTACAGGCATAAAGTGCAGCCATGATGTCTTTTCATCTTCGCCACATAAATGTTGTACAAGCTTAGCTCAGTGAAAAGAAGCTCTGGCAGAGCTGGTGTCAGCTCAGAGCTGTCTGTAAAAAAGAGACTTCTTTAAGAAAGAGAAAGAAAAACTGGAGAGCACATTATCTGCATTTACCTGAAGAGCGTTCAGCTGAGAAATGACTCTAACCCGACAACTTTCCGGCTTTGTACCTCACCCCGTCATTTAAATCACGTTCCACCGTAGCTGTTAGGCTTTGATAGAACCATCCAACCGGACAAATACCACTTTCATAAAATTGTGCAAATGATTTCTTTCAACAGGGATTGCGGCGGTATTGTTCCCCCATCCCTGACCCCCCACCCCGTCTTTCCGCTTTCCCCATGGCACAAAGAGCTAATCTGAGACGAACACTCGCACCAGCTCTGACATATTGTCAAACCAAAACCGGGGTGATTTTATTTTCCTTAAATCATGTAAGTGAAGCATGAGGTAAAAGCCACCATCCATTGAGGACAACAGAGGGGTTAGTAAAATAGCTGTGTATTTCCTCCACATACACACTTCAAGGATTGTAGATTGTGCTCCCCTTTTACCCATCTATCCCTTCGGCTGCTCTTCCAAAAAGCACAATATCAGAGAGGAACCAGAAAGAAGCAGAAACATTTTGGTTTCCTCATTTGCAGATGAAATCAGGCTGCGTTTGGTGCCAGTAAGAGGGATATCCATCACGTCAAGCTGCCCCGGGGCCGAACAACCTTTTCTGCAAGGCCCCACTCCCTTATCTGATTCCAGCAGACGGAGCGAGATTATGGCCATGCCAGCCAGAGCCTTTGATTTTTTTAAGTGTATGCCTCTGCTTTCACACTGCTTTATTGATCGCTGACAGACCTCATTTTGTTCCTCAGCTAAAAGACCGCTTCAAAATGCTCTATTTGTAATGTGATCACCCAGATGAGGCTGGACATACACTAATCCATTATTCCTTCTCCGCTATTATCAGTGAATTTTGTGGATCATCCCTGTCGACTTTCTCATCACCCGAGGCAGAGAAAACACACCTCTTGTTCACCTTTCTAATGAGGGCAACTCACAGTGGCTAAGGTGTGACAGTGGTAGCCAAAATCAATCACCTTTAACCACAAAAACCTGTAATTCATTCAGGATTTTTTTTGTAATGGAGCAAAATACTAGGGATTCAATTATATATTGGCAGAACATCAATACTGTTGGATACGGCTACCAATATATAAGGTGTTATTTCATGACTCACAGTGGTAGATATTTATTAGCAGTTGTGTTCATAAAAAAGGCTGTTTTATTTGTGGGATTAATTTCTGCTCATTCAAACACAATTCAATGCAATGCTGAAAGACGTATTTTTCCACAAGTAGTATTTCTTTGTTTTCCTGGCACAAAATTGGATTTAAACACATTATACAGAATATAGTATGAGCATCTGCACCAACTATAGGCCATTTTAAATATTGGTATCGGTATCGGTATCGGTATCAGTATCGATGAGGGCGTCAGTATCGGTATCTATGTTGCAAGAATGTTGCAATTGGTACATTCCTATTAAATACATTTAAAAACAGTTAAGAGCTACATAATCTAAGCTTATTTTGACAAAGCCATTAAGCGGTACCTCTTTTTGACCACGAGCTCAAGATTAAATTTGCTTATTGACCTCTAAGGACCTGACACATTCCTTCATGTTGAACAGCGCAACTCCTCGGCACAGAGTCGGGAGCATCTGCCTCGTCACTCCACCCAGATGGCAGCAGAAAGTATGTAAATTGGTTCATTAACCTTACAGTGCTTTAATCAGCGGGCCATGCAGAGGGTTCGTTCCATCCGGGTTTTCTTGAATTTTATTAGCGCCCATTAATAGCATCAGGAAACTTTCGCTAATGGCCTGAGGTGGTTTGCTGTAGTGTTATCAAACACTGTAGTAATTATACATGACATCTCTCTGATTAACACTCCTGTGATTAGTGCACCATGTCAGATCATCTTCTTTCTCCTGTTAAAAGACAGTCATCCATTTTCTTGGTGAAAAACATATTTCAGAGGAAAAAAAATACAAAAGAGGCCCAGTATTATCATAACACATCCTTACCCCGACAAGCAGGCTTGCATCTTTAACCTTTGACAATGGAATGGCATGTTGGATATAAAGGGGAGGGGAGGAGGGGGCGCGTATATGAAAAGAATTTTCATACAGAGTTTCCCCCCATGGCTTGCAGAGTGTGTGAAAAATTAGCTAGTACTGAATGTCTGCGTGTAAGCTCCCAGCAGTGAGGGCTTGCACCTGGAGCAGGGAGGAGCATGCAAGGGGTCAAGGGTCACCTCATGGGCTAAACAGGACTGGAGTTCTCCGTCTTCCTAAGAGAACCAGACAACCCCTGCGGCTGCATCACACAACATGAGTCTTTCACGCCCCTTCCTTCCCATTCCTCCTCTCCTTACTCTCTCGTTCACCTCCTCTTCTTTTCTCCTTTGGAAAGGCGCAGTAATCCATAACCCACTCAACTATCAGCTGCTCAATTATCCCTCCCGTTCACCCTTTTTCTTCCCTCGGATGGAGATTCAAAAACAATTAACCTCTTCACGGCTGGGGACTTTTCCCAGGAAAGGGCACAGTGGTAATTGAATGACTCCGCCATTTACATTCCTGACCATGACTTCACTCCTTCACGCATAAATCTGGTTACCGAAAATCCTAATCTGCGGCTTTGTGATTGTCCAACGTCATTATCGTGGATGTTGTATTATCACGCAATGAAGACAGTATTTTACGTCAAGTAGGATTTAACAAGACTGTTTGGCAGTGTTTACATCACACCCTTCTGACCTAGTTAAACCTTAATAGATTTACATCAATTACAGTCAAATATGTTAACAGGTTTATAGGGTTTTTTTCTTCTTTTTTTAATCATTGTGGCTTCACTCAACTTTTTTTTTCCACAGTAGAAATTTCCAGGACTGGTACAACTGGACTATTTCACACCAAGTGTCTGTAAACTATGGCGCATCCCCCCACATCCCCAGCCTTCAATAAAATGTTCTCTTCTCCCCCTTCGTTATGGAGGGGCCTCCTATTCATCTCCAGGTAGAAAGCCTCAAAGTGTAGGAGGGAAGAACAGCTTGTTGCACCCATTGAGCTTTTTATTACTTCCCTCTTCAAAGGGTGGTGGTGGCAGGGGAAGAGACATCCTCAATCTCCTTGATGCCATGATACAAGCAGTCAAGCTTTCAGAAAACACACACAAACAAGTGGCAGGATTTTGACTGTACCTCTGTGCAAATTTTCAACACTTGCTCCTCAGAACATCAAGGCATTACATGTTTCTGGATACAGACGGAGCCAATTCCGGCAGGGCATGACGTCTAATCAAACAAACAAGTTTAGCAAAATAAGGACACTTTTTTTCTCCATATTTTTCAAATTAAAAAATGAAATAGTTTGACAAGTAACACAAGAATGACACCACGCGACGACACCACTTATTTTCATTTCCTTACTCTTGTCAAGAAAAGATGTCAAACAAAGACCCGAGTCTAATCAGCCATTTTCCATAAAGACGGCTAGGTTATTATCTAGCTAAAGCCAGGAGCAGCAAAATGATGTAATCCCTAACCAACACACATAAAACAAAGCCGTATATTCCTCAAAAGGAAATCACTTAAAATTTTGTCAAGGAAACACCACGTATTGAATCATTTTCACCAACTCCCACCATTTAATTAATATTCTGTATTTCCATTTACGCAACTTCATAAGCCGCCGTATATTAAGCCTCAACCGAAAGACGCCCACCATTGCAGTCTAGGTGCGACACATAATGTCTACGGGCCCAAATTATCAACGCTATTTATGGCTGGAGGTAACACTTTAATCTTCAAGCTGGGATGATACCCTCGGTTCAGTTTTGCATCTTAAAAGACCTCAGACCTTTTTATGTACCGTACAGCATTATGTAGCTTTATTTACCTTAATCAATTGTGAGAAGAAGGTTGAATGCCATCATATTGGAAGAACTTAAAAGAGGCTAAATCTAACGCTTAAAGCATAAAGCTACACCTCAGAAAAATAGAGTAACACCTATCATACGGTGTAATTAATGTAACGCTTGAAAAAAGAGCAAAGTAGTGCAACACATTAACTTCAGGTGTTTAATCAAAATGAAAAACATACTAAACACTTACAGGCATCATATCGTACTTATATTTTTGCTAACACTCGCAAGAACAGCTGAAATTTGTCTCACACACACACACACACACACCAGAGAAGAAGTCTTTGATGTTTCCTCATGAGTGTGTGTGTATTGCAGCTGTGTGAGTCACCCACACTCTATCTGAGATCCATATAGGCTACACAGCGGCAGCAGTAGCAGCAGAACTGCACCCCTCATACCACACACACATGCACACACACACACACACACACACACACACACACAGACACACACACACACACACACAAGGAACAACTCACAAACAACATAGCGTGTCTTCATTGTGGCTGGAAGACAGTGGAAGAAGCACAGGCAGGCCAGCAGGAGGACAAAAAAAGAAAAGAAGAAGAAGAAAAAGAAAACCTGAAACAACTGGCTATGTTCCAGACAGACTGGAAGTTCTCTTGATCATTATGTCTAGCCTTCAGGTGTCTGGGGTCGGGCTGACTGTAGGTGGTAGTTAGGGTGAGGGTGGTGCGAGGAATTGGGGGGTGCATGAGGTGGTGTGTGTGTGTGTGTGTGGGGGGGGTGAGTGTAGATAACACACCAGACAGACAAAGAGGGAATAGGAGGGCTGCCTACATACCATCAGCATCAAGGAAGGGAGGGTGGGAGGCAAGGGAGGGCGCAACGAGAAGAAGAAAAAAAAAAAAAGACGGGTTATAAAAATTTGATTAGACCATCCTTTGCCGAAGTGACTTTCTGTGTCGGTTTGCTTTTTCTTTTTGTGTGTGTGTGTGTGTGTGTGTGAGAGTCAATTCCCCTCCCTTCTCCAGAGCAGAGCGCCGCCTCAGAGAATGGGGCAGACAGATTTTATAGGTCCTAATTAAAGCCATCTGAAGCCTTTCAAAACATCAAATGGCCCCGGTCCCCTGCTTGTCCCCTCTGATTGTGCAGAAATCACGGAAAATCAGAGTGCACCTATTTTTGCTTCGGCTCCATAAAGTACATAAATTTTGCACCCCTCTGACTCCACTACCCCCTAATTCCCAATCAATAAAAGGGTTCAGTGAGTGACATGACCTCATGGTGCGTCTGTCAAAATCACTTGAATTTGATATAAATGGGTGTTTTTGTCCAAAATAGTCAGTTTAAGTCTCTTTTTGAAGCATTTTATACTTAGGAGAGGTTGTTTTATAATAAAATTGACACATGAGCTTATTGAAGATCCACCCTGTCTGGTTTCAGTAAAGTGCAGTTCTCTTTCAGTGGCTTCAAGTGCTCTTTTTTTTTTTTCCCTCCCTCGCCCCCCTCCTTAATTGTCCTCATTGAGCCGTGTGGACCGGTTGCACAGCCTGCCTTCCTAGGGTCAGCGGGTTTACCCTGTGCTTTTTTATCTATATTTCATGCTTTGGCGCTGCGCGGACACTGCCACACACTCTCAATTCAGAGATTACGCACAAAGAATGTCGACAGTAAAAAAATAACTTGAGCGCGTATCCTATTAGACATTAGAAGAAGGTAAATATGCAATTTATAAAAGCGTGTTAAAATGTTTCATTTTCTTCCAGAATGAAAACAAATAGACAGAGTAAGGAAAAAAAAAAGAAAAGTGAGACATGCAGTTATACATTTAGAATTTACCACGACTAACATATAAATAGATAGTAAATGTAACTGCTACTTTGTTTATCTTCAAGTAAAATAAAAGATTAGAAAAGGAAAATATAACGACGCACACTTACTATTCATTTCAATAACTTCTGGGCGTTATTGTCTCGCCCCTGCGCCTCTCCGGTCATTTAGAGACGGAAAAAGTCTGTTCCTCCGACGGCGCACAGGCATTGTCACGGACAGCTTGGTCAGCTTCATCTGATGGAGATAAAGTTCTGCAGAAGATAACACCTAGGACATTCTGCCAGGAGACGCTGGACGTCCGATTCCGCCGGTGTCAGGTCTTCAGTGATGCCTGCACTCGCCGGGATTGAGTGCTGAGAGGAGAAGGAGCGCACAGAAAGGCGTCATGTGAGCCGGGGAGAGGTGCGCCATTGGCCAGGAGAGGATAAGTATGATAAGGCTGCTCTGTGTGTCATTGGCCCAGGACGGGAGCGGAGGCGCCTCCTCACTTGGCTGTGCGCAAGAATGTGTG
>JAPQRQ010000019.1:12714101-12725453 GCA_037367365.1 Apogon talboti | reverse complement strand
GTGAGTGGGTGAGTGGGTGGGGGGCATTAAGTAACAAATTGTTCCAAAGATCTTCTGTTTTTTGTCATCGACGCACAGAGTTACATGGAGGGCAGTGAGCAGAAATGCACACATTCTCTTGTTTCGCTATGTGAACACAGGGACAAATGACGATGCATGGTGAGTCCACATACCAACCAAGTTTATTGTCAATTTTCAATTGACGATAACACGTATTATCCAACATTTTATTCAAGGTGCTATCATGCAAGCTGCACTGCAAGAGTAAACATGGCTCATACATGAACATGTATTGTCCATCATCTTTCCAAAAAGTAAATGTGTAACTTTTTCAGTGGTTTGCTTTTACATCAGTAGCATCATTTGTTTCATTGTTCACTGGCATACAGATATATGAGTGTCACAGAGATGTTATGTAAAAAGTACAAAGGGGTTACACTTGAAACAATACTATGTATACAACATTAAATCTGAGGCTTATGTAAGACCAAGACCATTTCCACAGAAATGATCACATTTTCTTGATAGTAAAGCGATGCAGGCTAAAGGCATTAGTGAGTTTTCAATAAATATATGGTTCAAATGTAAAGAAAATGATGTTATCTCCACTGGTATTTCAACACTAAAAACAACAAAAGCTGACAAATATATAGAGATTTTTAGAAACATAGCACAATATATAAATGACACTGGAAAGAATAAATATAAGAATCATATAGTTTAAAAAAAAAACTATAAACATGATTAATTTGTGTGTTCATGTCCCTGTGCATCATGTTTTGGAAAGACTGAAACCAACCAGCCTACCTCATTAGGATCAAAAACCTTCAGTTTTTT
Organism: Apogon talboti; assembly: GCA_037367365.1. Classification (NCBI taxonomy): domain Eukaryota; kingdom Metazoa; phylum Chordata; class Actinopteri; order Kurtiformes; family Apogonidae; genus Apogon; species Apogon talboti. The sequence goes on along the minus strand of JAPQRQ010000019.1, from coordinate 12,724,616 downwards.
ATTCTAATAAGTGCCGCAACTAATTCATTATTTAGGAGACAGGGAGCTAATTAAAAGGAAGGAATCCAACCTATAGGTACTGTGGTGGGAGGGTACAGTGAGAAGATCCCTTGATATTATCTTCAGTGTGTGTAGAATAATGGGGCATGATCAGTTTGACTTATTTATTCAGTTCTAGCCTGTTTTGTATTTGCACATTTACACAGTTGGACTTCACACAGGGTAACAACACATAAAAAGAACATCCTTCCGTTGTCTCTTTGTGGTTCTCTGGAGTGTGGAGGCAGAGGAACTCAAGGTTCTGTATGGGTGGGAAATAGAGCGCATGTAATCTGGAGCGCGCATCTTCCTCTGCTCAGGCTGCGGCATTAAATCAATATTCCGCAAAGCTTTCTCTTGTTTTCACATTCACTTGACTGCTGCCGTGATGCGCCGCAAGGGTCGAGCAGCCGCTCCCTGATTTTTGTGGCACTTGCCCCCCTCCCTCCTCTTCCTCCTCTTGCTCCTCCTCCTCCTCTTCCTCCTCCTCCTTCACTTCACTTCACTTCACAGCAGACACCCTCATTTGGATGGCTCCAAGGCGATGTGCCCATTCCATTTGTCTCATGCGTTAACAGGAGGCGGCAGGAATAACGCAACGCGTTATCTCGACACAAAACATTATCTCTGCTTTGCTTCTCCAACACCATGAAACAATGATTATTAACTGCTTGAGGAGCGTGTTCAGGGGTTTCGAGGTTTGTCACCTCACTTGAGTAACATGAAATATATTTCACAACACGCCCCCTACGAGATTTTTTAATTTTTTTGACTCAAGATAGTGCTTCCCCTTTTTTTTCGCCACTTGCACATACTTTCACCACTAGCTTGCCCATCACCCTGGGGGAGTATGGCTAACGGCATTATGACTGGACATGTGACAGTAGCATTTTTACCAGAAACCAGCCTAGCGCTTCCTTTTCAAGATTTAAAAGCCTGTCGTGCTGCATCATCCCGGTGTAAGATACTGGTTATGCGCTCACTCACACCCCATCGTTATGAAAGCAAAACCCTGCCTCTGCAAAATGGGTCATACACTGCAGTCACTTTATCTCAGCAAATGTATTGTGCCTGTGTTAGTGGTAGACATGCGCATGTGTGATTACACATCAAAGCAAGACTCCAATATTAGCGCATGGGTTTCTTTGCTGAAAAAGGACTGGAGCAAGTCTAACCATTCACTGTTTTCGGGGGCTTCAAGCCTGCACGATATAGTTAGCCCCGAGAGTCGAAATGTCAGTCTTTCTTTAATACCTTTAAACAGCCAAGAGGAAGGTGCTCTAGCTCTAAAATAAAATCCGCCAGTGCCATTTGTATTCTACCGCAGTGCCCCGTACGCCTTACACGTCAGCGATTTCAACTAAACATTTGAACACATAGGATTTCCTCCAAACACAGAAAAAACTATTCACCTTTGGTTCATGTAGGAAGACACACCGACAGGCTAATATACAGATACACACATGCAGATATTTATCCACTGCGCCGTGAATTTGAGGGTTCAAAGCCATGCCAGTCAAGGAGGGAAGACAGCTCAGCGCCGCCGTCTTATAGACCCATCACTGTGCGAGCTAATCTGCAGCGCGTTCCAGTCCTATATTTAGACCGATGTTTTGTGAATACTTAGCATAATTCACTGAGACGAAAGGAGCTTTTCAAAGCTGTTAACCTCATCTTTTTAAAACTCATAAAGAGTTTTTCAGCTGTGCAATCCAAAAACACCTGTCCCTGCCTTTGTCGTCTTATGAAATACTCTCCATTTCAATGAAGAGATTGTTCCTAATGAATGGAGATGATGGTGCAGCTTGTCTCTCGAGAACATTGAAGTGAATATGAGGAAGTGGTTGACTTTTTTAGCAGCTAAGAGAATTATTATTATTTTACCAAGTTCTTAAATCATTTCTTAACTTTACAGGGTTCTCTTGTGGTTTTTCTCCGGCACTATATCTCTGTTGTCATCTCCATCTCCATCCTCACATCACATTCCACTTTAACTCATGAATTTAATAGAGGCAAATATTCCAAGAGTAACACAAAGCCTGTTATAACTCATTCTAATGTATTATTAAGTCTGTGTGTAATTGTTTGTGAGATTGTATGTGTGTGTCATTCATGTGCACGAGTACCAAATGCTCCGATGAAGTCCAGGTGGGCCAGGGGGAGTTGGTCATACTGAAAACCTTTACCTCCATCTGCTGTGTGGCCGGCACAAACACACACATTTACCCGAACACACACACACACAAGATGGACTGTCTGGTTCAAAAGCCAGTCCCTTAAGCATTAAACGCTATACGCTTTGGCCACAGAAACATGCCACACTGGGGACCTGCATGGCATCTGCCTCCCAGCTCCTGGAGCCAAGGCATGGGGCCGTGGGAGGGGCCTGGGGCTGAGATAAGCTCTTCCTCCCCTGGTCACTGCTACGCCACGGGGACCGGACAGGCCTGGAGCCTCAGCTGAGCACCACTGATAATATCCACATGAGTGTACTGTACGTGTGTATGTGGTTGGATGGATGCGTGTGTTGAGAAAGAAGCTGAGTGTAGGGGATGCGAGTGTGTGTGGGTGGGTGGGGTGGGAGCATGCATGGATACACACACTTGCATGTTTATCCAAATAGTCAAATATCACAGCTAAGACAAAATGCCTGTCCTTTAAGTATTGAAAGTTGCTCAGTTTGATGCCAAATGTTCACAGAAGTGTAAACAGATATTTTTCCTCACAAGGATTGCCTTTGCTCTCCGAATGTTAAATGGTTCAACAAAAAAATAAGCATGATAAAGAAATGAGAGAATTCTGCATAAACGTCTGAGTTATCCAGTTATCTAATTAAAGTTATCTGGTTGTATCTAATCGAAACTGAACCCTGACACCATAAATATCCTTAAGATATAATTGTGTTAAACTGAAAGGCATTCCCCCAGTGGGCTTATCTGCCTCATTTGAATGTTGATATTCTAGCAAAAACCTGCACAGCATATAAATGAAATTGTCCAGTTTGCTGATTGACACTTTTTTTTCAAGGAAGTGACAAGACAACAACGTGTAAAGCCCTTGTTAGGCAGAAAAAGACAAAGCGTGTAATAAGTGCAGTTCATTACACTTACTGCATTTGACAATGACATAAAACAATGCTCCTTTCACAATGGTTCTCATTGTATTTTTTCAGTCTTTATATATATATTTTTCCCTCTACCCTCATTTGCAGTGTAAGATTAATTGCTGCGCCGCTAACAGCAAATCAATCTGTTCTATTTCATTCACTCTAATTCATTGTTTATTTAACATGAGTGTAATCTAGTCTTTTGTCAAATGACAGAAAATGTTCTCTCTTTGTTCAACAGCACTGACCTTATCATTGTAACTTGTCATATTGGAATACTCATTTACTCATCATGTTAAGAGTCACCTCACGTAACAAGCCAGTGAGGCAAATTAAATTAATTCTGGGCTACTTTTAATCGTGTTGATGTTTTAAATAACAGTGCATGACAAGAAGGTCTGGATGATGATAGAAACACTAATTGGCAAAAAAATCTTTTAGCAATGCGCCGATGGAAGGGCGTTTTACATATATTTATTATACTATTTGTAGAGTATGTAATACTCAGTGCACAAAATAAGGTGCATTGGCTTTTTTATGCTCTATATATTACAAGGCAGTCTGTTTGACCAGAGTTGAGCAGTGTTTTATTTCAGTTTAACATCAATGAATCATGTTTAATTATTAACCGTATATAATTGACACCACACCACAGGACATTTTTATATACGATATTCTTTATAACCACTAAAAAGCAGAGTTGCAAGTCAGTCTTTGTGAAATATTGTGGAGGCTTTCAAAGTGTCTGAGTTTTGAAGTCACAGCATGTTTATTCCCATAGTAAAACCAAAGAGAGAAAAAAGTTGACTGGTGATGGTCTTTTCTCTTTGTGGTAGGAAGCAGGAGAATTTAAGAGAAGTGTGGTTTGAAGTTTGTGAAAGACTGAAACCATCAAATCTTGAGTGTGTTTTTACTGTAAGTTCAAGGGTCACCGTAAGCTTCACAGTATAAGCATAATATAATGTTTATATGTTTCTTTTCATTAGAGATCCAAACTATGCATTTACTGTCATCTGACAATTGCTCTCAGTGCCTGAAACGTTAAGCTCTAATTACTGTTAAAATCCCATGTATGCTGTTGAAAGATTAGATTTACCTTCGGATTTAGTAGATTAAAACAAAGGTATGGTTATATGTGAATCAGGATTTATTGTATTTGAAAACTGCACGAGTGATGGTTTAGATTTGTTGCAGTAATATCTTCCCAAAAATAATAAGCTTTTTGGAAGTGAAGCAGTGTTTTACTGTGATTACAGGTTCAGTGTGGAACATTAAGTGACATTTAGTGAAGTTGCATCATCCTCCCCTTCAGTGGCCACAAGAAATCCCCTGTTGAAGCCAGAATTTGTTTTGTCCGTTCTTAGAGCCTGTCCACACAACAACGATTGTGGTATTTTTCTTTTTGCAGATTCTAAAAACTTTGCGTCCATACACGTATCGTTTCAAGAAATATCTGCATCCAGATGGAAACAGGAAAACTGGGCTACAACGGTGTAATACGTATGCCACACCTTTAGGTGGTGCTGTACAGAAACACACACAGAGCCGCAGGTCACACTAAAATCACATGAGAATGCAGTGATCATGCACATGAGGTCCTTCTTCTTCGTGCGCTGAGTACAAACATAAACACAACAAGAAGGACAAGATGGTAGGTTTTGTTGTAGTAGTAGTGCTAATAAATTTAGCAGCACCTGCAGCACAAACACAACTCTGTAATCCACCATGTTGTTGTTGTTACCGGTTGTTACGTTCGGGGTTTTTTCTGGTCACATGGTACTTTGGTGTCATCGTTTCCAAAAAGTCTCGTTTTGCCTATCCACACGGCAACATGAGGGCGGTGTTGTGATATTTTTCCACTCTGGGACCTGTTCTCCAAAAATACTGCTTCAGGGCACAGACAACGCCGGTGTCATGTGGACAAAAGGCCGAAATGATATTAAACTTTTGTGGATTGATATAATTTTCGTTGTCATGTGGACAGGCTCCCAGACGATAAAATTTTTTTCTCAATGGCTTAAACAATATTCTGTGTTCCGCTAAAGGGGTTGTATGTAGTATTAATATTTCAATTTCTCAATACCAGGGGAAGTCACATCCCAACACATTTAGGACTACCAAAACCAACCAATCAATGCTATGTACCTACAGACTGTATCGCTCACTGAATAAAATATAAAGTTCATTGTTTACACACATCTGTATGTTAGTACCATCAAGTTTTCTTCCTCACACATTGTTTTGACAAAGTAACACTGTGTCTTACAATCCTCATGAGCTGATCATCATCTAATAGTTTACATTATAGCTCTGTTAGCTTAGCTTTGTTTTTAGACACAAATCAACCACAGTAAAATCACCTTCTTTTTTGTGCAGTTAGCTAGCTTAATAGCTGCTCTAAAGATCTGTTTTTAACCAGAACTGTCACAGTTTAGTCAGAACCGTGGATCAACAAATAGCGAACTTAGTAAACATAATAACATCATATAGTAACGTCATATTTTCCTAACACTTCATGATCAAATTCACCCATACAGAAGAAACACCACTGTTTCAGGATCAAACTTTGTTCTTTTTTTATGTCAACATCAACAGTAGTTCTAGCTTTTATCACTTTGTCGCTTTCTGTGACACAAAGTTATTTCTTAGTTATTCGCTTTCCATTTTGTCACTTTCCGAAGCTTTGGTCAAAGTCGTTAGTTTTCATCACTGGCCAAGTAACTCACTACTCCCTCTAGTGGTCACATGAACCGTGGGTGTGAATAGATTCAGTTCATATCTCTACAATCCAATACATTAGCATCTTTGGCATAACTTAAGAGACCTTTACACTCTAATGACACATTCAGATTAGTTTTGAATATTTTGAAGCAGAAATACTACATTTAATCCCTCCCACTAAAAATTCTAAACCAAACTTAATCCACCAAAAAATAAATATTAACTATTCAATACTTTTCCCCTGTTTTCATGCTTTAATCATATTTGTTAAATTCTTGGTACAAACCACTTCATTAACTGCTGTCCACAACATATTCTTATTTATAAAGAACTGCCACTGAAAAGTATTAACTCAGGTCATCAGAACTCGGATACAGTGATTACACAGTGGAACCATTAAATCTAAATTGTTAACACAGAAATCCGTACATGAGGAAAGACAGATTAAAAAAAAGGCATGAGTCAGTTTTTTTGGACAAAGACCTGATGGTAGAGGAAGAAGAAAAAGGGAGTAGGTGGAAGAAGAAATGGCAGGAAACTTTAGAGTCAAACAATGTGAGCTGATTCACAGAAACCTCCATATTCCAGATCCTCAGAGAGGAAATTACGTAGATAATTAACATTTTTGCTCTGTGCTGTGGAGTCAACTGTGGAGAACTGAGCCCTGTTTGGTTTGGGCTCACCCTGTCTGGGACCGGATGCAGAGACTAAAAAAATAAATGCTTGGTTTTGACCCGGAACCTGGACCTTTAAAGGGGTTATATGTTGTATTGATATTCCAAACTCTCAGGAGCAGGGGAAAGGCGGGTACCAGAACACATGTAGGACTACCAAAACCACCAAAGAATCAACACTATGTATCCACAGACTGTATCACTCACTGAATAAAGTATAAAGCTAGGTATATACTATGGTATTATCAAGTTTTCTACAAATAAAACCTCAGTTATTTGATCAAAAATACAGTGTGACTTATAATCTCCACATAGGTGTATTAGCTGATATTTTACATGGTAACTCTAATAGCCTAACTCTGTTTTTTGGCAGAAAACAGCTACAGTAACACCACAATTCCCTTCTGTTTCCTGTTTGTGTTGTCAATATCTTCAGTAAAGATCTGTTTGCAATTGACCAAAATCAAGGTCAGAGGTCAAAACTGTTACAATTTAGCATGAAATGTGGATCAACAAAAGGCAAGTTTAGAAATAACACCACATAATAAGTTTATACCTTTATAATCTTAAAAACTCATATAAACTCACCTGTATAGAAGAAACGCTGTGATTTCAGCATCAAACTCCATTCTTTTCATTTAAAGATGTGTCCAGTGGTGAAAACAACCACAGTGCCTCTAGCTTATATCATTTTGTCCCTTTCTTTGACTATAACGTTTTATAGCAGTTCTCATCCTATCTCATCACTTTCTGAAACTTTGATCAAAAGCCCCGTGGTGTTAGTTTTCTTCATTATGGAAGACTGGCAGAGTGACTCACTACTCCCTCTAGTGGTCGCATAAATCCCTCAGACTATCAGCATAAATAAATTCAGTTCATATCTCTACAACACACTGGCATCTTTGGAAGAACATCAGTACTCTCAATGCTAAACACATTAACAATAATGTAATGTCATTTTTTTTTTTTAAATCTGAAAATAGAAATACTAAATATGGCTCCTTTAATGTGACATGGAAAACGTTGTCCCTGCTCATCATGAAACAGTTGTGAAGTTTAACTCTGAAACACTGACACATTATTACATTATTTTACATACTTGATGAAACAGTTTGTGGGAAACACATTTGCTCACTGACTATTAGAGGAAGACTTGCTGACATGTAAATACCTCTTTTATCTGCATGTTTCTATTGCATATCTGTTGACAAATAAAGACAGCTAGCGCTTAATTAATTCCATCAACTCTGTTGCAGCCAGGTCGGTCTTGCCTTATGCAGCATGATGAAGAAAATGAAGGAAAAAATAGCGGAGCATGCAAAGCTTGTCGTGTTTGTGACAAGTCAGGGTTCAAGCATGTGTTTTGACAAGGGAAAAGCGAGGTAGAGAGAGAGAGTGACATACACGCAGACATGGAGAGAAATATCCAGAGATCCAGGTCAGCTGTGAGGCCTCAGCTGGAGTGGAGGGCTACACCTGTCAGCACCCGGGGGCCTTTCGCTCTCTTTTTCCCTCTCTCGGTCGTCTTTCTGCCTCTCTCCTTCTGTCCAGCTGGACATGCAAGAGCCTCTAAACCCCTCCACCCACCCACCCATCCACCCCAGCCTCCACCTCCCGGATCCAGGCCAGTTCAGCCCAGCCATGCGTGGCCATCTCTGGGAATTCATTCCGGATGCTTCCTGTTCATTGCATCCACTCCTCTCTCTCTCTCTCTCTCTCTCTCTCTCTTTCTTCTTTCTCTATCTGTCACTCCACCCCCACAATCCCACATCTCCACGTCTTTCAGTTAGCTGCCTGTGCATAATCCCTATCTCATAATCTCTATTTTCACAGTACAATATATCTGTTAAAATCCAGTTTGATATATAAATTATTTGTCTTTGTGTGGAGTTTACTGGAGGACAAACCCAGCCAAATTTAAATATCCATTTAAAGGCAACATTCAAACGTATTCAAATCAGGCTCAGAACTAAATATACCGCTCTGATGTGTCCTGATTCAGAGTTTTCTCTTTTCTTATTTGACACATATTTTATTTAATTATGTGAGAATAAACAGAAAAGCTCAGGGTGTCAACATTTTTGAAGAGTTCATGTGGCATTGATACAAGTATTGATGTCTGACCTTCATTTAAACACCTGTAGTGGAGCTTCACTTCACATACCATAGTGTGTGAAGACAATGCAACGCCTCCACTGTCACAACAGCTTGAAGAAACAAGCCATATTATTGGGAAAGATGATGGCCCAAATTCCAAAGTTTTTCTTTCCCTTTTTTTTTTTTTACTCAAAGCATTCCCACTGCTCCAGACTCCTGCTGTGTATCCAAAGATTTCTTTCAACACTGTCAGCTGAGACAGCAGCTGGAAACATTGAATTGCTACTACAAGCATCCTCTTTATTCTGATATCATGCCTTAACTGTATTTTTTCCAAATAGTGCCTGTACTATGAAGTTATAACACAAAAGTACAGTGTTGACTGGGATTTTACTAAAGTCGGCTTGTGCAGAGGGAAAAAACTGGGCCTTTATGCCTTATGTGCTGTATATGTTCCGTCATGATGTTTACATACCGTGCATAAAAATTTAGACAAAATGTTACAAAACATTCTGAGCTCTGCCCATGCAAGAGCACACGAACAGGATTCATGAAGCAAGTGAAAGGATTTAATCACTCCTGTGTACCACCTGGTTTTCCATTACTTTCAGGTCAGAGGCCACAGCTAAACAGAATTATGTAAAAAAAAAACAAAAAAAAAAACTTGCTTTATGGGTAAGTTATTGGGCATGTGAGATAAAACACCAAATGGCTTCAGCTTAAAATTCAACTGTCATTCTCAAACCATGCAGACTAAATATGTGGACATGGTCTAATGCCTCATAGCTTGTTCTGTGTGGTGATTGATTCTAGTTCTGGCATTAAAAATAAAACAGCTCAAGTATAACATTACTATATTTATACTGGATACCTGAGAGACATCCTCACTGGTTTATGCCTCCACAAACTTGTAAAAATCTGTAATTTAACCTTTATGAATTTGTATTTTGTCCTGCAGCAAGATGGAGTGAAGGCTTGAATAACAGTAAGCTTATTCTCTGACTGCACTCACCACATCCTATCCTACACGCTGACTACTGAATTATTCAACTGTTTGTACCTGTGAGGCAAGCAGACCCTGTTAAGGGCTACCCCGGTATGATCTATAATTAAATATAATGCAACATGAAAGTGCATAAGACATGAGACGAGGGTTTGGACAAGTCACTCAGACTTCCTCCTAGTTATCCATTTTGTGTCAGTTCATATGCTGACTGGAGCTGTTTTTATTTTTGTGTATTTATTTTACAGGCTTTTGCAGGCATTTACACAGAGCAAAGATTTGTTTTTTTCCTGCTGCTTAGCCACTCGCTAAGTATGCGGTCTTGAATATTTGTTATCAGCAGTTGACATTCAGAGGGCAATGAGATCATGTCATGTTTGATCATGCTATTATTGCCTCACTGTTCTCTAAGTACACAGTATTACACCCAACAGGGCCACTGTCTCTTAGAATATGTTTGTTTTCTTCCCCCTAGCAGCTCAATCATAAATCCTTTCAAAGATTACGCTCAGAAGTAATCCTGCTGTGCATTTAGAAATATGACCATAACAAAACCATTTACAGGCGCCCTAAATTGACCATTTGGGATACATAAAACCCAGCGTCCGTCCATTGTTCCCAGCGAGCATCCCATTCTCCCGGGAGTACATACAAGCAGTTACCTCAACCACAGCCGCATGGATTTTGACATGCTTCCCAAAGTTAAGGACAATGGACATGTTCACAAATACTGTATCTTAAAGTCAAAGCTAAACTCATCTTAAATTGTGAGTAAAAATGAACACGTGTTTACTGCTTCTGGAAATCTCTGCATCAATAAGGACCTTAACCTTGCATACACACACACACACACACACATACATACTGTGTATATA
>JAPQRQ010000019.1:12696572-12712989 GCA_037367365.1 Apogon talboti | reverse complement strand
GGGGGGGCGGAGTGGGGTTGGTGGTAGATAGCGAAGGGGGTGATCTATGGGACACAGGATGAAGAATTTTTAGAAGAATGTAGTGGAGGAAAAAGAGTGTGGGGTTGGGAGAAAGCCCATCCCTCTCTTCCACCACGTGCCATACTGAAGCAGATGGTGCCGTGTGGCTCCGCCATGCCACTGCAGTCGCCTTCTGAGCGCTGCTGCCATAAGGAGGCAGGTTAGAAGGAGATTTGGGGTGACAGTGTTTGGCAAGGGCTACAAAGTGAAGATGTAGGCAGGGAGAAAGAGCTCAGTGCCTTGGGCTGACACAAAGGTAAGCTGCTGTTATGTTTCTGTCTCTGTGATTTAGTGCCCACGTGGTGAAAGAAGTGGAAAGCAAAATGAAGCTTTCTGGTTCAAGGTTTCAGCAACCTGCTGCCACGCCGGACTGTGTTATTTCATATTGATGCCACTAATTTACTCCAGTGGCCATGTCATTAAGCAGTCAAAATCTGTAGCCAAATTTTTATTTAATCCCATTCACTAAAAAACATATCGTAGTGAGTATTTATTTTGTCTATCTCACCTCTTGAATCTTATTAATCTACAAAAACATGAAAAACAATTAACCACCACCAAAACCTGACTATTCTTCTAGCCTGAAAAACATGTATAGTGTTTGTACCTGCTCAGTGACACAACCCAAAGCAGCACAAAAGTGGCTTGTGTTGTAGGAAAATATAACTAAGGTTTTAAATGAGAACTAAATAAGGTTAATGAATAAATAAATATTAAGTTTAAAGGATCGTGTGACTTTCATCACAATTTTTTTTTAAAATGTGTAAAACCCCATTGATATCCTACTTATCACTAATCCATTAGCACCTGAATCACTTCCCTCACGGTGAACAATTTCGAAGATGATTCCATCGTAAACACAGTCTGCTTGTTTACATAACAAACCGAAACTTCACTCTTTTTTTCTTTCCTTTTCGGAAATTTTGTCGCAAAGCGTTGTAGTGATCTGGCTCATTTTCTTGCTGAATCTGTGAGAAAGTGCTTTCGCTTCCCACAATGCACTTTGTGTCAAAAGACTGTGTTTATGATGGAGCCATCTTTGAAGTTGTTCACCGTGAGGGAAGTGATTCAGATGCGTAAGCACGGAAAGACTAATGGATTAGTGATAATTAGGATATCACTGGGGTTTTACACATTTGAAAAAAAATTGTGGTAGAAGTCATACACTGCTTTAAGGTACACAGTTAAAGTTAGATTAGAAATAACAACAGCTTTGTTAAAACCCCATCATCCTGATGTCCTCTTCCCATCATGCACTGTATAAGAGGACATAGCCCAGTTTTCTCTCTTTTGTCACTACATATAACAATATAACAACTCTCAGGAACAGCCACTAGATTTGCCAAACAATTGCATGCAACTGCGGAACTTAATAAGCAGGTTGTGTCTACTATGACCCATATGACCCACAAGCACAGTCAACAGGAAAAAGGCCCCCGTCGCTCTGCTTTTCGTGGGATACTGGATCTGATTTCATTGGAAATCTGCAAAACTCTAGTACAGAGTATGTAGGGCAACACTTCAACAGAAGCTCCAGTTAGTTTACATTGTCAAATAAAGTTTTGGCTCTGTAACAGTGTGTTGTCATTCCACTAACCGGTCAAAAAAGAAAATAAATTGATGAGACACACATAAACAGAAGTTTGAGGAGCAAAAATGTTGCATTACATTGTTATAATGAAGCCTGTGCTAATAAATGTTGCTTTTCTTATATTTTTATCACAAGTAATCCGATATGTATAAATATAAAGGAAAGTTGCATGTATGAAGCTGTCCTGTTTATCAATGTAACACTGTATGCCCCGTATAATCATTAGGTCATTTCTCAAATGTGACCCTGACCAGTCACATCCATTTTGACCTCCTCTACTGTGGATGACAGACCAACCTCAGTGAGAACACTGTGTACTAGTGTGACCATCGGGAAGGGGGGGGTTGGGATCCCGGCTGCAGGAATGGCAGATAGGAGTTCAGGAATCATGCAGGGTCATCTGTCTGAGTACTCCTGTGCACATCCTAACATGCTATATCTGTCTGTCTCTGTAGGTGTCTATCCCTTGCTATCATATGCAACACACATGTGCACATTAGCCTGCCACAAACACACAGAACACGCAAAATGTAGTCTTTGATGCATGAAGCACCCATATACACTATAGCTTCCCAGTACTCTCATGCACCAATGCACTTATACTGTACTTAAACACACACGTTAATACACACAGGCACATCGGCCCTTCTCAATCCGTGGCCTGGAAGAATGGAGCCAGTGTGCAGTGAGGCAGCGAGCAGACAAGGGCAGGGCCAGGGTTTTTGCAGGGGCATGTGTGTGACTGTGTGTGCGTGTGTGTGTGTGTGTGTGTGTGTGTGTGTATTTGGGGTGCAGAGGGCTCAGAAATGTGGGTAGGTTTTGGGAGGGGCCTTGGAATATATGTCTGAAATGCATTTAAGCAAATAGACAGAGTCACAAATAGAATCTGAGACATTTTGGGAGTCATAATATGAGAAACTGGGAGATCTGTGGTTGAATCTACAAAGCCCTCGAAGGATGTGAGAGTTGAACCTTATAGGCCAGTTTTGGAATAATTCAAATCATGGATGTTTCCACGCTAAATTTAGAAGCCTGTCTAAAAGCAGAACTCAAAGGATTTGAGTGGAAAACTGCCTTTAAAGACGTTCTGAGTGCAGAATGAAAAATCTGTCATTGTCTGCTCACCTTCTTGTCAACTGAAACTCCTCTGATGTTCGCAGAACTGGCAAAGACAGCAAGTTAATGCCCATAGGTCTGTCTCAGCCTTGGGAAATGTATAGGATTAGTGGCTTTCTAGTCCCACACTGCAAATTTATTTGGAAACATCTGCAGCCTGTGGAGACATGCAAAAGGCAAAGGCAGGGCTTCTATGACAGCTTTAAAACATAAAGCTGTTAATTCTAGTACAAAAAGGCTACAGATGTTGTGTTTTAGTTTTCCAAACATAACTCCACCAGAGTAAATATTACAGTATTATTTCAGTGGTTATTTTGAGGTAACTACTTTGAAGTCACGGTGAAAGCAGGCTCCTAACCTACTCCAAAATTTAAATGATTAAATTATGAGATTGATGCCCTGAAAATATCCACATCAGCACACCAATCCGAAAACAATTACAAACCGGTATAAATGTTTGCATAAACCATTGCTTGTGGGGGACTTTCAACTGCTGGCACTGTGGATAATACTGGACATATCAGACCCAGAGGCTTTGTTCTGTCATGAAGGTCAGCAGTAACAACAAGTTAAGTTATAAACTCAAGGCACCTTAGTGTCAGTTCGGGTTGTTGAAGTGTATTCTTTTACACTATGTGGATTTTGCCACAACACTGATGTAGTTCACTTCCCAAAGGTATCCGTGCTGACCTTGATCTACTCCAGGTCAGACACTGATTTACAGTATACGCCTCGATTTGACATTTCAGGGGCAGGTTCATTACAAAAACAACATAACAGATATGTGCAAAAGTGTGATACTTTTCTAATATCGCCATTTACAAACTATCTACATGCAAATATTTGCATGTGGATGAGAACACAGAGAAAATATTAACTTATATTTGATACATTTCCAAAGGAACTTAAATTGAGTGAGCCCCTCAGTTTCAATATTTTGACAGATTTTTTTAAACTTAACACTGAATGAAAGATTTTTATGTGGAATTTAGGCTGCCCATCCCCTTATTTTATATCTGTTATATTTTTATTCCTTTTATATGTTTTCATGTTATATGTTATATTTATACATTTTTACACAAGTTTTACAGTGTACAAAAAGAACTATGAATATGGTTGCTTGTTGGGTTTTCACGACATAAAGTCTCAAGAATAAACAAAAATGAAGCCTCAAACGCCCAGATACGGAAAGAATTTTAAGCAATTTAAGTTCAAGCATATATTTCTACACATTTATTGTGAAGAAGTTGTGTTTTCTTAAGACCTGTGACAGTATTTCATAGTCACAGTGAGATTTTCATAGAAACGACGACACACAAAGTTTGTAGAAGTCTGTTGTTTTTTCGAAGGGAGGGGAAAGGTCTGCATGTGTGGGAAAATTCTGGTTCAGCCATTAAATCCTGATTTTCCAACTTGTACAAACCACTTGGAGAGAGACATGGTTGTTTTTTCCAAATAGTATGTAACATCACTCACATATGGCACATGGTAACTGGAGCAGTTTGGCATTTGAAAGGGTTTGAATTTCAAGTGCAAACTGACCAGACAGAACCCTCCACTGTAAATAACTTAGAACTGTTGTGTGTTTATTGTAAAAAAAAAAAAAAAAAAAAAGACTCTTAAGTCACTACTTCTCATGCATTATATCTTTGAATTTTCCCATTTGTAAGAGGGCTGATATCAGATGAATGTGAGCCACTGCCTCCAATCAACCACTTTTCTGCCATCATGCCTCATCGTTTCACTCACTGCTCTTTTCTTTTCTTCCTTTTCACTCATCATTTTCTTTTCAGAAAGCAGATGTGAATGAGCCTGTGTGTGCATACTGTGTCTGTGGTTAAAAGAGGGTGCTGCTGCCATGTGTGTATGTATGAGAGAGAGAGAGAGAGAGAGAGAGAGCTAGAGGGAATGAGCGTGATCGAGAAGGAAGTTATCCAACTAGCCCTCTCTTTTCAAACCCAGAGGGCCTGGCTGACTCCAGTCTCCAACATGGCCACCGTAAATCAGTGGGAGAAAGAGCTAAGTTAATTGCACAGGCGTTTATGAAGGAGAAAGCCCTGATTTACTCCAAAAGCTTTACATCTCCCCTGTGGATGTGGAGTGATGAAAGGAGTGGAGCAAGGGAACCGAGAGAACAGGGAGGGGTCTGGTGGTGGGGACAGGGATAAAACATGCGGTGTATGAACAAAGTTCACTTGCAGCATATTAGATAAGCTGATTGCTAAACTAGATTTAGACAGATATGCATCTGTATTGCCCTGGGAAAAAATATTAAAACTTTCATAGAAGTCAGGATGACTTTGGCTCAGAAGGACATTTTCACTATGTACTAAAATGAACAACACCATGAAACCAGCATCAGTATACACAGAACACTATAGCATATATTTGCATAAATCAGTACCGTGAAATATAGACATGTCAAATGCTGGTGATACTGGTTTCTTGGCTCATAAAGCTTTACATTTGATAATTACAGTTACATGCACCTTCACTTGACAGATATTTGCCTATAGTGCTTTTATTTTAAAGGACTTATAGTTAGATCCACAAAAGGATTGCAAGGCTTTTGCGCACTGAAAACCAAACATGTGTAATTCATATAACATTTATAAAAGGTGAAATTCACCAGAGGCTACACTGCAAAGCAAACAGCAGCGTAGTGTGCCTGTGTTGGATGCTTGAATGTGAATTAGTGAACATCCAAATGGCTAAGCTAATGTCTAATGTTTGCAGAAAGCTGGTGTTAATTATATGTAAACTCACTCTTTGCAGCTGTCTCTTGTTTTTTCTTCAACTCCGTGACTTTGTGAAGCTTGAGTATTATTTAATTCATGTTTAATGATATCAAGGATGAACTATTCAATGTATTATGAAGTAGTTGATCATAACTGTTGTACTGAACTGCAAACATTCATTTACTGTATAGAACAACAACTGTATTGTATTTTCTATATTGATGTGCAATGCAAAACCTCTAAACTCACTGAGCCATGGAAGTATGGTGCCACATGGACCGCTGGAGTTAAAATGGACAATTTTACTGAGTTTATGCGTTCTAATTCCGGAGTAGGCATTTATATCATTTGTTCTGCTCAATTTAGGAGAAAGCATTTCATTAAGAATTGTTTATACAGTGAGTAGGTTTTATAAATTTAGTTTTCATTTCGGTATAACCAACTGCCAGCCAAAATCTGGCTCGCTAACTTCTGTTCCAAATAACATTTGTACATTTGTCCATTGCAGACTTTCAGATATCTCAAGAGACACATGTCAGTTAATAGCTAAGCTGCCCAATAAACTATCCAAGTTTGAGAACAATGAGCCTCATCATCTTCACACCATTTATTAAGCATGCAGCAAGCACTACATAGAACATTTAGGATTCTGTAGGTTGATACATACTCGGACCTCTAGACGATACTAATATTATCTAACCATTTCAGACGGGGTTGTTTTTTGAGGGGGAAAAAAAAGGCTCCATTTAGAACCTTAATGAACCTACTGTACTACTGATGCTATACTCTTGTACAAAATAATATGTTTAACTCTAGGAATAGAAGAATGTATTAAATTAAGGTAGAAATATAAGATTTACCACCAAGATCTATTTTAAAGACGCTTTGACAAGATAAAGTCTAGACTCTGGCTGCAACTTCATTGTTTCTTTGGAAGCTGTGTGTGAATTGTCGGTTACACATACTATGCATCTAACTTGGCTAATTAGTAGTGGTAACAAACTTTGGATAAGGGCACGCTGTGACCTCCACAAAGAAGCCACAGTGAAGAGGTCTAAAGAGTTCCCATGCCTGCTAAACATCTGTTTTATCCACAAAGAGACAGATTAGCACTTAACCCTTCGTCGTCCCTTTCTGTAATTTTAGCAGGGCCAGCTAGTGTCTAGAGTGTACAGGCTTCTTTCCTGTGTGATGATGCTATCAAGGTTTCGACTGCGTTTTCGACAGCTGCGTGCTGCCTTCACAGACACACACACACACACACACACACACAAGCATATGTTCAACAAATGAATAAGGAGGTGGAAGCGGTAAGAAACCGTTGAGGCCGTGGTTTTGAAGGTAGGCCTATGTGGCTGATGATGGGAAACATTCGTTACAGTGGGGTAGAAGCACTCTATGACAAAGGAAGACACAGCGATGTAGCAATAGACTGATCAAGGGCAGGGGGAAATATTTTTACTACCTACTGTACTTTCTGTATTGTTTTTTTAATATATATATATATACTTTAACCCTCAATGACCTAAACAGCTGCCACAAACCAAAAGCATCCACTGATCTAAAATGTTTTCTAACCTTTGAACCATTAGTCCTAACAATACATGTAAATAATTCAGGTAAAATACGGTTTCTCAGTTTTTCAACGGTATTAGATATGACAAATTTGGACATTCAGAGGCTTTGTCGTCAACGTGGAAGCATCATCTTCTGCGACATCAATTCACCAATAGAACCCATGTATTTTGACAAATGGCATTGGTTGTAGATGTTTGTTTTTATGTTCAGTTAATGATGTATTTAGCTGAAAAAGTCATTTATTTTTCCTTATGTTTCCTCTCTTTTGGAATAATAACCTTGTCTTTACTCTGAGTTTCATGAAAATCTACATGATCAGTTAATTAATATATGAAAATATATTATTTGCGCTGAAAAATGCTAAATGCAGATAATGTTATAATACACTGTTGCTCATAAAGTTGGAATAATTTTTTTTTTGCCTCTTCTCATAAAATTTGATTTATTCTTGATAGATAAAGTGTAACTGGGACTCATTATGTAATCATTGTACCTGGTCAAAAGTGATAATTGGTGTGTAAAAGAGGAATGAAAGGAGGAATATGTCTGAAAACAACATTTTTCCATCTTTATAGGGAACAGTAGAAATGGTGATAAGTTGCTTAAGAAAAGTTATATGAAGAGAAACATTTATTCTCTAGATCTTTCAGGGTTAAGGGGCATAAAAAGTGTGCCTTTCAGCTTGATCTTAAACTTTTATTAACATTTATTTTTTCCTCTAATGATCATGATAATAATTGTCAATTTCCCTTGTGTAATTTGTCATTAAACGTTCACATCAATAGTCAGTTTTACAGCTGGGGTTGAAATTTGCCATTACTGTTAGAATCTTTTACTTGTGTTCCTTTAACTAAACTCACCCTTTCTGAAACATTACATTTCAACAGCCAGTTGTTTGCACTGAAAAAAATACATGTTACATTACTTTTTTTCTGCAAAAGTGCTCTCCAGACTGATATAACAAAGTAAATGCCATTGGTCACTGAAGTTAATACCACATGTGATGTTGGAGTTGATTCTTTTGTATTTATGTAGGTGAAGTGGTTCCAGAAAAGCCTAATCTGGTTTTACATTGCCATATGTCATTTACAAAATCAGAGCACTTTTCCTCTTTTGGGTAAAATTATAAGTTAAAATACAAAGGCAACATTTCAATTGCCAGAATTGTACCGGAAAATAAAACTGTCACTTTAATAGAAAAAAAAAGTTATTTAAATCACTATTCAAAGGAAATATGAGTTATAAAAGAAAACTATTAAACCCTGCGAGGAAGATATCTGCCTCCAAAAATGTATTAATTTTCAAGTCATCTTTAAATGTTTCAAAAATATAGATAACAGAGTCTCTCATATGATCATTATGCTGTCAGACAGGGTTTTACATCACTTCTTGTCACGTTATTAGGTAACACTGCGTAACTTGTTCTCACTATGTACAATCAATCACCGTATGAGAATTGCTGTCACTTTCTGACTGTGGTTGATATTTCTTTGTGGTGCAAAACTCTTCAAATACCTCCTTTATAACGAGCTGTGACCTCAATAGAAAAATCTGGAAGCCTTCCTCCTCTGCTAAGCGCCGCGTGTTCTCAGGTGCTTGAATCCCTTTAGTTTTACTCCAGAGGGGATTTGAACAGCATGAATATGGATGTGACGATGATGAACCCGGTGATGAAGGTAGTTTGGTCTTCCTTCAGATAAGCGCTAATCGCATTTGGAGACCGTGGCGGCAGAGCTAGGTGTAAACTTGGCCGGCGGCATTATGCGGATCAGGGGGTTGCATGGTATACGTGAAGGTGCCTGAGTGTGTATCGACTGTATGTGTGTGTTGACGGGTTAAGGAATCACTCAGTGCAGCCTTGAAACGCTCGCCCTGAAAGGAAGTAGATCTCTGTAGGGGTGGGTGGGGTGTAGGATGTTATCTGAGCACACATAATCCCAAACTAGGGATTGATCTCTTGACTCCTCCTCCTTTCTGGCTCCTTTTCTTCCTCTCTCCTCTTCCTCCCTCCTCTTCTTCTTCTTCCCTCCATCCCGGAGTTTTTTTTTTTGATTCCATTGAATGTCGCCGGGTGCTGACGAGGCAGCAGGATGAGGGGTTATAATTAGCCCAGATATCCTCATTCATATTCAAATTTCACATCTAATCTCACCACAGATTTCCAGCAAGGAAACGGGATTGGATCGTCCATTCCAATCAAGGGATGTGATAGGTCACATCACCTAGCAACAGACAAAAGCAGATATCACAAATATGCCAATCATTTGTCAAAGCTGTGGATTCTGCATCTGTGGAAAAGCATCTCTGACATTCCTCTTTCTTTCTTTCTTTCTTTCTTTCGTTCTTTCTTTCTTTCTTTCTGTCTGTCTCAGTTTTCAGGCACTTTCCAATTAAAAACACATTGTTATGTATGTATTCAGGTCTGTATCTAATTTGCACAGTGCATGTTGGTTTACATCTCATTTAACCTCATGCTAAGTCTCATCTGCTGTAGGGTACAAATAGTACCTGCGTACATGTCTGAAAAAAAAGACCTTTCATCTTCCAGCATCTTATATAATTATTTCCTATTTGCCATCCAGACTTATTTCAATCCATTTTGATAATATCATACCGGTCCAAAAACCCTTCACAACCTTTTTTAGTTTACCATATTCCGTGCTGATATCAGGCCTATTTTATTCAGCCCAGGCCTGACTCCTCCGTGAGGCAGGGGTTGTGTCACAAGGATGCAGTGAAGCTTGCTTGACGTGTATATATAAAAAAAAAAAAAAAGAAAAAAAGAAAAAAAATGCTCCTCTCCACTCACCTCAGGGTGTGCGGTGCATCCATGGCGTATGGCCTACATGCTCGCTCAAGCATAAGCCGATGTAGCCTCAGCCTCCCTGCCGCTGCAACTCAGGGTTTGTCATTTATCTCAGATGGGTTTTTATAATGTGCTGGAAGAACACCGAGTCTGTTCAGCGCTAGGGTTTCACAGGGCGATCCCAGTAGATATTTTTATGTATTACACGTATTGGTGTTAAGTGCTGGTTATGCATGGATATTCTAAAAGTGAAAACTCTGGAGGAATGCCACGTCAAATTGAACTTTATTTCTTTCATTTAAAACAAAGTGTGACAGAGCCAAGGTACAACGCAATAGTCAGCCAGATCTGTAAGAACAACTAAGCATTAAATAAGAGGTTGTGTAAAAAAAAGGAATGAATAGTAGAGGAGCATATGAGAGAGAAAGGTGGAATTCAGGGGAGACAGGCATGGCACATGAATTATTTCTTGTAGAGCTTACGTTTACCGGTGACTTATTTTGAGAGTGCTGATACGTACGAAGTAAGAATTTTAGATTACTTTGTTTACTTGGACCAGCAGAAAAAGAGGAAAAATATGATATAACTTGTTTATTGTGCTTGTTTTTTTTTTCTGAGGCACCTCCCTGTGATTATTTTTCATCATCTTTCATTAGTTTTCGTTCTTGTACATTTGTTTGTGTACAGTTATGTCTCATTTCACATAAATTCATTCTCATTTTCACAAATGGCTTCTTTTTGCTCATATTTTTTGTTGTTCCAATCATTTGTTGAGGACATTAATCGTCATTGTGCGGCTTTATATTTTACTCGTACCGATATTTTCTTAGCTATTTTAAGGGTTATTCCTGCTATTTCTAAGGTACAGACTCCACCCAAATTGACGTCCATCAATTTATGAACATCCAAGATCTTTGTTTGCTATTTTGTATTCTGTCTCAGACAAGCAGGAGAGGGGAAAAAATATGATGTATCTGTTTTTTTCTGGGAACTACTTTTCATCACCTTCCTCTAATTTTTCACCTCTCATTTTGTTCTTTCAATCATCTCTGTGTATATTTTGTATTGTACAGTTATGTCCCTCTTCAAATATCTAACATAAACTGTGCTGGTTTCCCGTCGATACCCCCCGCAAGCCATTGATTCACACTTGAACAAATGTGCGATTTGGCTTCTTTCTATTCACATTTTTTTGTTATTTGTTCAGTACATTGATCCTAGTGATGTGGAGGTGGCTTTTTAATTACTCATATCCACATTTTCTTAGCTATTTCTGCTATTACTAATTCAAAAACTCCACCTGAATTGAAGTCAAACTATATATGAACATCTAGGATTATTCTTTTTTTTTTTTTGTCATTCTATATTCTATAATCATAATGATGCGATTTGTTTCTTTTAAGTCATACTAATGTCTTTTAAATGTCCTTGACAAAGACAAAGCCCCTCCTGCACATTCCCTGAAACGTTACTTTGCATAACGAGTAATGCTTTAACAAGTTATAAAATACTTGTTTTGTCAGACGAAGATCAACACAATCTGAGCAATTGTTATGTGAACCATAGAGTCTGTCACGGTTTCCACCATTTGCTTCTGTTGAAATAGCATGATGAAAACCTCACATAGACCGAAGCCACCTTATGACACGGCCGGTGCCAGCCTAAATCTTATTCACCCACTGATTGACAGCAACGACATTTCATGGTTGGAAGGCATTTGTTCTGAGAGCTTTGTCTCAAGCTTGACCTATCACCATGTCTTTCGCCCATAAAATGTTTGAGCATTTTTCTAGATGTTTCATGTCATCTGTCGGGTTTGACTTTAGACATTCCTTGTTTATGCCGATTTTCAGGCTATCCGTCACCGGAATAGGTTAGAATAGACGTTGTAGCTCACATAGGTCAAATGTGCACGGTGCCGTGAGTTATGTGGTCAGTGATTTGAGTTCCAGTTGACCTCCATGATCATGGGAAAGCTCATGGAAAGAGAGTATATAGTTCTGCTTCATTTGTTTTATATATAATTATGCATGTCTATTTCCCCTATTCAACAGATACAAAGAACTGATGTGCATTAATAATAATTGAGATTTTTCAGCCGGGTGGACATATAAATGAACCTTTCATATTTTTACCCAAGATCCTGTAAAAGTGTCCTTGAGAGAGACTGAGGGAAAAAAACACTGTCAACAGCACAGTTATGTTGAATGAAATACCTTTTATTCAGTGTTGCTGGATAAACATGACTAATTGGTCGGACATAATTTTATGTTGGACAGTGATGTATTTTGTTTTTTTGTTTTTTTTACATCAAACCAAATGCAATCTGAAATAAAAAAAAAATAATCTAAAATAAGAATACAAGGTAAGCCTCCAATGAAACACTGAAAGAGTACATCCATCCATAGTCCATCCATTCAGTTGCAAAAATGAACTGTCACAACAATAAGTACTACACATAGAGTATTACAGATAAACAGTTTACATGGTTGAAGAAAATTAATATCCTTTTAATATTCCTGTTTACACACAGCTGTGAATACCTCATTAGAAATACTGATTTTGAGTTTTGAAAAACTTGACTTTTCAATATTTGCTCAGATCTATAAACCTGTTGATACCCTCTGTTATAATATTCAGCAGTAGACGTTTCTCCTTCCCTCCTTTGCCTTTTTCTTAAAGGAACATTTTCCAATTAGGGCATAGGCCAGTATTATTCTGGTTTCAATATGATTCTGTGGACATGTATACAGTGCATTTAGAAAATGGGTCTAATTTATACATTTTACTGCAGGTTGTGACACAACCGTGGATGTTGAATATGCATGTGCCAAAGACGTCTGCTTGGATAGAACATTAAGAGTGAGGATATCAACAGGTTTCTAGACATGAGCTAATATCGAAAAGCTGATGTTTTTCAAGAAGGTGTTTGAGGAAATAAAGGAAATAGGCTCACACAGTGGAATGGCTGCTACTTTTAATGCCAGCATGTGAACAGGAATATTTGAGGAATATTCACTGGCCATATAAACAGCTTATTCTGAATATTGTCTTCTTCACAGTTAGGGAAAAAAACAGAATATTAGTGTGCATTTAAACATAGTGTGTCTGATGATAAGACCCCGAGGACCATCTGACCATCTGCAAATCAATCAAAATAGGATGATTTTGTGAGTAGCCAGGGCTTTAATTATCAATTGTAACTGCTATTGTGCTACTGGACCACAGCTGAAGTCACATAAGCGAACACTTAGTCATTTATTTTTCTTTTGGCAAATATTTGGAAAGAATAGAGAAACAGCAGCCCATCTTTTGTGTATTTCTACCACCCTGCCATTGAGAGAGTCCTGTTTCAACCAAACGCTTTGACCTGCCAGTATTACTTCTATGATTCATACACAAGGCCGTCTGGATACAGATTTGTTTTCAGGCGACTCGTCAGAACTCCTGTACATGGATCACAGGATAATTGGGTACTGCCAATTATTTTGATGCATCGTGTGTGATGAGGAAGGGGTTTATTCTGCCTCTGTCCCTCTCGCCAAATAGCATAAATCAATATCCACACAACTCGGGTTATTATCAAGATGCTGCACTCCTGCACGAGAGGAGCATTTTAAAACACAAAACAGAAGGGGTTTATGTGTGTGTACGTAGAAATAGTGGCTTAGAGGCTTGGTATTTATGTATTTTTGATCACAGTTTCATATTAAAAAGATCAGAAATATTTTTAGAGGACATCAACCCATCACAGACATCTGGTGACAACAAAATGATATGTAATTTATTTGACTTTTAAAATGAGCACAGCCAGCGCTCAAAGTGCACCAACCACAATAATGCAGTTAGTTACAGAGAGCGATGACGCCAGCCCTCAGTCAGCATTAGAGGATAAATCTCATATTTTCACCCTAAAATGCCAAAATAACCAACCAATTCTTTTGTAATATATAATTTTCAGATTTGCACATACTGTAGTTACTGCACACGTTGTGGCAAAAGACTGTAAAAGTTAGTATAGTAACACATTTACTTTACATCAAGTGACACCAAGTGATTCTTTTAACTATAAGAATAGTACAAAACATGCATCCACATACAGCTTTATGTATGCGTAAAATATACACAATGCTTGTATGCTTGGCTAACTTTATTTTTATCTCAGCGTATAGATCAATGCACATTTTCTGTTTATTCTGACTGTTATTTTTTCTTTGTCTCTAGATATGCAGCATAAATTGCCATACTCTTTCCTTCTCACACACTCATTCCTCTCTATAGTGATAATTTTGCACTTTGTGTGTTATGTGCATGATACACACATCAGAATTCTACATTGGAAAGGCAGCGTGGTGTATTTTTTCTTTAATCTGTCTCCTGTCATGTATCTGAGCAGTGCTGAGGTCCTGTAGGACACTTAATGGAGTGAGTCTTTTCCAGGCGGCGAGAGTCGACTCCCTGCTGCTAATGCAGTGAGAGAGGAGCAGAGGAGTGGTTGGATGAGCAAAGACTGTCGCTGCCTCACACCGGGTGACTGAACGAACTCCATCCTGCGCTGTAATAACACAGCATCAGTGGCTCCAGGTGCTGGGCTCGTAGAACAGTGTTGTTGGTAATGCCATTTTGTGTTCAGAATCCTATTTGTTACCTGAAGAACTGGAGTGTCCTATTTTCTTACTGCATGCTTGCTGCACTGTTGCTGCACTTCAGCTCCACTCTCCCTGGTGAAGCGTTTCAGAAAGTCCACTTTGTTCTTTCTTCTCAGATCACATGTGTGTGTACCGCTTATGGACGGATTAGACGGACGCTGAATGGAACAGTTACGAGAAGTGTGCTGTACATTTGTCTTCTCAAGTGTATTTCTTTTAGATTTGGAAATTCATCTGAAAGGTTAACCTTGTCTTTACCTGGACAGGTTGTGGTCTGGACCACATTCATAATTAAACGCATTTTTAGTGCATCGTACAGTTAGATTTCCAGGTGTGCATTATTCACAGTTCTTTAGAGAACAAACAGTACTTATTAATTATAAAACATACACTTTATCAGACAAAAAAAGCTGGTTTGTTGAAACAATATGTATTTTGTTCATATGGTTTGCACAAATAAGAGCCCATTGTTCTATATTTTGTGTGTTGCACTGACCAACCATGAGAAAAAGTCCCATACTCTAATACTTTGTTGGACCACCCTTAGCTTTAAATCCAGCCCACATTCACCATGGCATCATTTCAGGAAGCTTATGCAATGGCACATTTATTTACATCATTTTTTGGATGCAGAATGCTGTTGAACCCAGACTTGACCGACTGAATCAACTCCAGATCAAAACACTGCCTCCACAGTCTTGTACTGTAGGCACTAGGCACGATGAGGCATAATAATCACTACAGTAATTATCCAATGGAAGGAGCTATTATCTATTTAAATACAATTAAAATACATCTGATTACACGCAACATTATTTCATTTTCATGCTCGTCAAAAAACGAAGAAAACTTGATGATATTGTATATTATTTCAACATTTTCAGTGAGGAGGTCGTCAGTTAACTTTCAGTTGGTGACAGATGGTTTGCAACAAGCCTTGTGTTGATTTTCTTGACTTTACATACAAAATTATTTCATTTGTTCGACAACACAGATGCTATTTTATGGTGGTCTTATAAGCTGTAAGCGGATCATAATGCCAGCTATAAAACATCACGAATGAGGAAGACGGTCACTGGTGGAAAACCAACGTTTCTTGACCAAAATCCAAGCCTTGTTATAGCTTTATGGAAACATCAAATGAAATTCTTTGCATGCTGAGGAAAGCTCCAGCCACAGAAAATGTATGGAATTTATTTATAGTCTCAGCCCGCTTTCCACCCAACTGGGTTGTGCCTGGTCTTTCCAGATGTTTAATCAAAGCCGTGTCAGTTCCCATGTAAAGTTTTTTATTTGAGTAGACAGTTTCAGGCAGCCATTTAAGAAAGAAACTGCCTACACATGAAGACTCTATCAAAGAAATGATACAAGATAAAGCAAAAACGCTTCTGGGATAATCACTGTCTGGATTAAGCTGAGGTACTTTAGCTGAAATCATACAGCCTACTTCCAAACTAGTCCTTGAGCCATCATTTAAAGCTCACAGTTGATTGAATGTCGCTGATTTAAGAGGCTGGAGAAATCCGAGAGAACAAAACCAGTTAACCAAGTCTAAAAAAAATAAATAAATAAACAATGGATTTAACTCAACCAAACTCCAGCCTCTGCACAACAACTGGGAGTCAACAAGGCCCAAGGGAGAAGGGGCTAGGGATCCATTTGGATGGGAGCCCACAGTACCTTTGTATCTTGTTGGCAGGGAGAAGTTGCCCTCCAGCTACGAGCCGAAACCACTCTTGCCTTTCCTTTGAGATGCTGCCTGTTGTTGCTGTCTATTTGTGTGGGTAGGGGAGCATGCTAGTGACTCAGGCAGACAGTTGTAATTAAGGCCAGCTTCTCAACCGGATGAGCAGCAAGAGATAATACGGATGTGTGCAAA
>JAPQRQ010000019.1:12682491-12696472 GCA_037367365.1 Apogon talboti | reverse complement strand
CGGATGTGTGCACACTACTCCCCCCACCCCCCCTCCCCCACCCCTACTCATACACACACACACACACATGCCCATACAAAGCACGGACAACTTATGTGACACACTAGGTCTGTAGTCACACACAGGGCCATGTGCACAAGATGAAAGCATCAGAAAATGTCTGTAATGAATTGAACAAGTAGGACACTACTCATTAGAGATGTATTTGTGTATGTGAGGCATGGGCAATTCATTATTTTCAGCCCCACAAATTCTGGTGCGAGTCGGCAGAGTCACAAAAATATTTTAACATGTTTTCGGCTCAGAAAATCTGTTTAGCAGTAGGATGGGGCACACCCAGACTGAATAATAAATGTTTGCTTTAAATGACTTTGTTGTTTCCTTGCTGGCATGCAATGATGAATAGAAATTAAAATGTATTTTGTTTCAGTTTCATGAGTGAAGATGAAGACAGGAATATTTTCTCTGCGTTTTTTTTTTTTTTTGCTTACAAGTTACACAAATGAAATAAAACAGCTGCATAAATTCCAATGTCTTGCTTTTTTGGTGTGAGTTGCTACACTGTAAATGATATTCTTTTATTATATTTGTTCATCTCTTTGATAAAGTAGCAGTGAGTGGCCTGTACAAGCACCATAGGCTGTAGACTCTCTACTGCTATCCAGAACAGTTAGGGTGTGTGTTTTTTTTTTTTTGGTTTTTTTTGTAAATCTGTCACATCTCAATTCCTTTTCTGCTGCCATCTTCCCGCTGCTAAACCTTGTCCACCCGAGTGCCCAGATTGCACCACTGCTTGGCTGCCCGAGGATTCATTGAATAAGCACTTCCTGTAGTTTAGGGCCGTGATTAACCAGCCCCTTTATGCTCCCGAGCACCCGTCGCTTTTGTCATCAGTATGCCTCACTTCCCCCTCACTGGGAGTGAAGCAGAAAAGACAACAGAGGGCTTCCAGGCCTAGTCAAACACACAAGCACAATCATGTTAACCCGCCATTGTTTCCCACTCTTCTCCATTGTGGATTTTAAAGAGTAGTAGACTGAGGACCTCATCGCAATAAACCTCTCAACATGTTTAGAGCCCCACGGCCCCTTTCTAGGCTGGGGCGTTGCCTCCAATTATGATGCTATTGAGACCCCTCTTCTGTAATTACGTACAAGCCTTCTTCCACATGGCTATGAAAGACGGCCTTCTGTTTTGCATGTGAATCACTCAAGTACGTTGTTAAAGTCAGCTTTTGTTTTGCCATATGAACCAATGGAACGCTGGTTCCAATAAATATTAGATGGATGCAAAATAATTGAGTAGCTCCGCGTTTATTTGTAGTTAGAAGGAACAGTTTCACAAATTAAGGACATGCAAATAATAACTGTACAGTTCATAAACATCTCGAATCACTGTATGAATCATTTTACATTGACATTTTTGGTTTAGTTTCTTTTCTCTTTAATAGATAGTCACTATAATAAAAACTGATTTCTTTAACTGAGTATGAACACAGTATGAAGTAACATTGCACTAAGTACGCATTCTTTAATTTTTTGTGATTTAATGTCTATAGGTGTCAAATGCAACAAGTGAACTAACATAACATTGGCATATATTTTTACTTGAACTTGCAAGTAAGCCTAGCGGCGTTGGTATACTTGTGTAAATATGCATTCTCCAAAATGATGAATGGGTTAATCTTATTCAAGAGAACAATTTAATGCACACAGAATTTTAACAAGGAGTAGGAATGTGTGTATTCCCATGGTAGCGGCTAGATTTATGATCGACTGACTGTACAGTAACATGAACTTTTCCAAGTGTGTTCAATTTCCTTCAGCTGTTTTAAGAAACCCAATGCTGACTTTGTATCACCCTGCCCTCTTTAAAACTAGTGTCCTGCATGACATTTAGGAGACAGGTGGGAAGCTCAAGGTTATTTTTTCCACATTGTCTGGTTTCTTCTGCTTGGGGGGCATGACACACTGTACCCAAACTGTCACAATGGATGCCACAAGTACCCTCAGATGTGATATCCAAAAGCTATAAAATGTCTGAGAGTGGGCTACAGTTGAAATAACGTGGCTTTATTGTGAGTTTTATGGTTTTGAAAACCGTGGTGTGAAAGAAAACTTTCCATATTTCTCTTCTTGTCTGATGGTTGTTTAATCGTGCAGAAAAAGGGGCATGTGGCAAATGATATCTTATTTTCAGTTTTTATCCCTGTCAACAGAGCAGAAAAGACTGGTGCAAAAAAAATCAATAACAAATGTTCACAAAGTAAGTAGTGCAAAAATAGGCAGAAACAAATCAGAGGAACTTGGACACAAAAATGACTTGTATGGACGCCATCACCAACATGTTTGAGCCACACAGAGACTTCATTAAGGCACAATACAAGAGGCATACTCGATTTTAAAGCCTTGGTGCCTCATGGGATACTAATCATGTTGACCATGTGATAACAACTCCCTCCAATTACGGTGGAACAACACTATAGGTAATAAGTGTTAACTCTATAGGTAATGTAATAGTGTTTTATATAAGGTTTTAGAACTGAGTTTTTATATGTGTTTTATGTACATATTTTAGTGTGGATGTATCAATGAAATCTCTATTGTTTGCAACTTCTCCTGCTGCTGTCTTGGCCAAGAAACTCTTGCAAAAAAGATTTTTTAATCTCAATGAGTTTTTTTTTCCTAGTTAAATGAAGGTTAATAAATAATACATAATAAATAATAGACTTTTATTTTGCATGATAGTATCTCTGACTAGTTTCTGGCAGTTATATTTTCCCACTACTTTGTGAACGTTGATTATTTAGGATTTTGCAAACAACATTATGAGAGAATAAGCCTTTTGTGTGGTGTTTGACGTATTCACATTTGTTTGTCAGCCCTTTATCTGTGCTGTCCACTTCAGAGTAACCATTTATGTGAATACCCAGCTCAGCATGTAAGTAAAGTGATGCACTGCTTTAACAGTATTAGAGACACAATCTATTGCAGGTGCAATACTGACTATGGAAAAGTGCACTAATAATGCAATTTTGGTTAAATAAATTAATTTAGCCCCTTCTAAATTGGTGTCACATTAAAGAGAGAAGTTAGAGTAAATGGGCATCCATTGTTATGCACTATTTGGACCTGGAAATGTGTTTTACGGCACCATGACGTCAGACTTAACCTAATACCCTTCATCTTACTCTCCCCTATGGTGCCTGCTAAAGACAGCCAGTATATGATTTGTCTGTACTGGGCTTTTTAATTAAGGGGATATTAACTCCACCCATTAAACTGGAAAAAAACGACATGTGGTACAACATGGCAGACTTTAATAAAGGGGATCTGCTTCTTCTGTAGACATAAATGTTAACTTAAGGTAATGAAAACACAATAATTGTTATTTTCAGTTGTTTGTACACCGCTAAAAATTACTATGAATAATATATTGTATTTCTGTGATTAGATCCACATGAATCTCCCTGACAGATAATTGAATGATTGTATACAAGGACAAATATTTAGAGCAGAAATTACACAACAGTGGTAAAGATACAAAAACAGACAAAGCAAAATTTGATGTCCTGAAAGTGTTTGACTTTGGAGGTTTTTCATAAAGATATACAGTATGTTACAGTGAAATTCTTGTTCTAATTTAACACTAAGCAGTAGAGCTTACAGATTATAGATTTAAGCCCCATGTTAAATTAAAGGGTTAAAAAGAAGCGTCCTCTCAGATCGCTAATACATTTGTTTATGAATTATCTTTTCTGGTCAAAAGCCAAAACAGATGGCCATGGACCTGATGGCTATGAGCCAATGTTTCCCAGACCTTTCCCAGATTTGCAATAATGTCCAACTGTATCAAACTGCTGTTTTCACCATAAATGCCTGCATGGGAACTCCCACTGACCTCCCATGGGCCCCCTGCACACTCATGCACACTGTCTCAGGAATGAATGGAGTTTGCACAAGGATGAAGAAAGAGAAAGACAAAAGTGATAGGAGGTGGTTGGTGGGTGATTGTGTGCATTGCAAAGGGATGAGGGTGCTCCCTGCTCATACCTCTCTTTGCCTTGGACTAATTCCACAATCTCGTCCCTAAAAAAGGGCTCTCACTCTCTATGTTTACAAAAGGCCCCTCAAGCGTGACCCTTCATTATGTACGGCCCCTCCTCTTACAACCAACAGGGCCCCTCAGGGCATCAAACATAAGCAACAGAAAAATATTCACACAAACCACATTTGCATTTGATTTGATTATCCTTCATGGTTGATTCATGGCCTTCTGAGCTCCTGTTAGGAGACCGTTTACACAAGACATCAGTCTGACACACTTATTTGCACCTTTTTCTTCCTGAAAAAAAATCCTTCAGTCTCTGCAAACCAAGTGTGATTCTCATTAGCAGGTATCAACAAAATACTTCAGTGCAAGCAAAAGGAAATGGCTTAAGATGCAACAGAATGCATGACTTTTTAAGTTTAAGTCCATAAGTACTTCTGTGTTGCATAAGTGAGTACATCCAGGTGATCTTCATGCCCTTTAATACATTTAATAAAAGAAACACTTTTGCATTTTGTGTTATGAGAGGGAATCCACTTACTAACTGGATCCTCTGATCATTTATACAACTCAACATGAGGCCTTTGCAGTTTATTGATATATTTTTTGTTTTGGTTAAATTTATCACACAAAGTGATCATTTCCATATATTTCCAACACAGTGCATCTATAGTCTATGAGTCTATCATTGTGCACACAAAATCTTTACTGGTTGCAGCTGTACTTGTTCACTTAACTATACCTGACCATAAATTGCGTATTGAATTTGGCTCATTCACAGCCCAAATAATTAAATTATTTATACAGATGATACACAAGATGGTTATGTTTTGCTGTAAAACCTTTTTCAGTCTGTTAAGCAGCTAAGATATAAACACAATTTCAATATTAATGCTGATAATATTCACACTGAAAACTGAAGAAGGTCACGCTTTAAGCAAATTACTTAAAAAAAAAACATTATTTTCCCTCTGCCGCTCAAAATTTCCATGGACATGTGAAAACTTCCCTTTGAAACCTCGTATTGTTGAATTTCTCTAAAACACATGGGGATCCATATGAAAATAAGTGTGCGTTTGTAGCATTTTTGCAGATACACAACATTCGTCAGACAACAAATATGTGGTTGTATGTTTCTGCTCCAAGGCTCTTCAGATGCTCTGCTTTCCTGTTCCTGTTCGCCTGGTGCATGGGAGTGTGTGCGTATGTGTGTGTCTGTTTGAGCACATGTCTGCAGGGCAGCTGTGTCCCCGATATGTGGGGACCTGACCCAGCTGTCACTAACCATGCTGTGGGAGGTCTCTGTGAAAGCACGGAAATAAAATGTACATTTTACTCTCAGCAAGAACTGGCAGGGAATTTTCAGTAGTTAAAATAAACAAATGAGCACACCCCAGCAATAGTTTTTCACACGGTATTGTGCATTTATGTAAGTTCTTACTAAGACGGAAACACTAGGCCTAGTAGTGAAACCGCACGTAAAAGGTCAAAGGTCTGACAGTTCATGGCTCCTTTGACTTACGTGGCAGAAAATGAAAAAAAAAAAAAAAAAAGACAAATTTTTGGTAGGTGAAAGCAGATGTGTATTTTATTGCACCTCCTTCACTGCTGTGTACTTTGGCAACACATAAAATAATTGTATAGTGTTTGAGCTAGTTTTGTGCAAGATTTTTCAGCCTAATTTTGTACATAAATAAACGTCAGTGCACATCACATCCTTGGAGAATCTGCACCGTTTTCATGCATTCTTCACATCCCTTTGCAAGATTGAACCCTGCATGAATACTAAATTCTCTATCTATACCCCGTTGCCTACAGTGCACACAGTGCTCTGAGGTTAAATATAATGCGGACGAGCCCTTTAAAGCAAATGCGATCTGAAAGGCTGGCAAAGGCGAGGGGACGCAGCTGTCGGCGAAGCATGTCTTTTTCAAGGGCTGCCCCTAATGATTAGAGACAGTTGGCAATTACGTAAGTATTCACTTTTAGGCCACTGGGCTGTACACTGTGCCGAGCCCCCCGGACCCTGGCACACATGCAAAATGGGATGAAGAAGAGGAGGAGGAGGAAGGTGGGGGTGGGTGAACAAGAGCGAGAACAGAAGAGTGGGGGAGCTGGCCAAGACCCAACAGGGGAACAGGGATGCACGTGCCAACATAGAGCGAGCAACATATACAGATGGACGGAAAGAGAGGGGGAAGGAGGAATGGAAGGAAGGAGAGGGAGAAAAGAGAAAGAACAAAGGAGGAGTCGTAAGAATGAGAAGGCTGAGAAAAAGCTAGCACAAAAAAAACAAAAAAAAACAAAGAGGCAAACTACATGCAGCATTTCAGATAAGTTGACAGGTACCGTAGATGGCGTTAAAATCCACACATGAGCTTAATTTTTCCACAGTATGACAGTGATCCATATTTACACTTAGCAATTCAGCGTTTGCTTTCGGAATATTCAAATCACACGCTACCCATGTCTGCAAATATTCCCGCAATTTTTATTCTGCTCGTATATTTGCACAGGTGTCAACATACGAGCATGGCGTTGTATAACTATCAGCTTGTTTCAACTATTTAATCAATGTCCAATACTTGCCGGGTAACTGGAAGCAGAGAAGACGGCGACTCATGAGAAAGAAACCAGGTCTTTGCATGCAAACGCCACGGTATGTCCGCTCGGTGTTTATTTATAAAATTTTTTACTGATGTGTAACATGGAAGTAAATGAAATATACAATAAACTAAGAATACTTAATCTCCTCATTAGACACTGTTTAGAGCAGATTAGAAAAGATGTCAGTTCTTAAACTATCTCGGCGTTTCCTCGAGCCACGAGTGTGTGCTTGGCCCCACCACCTGTTTCTCATTCAAACCTGGAAGGTTAACAGCTGCCTGGAAACAAGATTGATGTACACACACACTGCATTGCATTATTCATTCAGTAAGTGTGAATTCTCGGACTATCCATAAGGTGGCTATCACACACATTCTTGATTTGTTGGTTTTTGTCTCAAATGCAGCAGCAAATGGTAGGATATCTGGTACAGATGTAATGTTAGTATGATTATTAATTAATTCATTATTGAGCTCAGTTACACAACATTTAATTGCTTCTTCGTTCATTCTGTTCTGTTCTATTCTATTGATTGTCAGGACTGGCTCACACTCTTAACAATCTCACTGTAGCCATTCTTACTTGTTGATCCCGTACAATGATTGTGTGTGTGTGTGTGTGTGTGTGTGCGACACTATGTGTGCGTGGTCACGTCTTGTGTGTGAGATAAGGACGCCCACAAGTGTGTGCACCCGCCGGAGTGTGCGTGACTTGTTCTGCTATCTCAGCCACTGGGTATTGAGTGCAGTCTTCAACAGAGGGACGGCTGATGGCCTTTGCTTTATTAGCAGACTTCTCTGTGGTGCTTGGAGTGGCATCCCACGGAGCCCGCTCATTTGTTGTCAAATATTTATAAATGTCACAGAGCTAAGTCTCTAAATGATGCCAGCATATTCTGTGAGGGTCCCACTTATAATGAGCTGTTTGTTTCATTGAAACCCTTTGAGATGAGCACGGCTATGACAAGAATTACTGTACATCTACCTTTTTTGAAGGTGGCTTAGATAAATTGAGGTTTATACATGAAACTGAAATAGAAAAAAGTGTGTTACCGTGTTAATTTATCTGCGAAACAGGAGGTCATGGAAGAATAATTTAAAGGATTTCCCTAGTTTTTCAAATGAAGTAATGTTTGCATTGTGTACTTTTTGGTATTTGCTGCTATTTTAACTCACTTATTACAAGTAAACAAATACATTTGAAACAGGGTTCACTGTGACTTCACATTTGTGTTTCTTCTCCTTAGAAAACTAAACCCACTCATTCTATTACAACTAGCATTTGGTGCCAGTGGTGACTGGTATTTACTTGCACGCTTTGTTTATCTGTTTAAGACACTGTCCCAGTGAGGAAGCAGCAACAAAGGAGCTGTGTTTATTACTTCAGACAGTCCTTGCCACATTGTGTTTGTTTGAGCAGAAAGATTATCTTAATAGATTAAGTCTTAGTCAAGAGAGAAAAGCCTACACAGAGTGAGTTCACTGTGATGCTGGGCTTGGTCTTC
This sequence comes from Apogon talboti, assembly GCA_037367365.1. Taxonomy (NCBI): domain Eukaryota; kingdom Metazoa; phylum Chordata; class Actinopteri; order Kurtiformes; family Apogonidae; genus Apogon; species Apogon talboti. The sequence goes on along the minus strand of JAPQRQ010000019.1, from coordinate 12,688,311 downwards.
TATTGCTTCTTTTGTAAAATAATGCATTGTATGAATGTTTACTTTTATTCAGACTTTTATCAGTGCCATCCAAGTTTAACCTTGATCATTCTTGGACACACATATACTAATCAACATTAACAGTTGAGTTTAAGACACATTTAGTAAATTTCCATCTACATACATACATACTTCCAAACAACACCAGGCCATATATTTAAAGAGCCACACATTGATTTCACAATCAAAGATCATGTCTAATCATAAATCACAATATTTGTACTCCTAATGGGCCCCTGAAATGAAAGCCTCTATCCATCATAGGCAAACAATGCCAGAGAGCGGCGATCAAACAGACAGCTGCTTTAAAGCCTGTGTAACTCATTTGCATTTTTTACTTCGTGCATTCTGGGTACCCTGTGACACGCCAGCGAGTTTGTCTCCTGTCTCATCACTCGTAAATTCCAAACGGATTACCCCCCGTCCCTGACATGTAAGTAAGAAACAGCTTCGATTTTCTAAAAAATTTAATAAATAATAACTCGCAGGGCGGCTTGTCAAGCTGCGATTGCTAATCTATGAGGGAGGATTTGAATAAGTCCTCAGTAGCTCCACGCTCTCTCTCCTCTCCTCAATCTCTCTCTCATCCCTCTCTCGGTAGCGGACTCAGAAGGAGGCCCCCTCTTCGAGAGCCCATCGTGCTAAGTGAGATTAATTTCGACATCATAAATAACTTGGAGCAGCTCGCCGCAGGGAGCTCAGAGACTGTACCATATTACAGAAACAAATGTACTTGACGGTGGTTTACCATTTCAATCCTTGCTCTTAATCCTGTCTTTGTTTCAGCCGTGAACTAAAAAGTCAAGATGGGAACTATCATAATGACATGTTGCGTTGTCTTCGGTGAACTTATCTTTACGGGTTCTCGAGAAAGGTCTGATAACATTTAATGAATGGAGATCTCATACATCACCTGTCGACCATGGTGACAGTCACCATTATCCTTGCATGTGGCGTATTTCAGACTGGGGCACCTCAGGCCACAGAGACACAATGTAAATTTCTTACGCTTAAGTGTCAGACAAATCTGTCAAATGGCTTGTAAAATCCTGCTTTGTCTCTCACCACTGCACAGGATGTTTCCACTAGCAATGACAGAGGACATTTATAGTGATTTTAAACCATTAAGGCTCAATTTTGTTTTAATAATAGAATAATGATAGAAGCAAGTGCAACTGCTGATGCTTTTGAGCTGCGTGTTTATAATTATTTTTATTACAATCACTAATGGGTTTTAATTTGAAGTATGGTAGTGTGAGCTGAAAAACGTTCTACTACATTGCAACAGCATGTCACAATTAAATGCTGTGTACAGTACTTTTGTATTTTTTAAAGGGAATTTTGTTCAGTACATATCCATTTTTTTAACTAATACGAACAAAGTAATATTCCATGTCACTTTCACCTTTAAACTCGGGTTTGGTCTTCACCAGTTTCAGGAAAATGCCTCTCTACATATGGATTTGCATTGAGCTTGTTTGCTAAAACCACTACCTGTGATTCACGTCAAACTCTTTCAGTCAGTACTGAGACTTCCTCCGGCTCTGGAGCAGCTTCAGTTTTAGATTAGATTCATTTTAAAACAAAATATATGTCATTTCTTTGTGTGTTTTTGTTGAACTTAGGATTGTATACTGATGAATAGATAATACTAATTCAATCACAATAACAAATGGGGGTATGGTAATTTTATGGTAAGGTCAAGTGACACATTACATTTGTTACACTGGCTTCTTGAGCAAGTTTTAAAAGTTCTTCATATTAAAAAATTATGTTAATAATAGTAGAGGGAACAAACAATATGAACACTAACAGAACCATTCACGTATGAAGCCACAAATTTAAATATACAGTACTTTATATATTTTCTCCCACGGGTTTCCACCACAATGCAACTCTATTTATATTTAAGTGCATCCACTGTGCTTAATGCTTTGTACCCCCCCCCCCCCCCCCCACTCCAAAGACACAAACATACCTCACCGTAAAAACCAGCTCTACAACACAAGTAAACACAGTCACATTCATTACAACATCAGATTTCAGAATACATGAATATGTGATTTGCCTCACAGAAAAGCTCAACAAACAAAACGCAAAAAAGTCGGCCTACGACCAGTGCAGTCTAAACAGGATTGACCTTAACTCAAACAAGCCTCCTCGGTTTCCCGCTGCAGCTGAATTTGCGTGCGTTGGTCTCCATTTATTTGAGGGTGTCAGGGCCTGTTCCGCCTTGTTTACTGTTAAGAGGATGAAAATGAACAGCCAAATAGTGCTCCATTTATAAGCCTGTTTATACATGCTAATACCGGAGGCTGTTTTGCACCCACAGCAGCACTGCTGGATGTGACTCAATCAACACAACGGTGCCCCCTACACACACGTCTTCATAACCAAGTATAAAAGTACATTTAAAGGCACAGCAAAATGTTGATAGTCGCCGTGACTGACAAAATGGCTCCAGCTCTAGTGACCTTATGGTTGTAGACTGAGCAATACTATTAACTTCAAGTGTACATTTAGTTTATATTTCCTTTACGTGACTCATTCGGCACTATCAAAGCATGAACAACTCACTAGTACTGCACATCACTCAATTTGAAGTCGTTTAATCTTCCTGCAGAAGCTTCACAGAAAGAATATTTTCCAAATAAAACATCACAGGCTGATATGAAAATGTTTGATGATTTATTGGCTTCCACTCAGATTTCCACACTTATTTCAAACTTATCTGCAGTTTTGTGTCTTTAAATAGTCTTCATGTCATTACAAAAGATGCGGTCTCATGGTGCTATGAATGCTCAAACAAACAAACAAAACTCATTATGAAATACAGTATCAATAATAAGTCCCTGACATTTATTGCTTCCTGACATTCTCTGTCTTCTTTTGCAGATATCAACAGATTTCAAGATTAGCTAACTGGGCCAAAATTCAGGGAAAACATCGAGCTGTGAACACCTTGAACCATTGAGTGGATGAAAAGATTCAGTCTCAACTGTAAAAACTAACAGTAGTGGCTTTTCCATTGGACATGTGCACAAAACTTATATTTACTGAATGTTGAAAAAACAGAAGTGCATAATGTCGGTTTTTCCATCAAATCACAAATGCAATGATTTATTATCTCGAGATATCATGGGAAGTCATTCTATAAACATGGCGACGAACATAAATATCACGTTGATTTACAGATATACTTATTATTATTATCAGATATTACCCCTCTATCCCCCACTACATTAAAAAATGATTCAGTTTGCTGTTGTGTCCACACATACCGCGCCATGTTTGTTGTAAAACTCTTCTTCTTCGCTTGTTGTAATGTTCGTTAATGTGACTCTAGTCATGGAAAAAGATCTTTCCATTGCAGTTTTGTGGAATATACCAGTTTCACTACTGAAAAAACCACCTCTCGCCAGCGCAAAAACTTTTCAGCAAAAAAACAGTTTTGGCAAAATTGTCGTTTTTCCATTAGGCAAGTTATATTCACACAACTTGAGAGTCAACGGAAAAGCCACTAATATGAAGGGATATAATGCCTGTAAAACACAGACAAGAAGCTGCACAACAGCCTTTCCTCTCCTATTCTACAACAATGAAAGTCAACATAGACAACTGTTGTCACCGGTGTGGTCTCCACTCCCTCTGTTAGTTCAAGCTATTTTCAACACCAGTTTCAGATGGAGCCACAGCATCTCATCGCAGAAGAATTGGCTATATCTGCATGTTCCAAAGCTGTAACGCAGCATAATCACACCAGAATGAGACCAAATCGGATCTCTTCTTGGCCAGGAAACCACAGTTTGTATGTGACGTGATTGACATGGACAGCGCTGACGTGCAGTGTTTTAGGTGTATGTGATGTCTGCTCTGGGAAAATCTCCCTGGCTCACTCCACGACTCTCACTCCCAGGGACACAGACGGAGAGTGCTCAACACCTCTTGACAAGAAGAACAAGAGTAAAAGTGATGACAAAGTCAGTGTTCCTGCACCTGTGTCGGACACCCTCCAGGAGATCTCCACACTTTGGATACAAAGAAATGGCAGCATGCATTAGGCAAACACTTGCCTATGCACTCGGAAGTTTGTGCTGAAATGTGTTGGCAAGGCAGATTATTTTCAAGAATAAAGACAGTTTGAAACTGTAAAAATTGCATTAGCCAAAAATGTGGAAAAAAAAGCACTAGAGTACTAAAGCATAACTTTATTTTACAGACATTTGATTTATACACAAACTACTGCTTCTTAACCCTTTACAGGGCACTCATATATACTCTGAAATACCTTAGTGTATTATTGGAGGACGTAACAAGACTTTATTACTTTTGTGAAATTTTTCAAAATGTTTTATTCTTATGTAGAAAATCAAGGTCAATGAACGGTGCCCCCTACACACACGTCTTCATAACCAACTATAAAAGTACATTTAAAGGCACAGCAAAATGTTGATAGTCGCCATGACTGACAAAATGGCTCCAGCTCCAGTGACCTTGTAGTTGTAGACTGAGCAATACTATTAACTTCAAGTGTACATTTAGTTTATATTTCCTTTACGCGACTCATTCGGCACAGACATTTGATTTATACACAAACTACTGCTTCTTAACCCTTTACAAGGCACTCATATATACTCTGAAATACCTTAGTGTGTTATTGGAGGACATAACAAGACTTTATTACTTTTGTGAAATTTTTCAAAATGTTTTATTGTTATGTAGAAAATCAAGGTCAATGAAGTTACCGTATTTGGTTCCTTTCCCATAAGTGGCAAAAAAAAGCCAAAAAGCATATATAAAAAATGCAAGAAAAACACATGTAAGGTGAAAGGATGATGTATTTTAGAATATTACAACATAAGTGCTGATCCAGACACCTGTCAACACACACATTATCACTACAGCATTACTTACATTAGTACCATTACTTCATAGTACCTAACAAAGCAGTTACGCTCACTGTTCATGCCAAGGTGGACCTTATAGACCCTGTAGACCACATTGGACCTGAGATTGGTGACTCACTGTCCTCACTGGAACTGTTGCTGTCACTGTCTTGTAATATGGGAAGAAATGACCAAAAAATAGTCACATGCCCGATAAAAGGGTTAAACGTAGTTTTTAAAATATATAATTGGATTTTAAATCACCAATTCTAAGTTTTGAGAAAAGGACATTTGATAGGAGTTGGCTTAATAATCTAGTTCTGCCAAAACATATACCAAATACAAAACACAGATTTAAAAAGATGACATTGTATTCTCTCACATGAATGCATTCTGTCTCATAACATTTCACACACTTCTAAGCAGCAGGGTGCTCCAAACCCAACAGCTTGTCCAAATTGAGAGTAAATGTGGATGGATGGATGAAGCCAAATCTACAATACCTCTAAAGCATGTATGTTATCATTCTTTTTGTCATCCATCTTGATTTGCTGCCGTATTTCATTGGTACACAGTCATTGCATTCTCTCGCTGCCACTGTCCCTCTGGGAAAGATGGAGAGACAGATGCACAGGCAGACAGACAGACAGATACAGGGTTGAGAGTGGAACAGCTCAGCAGCCGCCCACTACACCCATACAGATTTATTATTTGTGCAGTCACTCAGGATATTTCACAGCTGTGTTTGCCTTGGACCCTGCTGTGAGTATTAGGTGGCGGGGTCCAGGATTGCAGATGTGATTACCCATTCACAGACCAAGTACCTACCTCTGTCCACAGACCCTCCCCAACCCCCCCCCCACCCTCCATTTTTAATGCGTCCTCTGACACTATT
>JAPQRQ010000019.1:12658228-12676334 GCA_037367365.1 Apogon talboti | reverse complement strand
CCGGGGGGGGGGGGGGAGACGGCATATGTACGTGTGCATCTGTGTGTTTGTGTGTGTCTCTTATTAGACAACAAAGCCTGCAGCTAGGTCGACTGTCAGGAGAAGACCTTCACCTTCCAAAACAGGTCACGCTGAAAAAAATAGTAGAGAAACAACACACTTTCAAGAATCATCCTTACTATATTAAGAGAAATAAAACAGCAGACTGATTGTAGAGCGCCTTTTACACTGCTGATGGGAGAGTCTCATCATCTGTTGTGTATTTCCAAAGCATGGATATCTCCTTTTGTAATACAACACATTAAGTACTAATCAAAACATTAAACGCTGCTAAAATCAACATGTAAAGCAAACACATAACAGCATCACCCATGCAGAACATGCCTCTCTGTGCATATTTCCAATATCAACACAATCCCAGTCCTCACTTACTTGGTTCAGTGCTTTTGCAAGTGAACTGCACACGGCGCTAATTGCAGAGATAATGTTTTAAATATACTGACTGTGTACTTATGGGGGAACGCAGAACCCAAGTTAGAATTAATAAGTGCTGCATTTTGGTCAAATAAGAGACAAAATTAAAAAAAAATAAAAAAGAGAGAGAGAGAAAAGAAAAGAAAATGAGCCAGATAATAAGGGAAAAAAAGGAAGTTTATCTCTTGATTGGGCTGCTTTGTTAACATGCTGAGAGGATGCGGTTATTTGGGGACTGAACAAGGACAGCCAGCTGAGAGAGAAAAGATAGACTGATAAAGAAAGAAGGGAAGAAAGAAAGAGGGAGAGAAAATTTGTTAGTGACAAAACTGAATATGTAACAACCTTTTTGTGTGGTACTCCATGAGTCTGTGTGTGTGTGTGTGTGTGTGTGTGTGTGTGTGTGTGTGTGTGTGTGTGTGTACTTGCATGTATGCATGTGTGAGTGTGGGTGTACACAAGTACCAGTGATAAGATCCACTTGCTCTCATTCAGAGGGGCGACCAGCTGTGAGGATGAGTACGAGCGTGTGCATTTTGCGCGTTAGTGTGTTTTCCTTTTTGCCAGTGTGCAAATGCAAGTTTGTGTCTGCAAATGTATCTTAATGCGTCAGTGTGCGCATCAGACAAGAACCGACTGTATCTGGCCACTGAAATGGGACTTTGTCAGAGTGTGTGTAGCGCGAGTGTGTTTGAGAGAGAGAGACAGAGACGGACAGTTACGGGCCTGTCTGAAGCCATCTTTTGTATGAGCTATGTATGCTCTTTGTGGGGGGAAATTGAAAAACATTAGCATGATAAAGGCTGGCTAGGGCTGCCTCGCTGATCATGTGACACATTACTGAAAAAGCGCATAGATAGAAAATGACAGCTAGCTCATTCACGCACACAGAAACCAATGGGTGTGCCAATAATATCTGGGAGAGGCAGCATTCATGGCATTCAGCGTACAAACGGCATCAGTTCACCACAAAAAAAAACAAAAAACAAAACTGCGCACCAAACAACACTCGTTACTTGTCATTTTTTTTTTTTTTTGGTGGGGGTGTTGTAAATACACAAACTACTGTACTGTGTTCCCCTCTTTGATCTCTCCTGTCTTTCTGTAATTTGTGTATGTGTATGCATGCCTGTGTGTGTGGTTTCTGTGTGTGTGTGTGTGTGTGTGTGTGTGTGTGTGTGTGTGGGAGTATACAGGCATCCGTGGGCCTCTCTAATTAGAGAGTGCGACTGGGCCAAGCTCTTGTTTTTAAGATCCCATTTCAAAGTGGGAGACATAGAGGGCTTATTTTTGGGCCTGGAACGTGTTGGTTTATCCTCAATCCTTACTCGCTGACGATGCCTGACAATCAACAAAACAGGTCGACGAAAACGCAGCGTCGGAGGGGTGATTTGTAAGCTGTATGGCTAAATGATGGCGTTCGAGTTAAAGGTCTACGCTCTCATCTGTCACCGTGTGATTTTTAAAATGCTGACAGTAACTGATTTAGTGTGACAGCTGCACGGGGCTTTATTTAATGAAGTGATGATTTAAAGGGGAAATATGTAACCGGTCTATTCTGAGCCCAACATCGCCCCCTTGTGGAGCGCCGGTAAATCGCACCCACAGCTCATTAATACCATCATTCACTCAGACGCGTCAGGCCTGTTCCAAAATTAGGTCAACTGAGATGAGGTTTTAACAGTAATTTGATGCAGCCCTCAAATTGTTGCGGTGTGTTACTCTCTGTGTCGATGCTTCTGTGTAATTGGACTGTATGCGTTTGGATGCATATGGTTTAATAAAGACGACTGCTGCCTTTTTACGGCCAATACATCACTCTCCTTTGTTTCTGTTGACATCACAGTCAGTTTTCTATGTTGCTGTACAACCTTGTTAAGGAGCACAAAAGCGTAGTTACATCAGATCTGTGTGAATTCAAAGGAAAGCCCACGATACTTATCTTTTTTATCTTATGTCGACTCAACAAATGGAGAGTGTGGGTGTCGGCACAAGAACCCATCATCTATTTATTTCATTTATTTTCTGACAGTGACACACCCACATTTTATAGCGTTATAAACACCAAACTAAACATCAGTAGAATGGCACAACGCCTGCAGACCTCTTTTATGAGCGTGCAATTGTGATTGTAACTGTTTTAAGAGATAATTTAAGGTTTCCATGTGCAAGGAACTGGACCTGCTCTGAGTCATTTACAGGAAACTGTAATTTCCAACAGTCCAATTATCTAAAGCCTGATGGAGTTGTAGTATTGAGTGGAAGAGGCAGCTTTGGGTTCATTTATTGACTTTGTTTCTGTTCTTGTCATCAGTGGACATGTCCACTGAGAGGTTATGCTCTGAGGATGAGACCAGTTCAACACAAGGGCGTTTCCTTTGGCCTGGTGGAAGCTAATACAGGGGAAGATGCTGTCCTCTAGTGACAAATTTAATCATAGCAGCTTGCCGTTCAGTGTCCAAGGTCCACGGCCCACAGGGGAAAAAAAAAAAAAATCAACTCTGGATAATTTTACAGGCTGCTATGAATCATGGCTTAGCAAGCAAAGGTCTTAGGATGACTCATAATTTTGATAGCAAGACATAATGTGCTTTTCTTAGAAGCAAGTTATCAGAGGAGTCATATATTTTTTTAATTCTAATAAGGTTTTATTACTGTGACTCAGAACTATGGTAATAGCTTCTCTGGTGAAGTGTCTAAAAGCAGAGGAACATACAACAGTGGAAAGAAGTCTGTTAATCATTCCTGTGGGAATTTGGAACTAAATATAAGACAAGAGAAACGGAGAAAAAAAAGAGGGGATGAGTGATTTAGGTGCTCAGACTCTGTACTGGATAATTTATTGGGCCTTGGGGGTCCAACCAAGCAGCGCGCAATTTTTTTTCCCCTTAAAATTTCAGACACCTTAACCAGTCAAGAACAAGAATATTAGAATGATACAACTGACAGAATATAGTACACGTTATATATAACACTCCTGCCCCTTAATATTACTCCACCTCTGTCATTTCAATGGAATATCTGTAATAATTAAATACTAACATCAAACCTAATATGTGCATATTTTAGCCACTGGTGCATTTTCGTGTTTATCAGTCCCCTTGGTTGGTGAGCCGAGGGGCCAAAGTTAATTTCAGGCACTGATAACAGGCTAATTAGACCTAGTAATTACATTTTTAAAAAAAGTATTTCAACATCAAACAGTATCCCTTTGGAAAAATACCAGCCTTTGTATGAGTATTGGATAATGAAAAGTAACCACTGAAGAACTGACAAAAGGCAAAGGTCATCAACTGTGAGGTACAACGCTCTATTTGCTATGTCTTATTTATTAAAGAAAGAACCCCAAACCATCAAATACTATTTCCCATTTATGACATGATGATTCAGTATAGAATTTACTATATACAGAAATATTTATATTGATCTTGTATTTCTGGACTATCCTATTTGAGGCTTTTCATTGTCATGTTTTGAAGTATACAGCTTTAATTTACCACATAACTTTATCACATCTATTTCTACATATCCGTATCCATCCCATACACACACACTACTACTGGTTTGGATACACATTTATTCCAATTATTAGCAACATTTATAAAATATTGCATCATGGGCTGTTTTCCATGGATAGAAATACAACTTGGACAGAGAAATGTTTAACAGCAGGATAACAGGAGGAGTAACAGATGGAAGGCTCTCAGGTTTGAGAAAGCGTCCATACTTTGATCATGCTCGGAGACAATCTGCAACTTTTATTCCTGATGTGCACAGTTAAGGTTTTTCTCCTTCATTTCTCATTTAATAAGTGCAATATAGTGTCTAAAATTCAGCATTTGAGGTTTGGACAGCAGCCATATGTCTTGTTGAAGTATTGCTGAAAAAGACCCTGAACATGCTCACTGCTCACTCACTGAAAGGAATAAGAACAAAGTGCCTAAAAATAAAGATAAAAGTAAAAAATACTGTGCTTCAGCAAAATAAATATACCTCGCTGTTGCTGTAATATCTTCTCCCGTACCTATCTTCCCACCCACCAGCCATCAGCCAGCCATTGTCTTTGATAAGTGGGGGCGGGGGGGGAGACAGATGAGAGCCAGGGCACGCCACGCCACTTCACCTTCCCTCTCCTTCAGCCTGACAGGACCTGAATTACAGTAAATGATAGCGCTCCCCGGCCACAAAGCGATTTGACCTGCCACCGTCTCTCTCGCATCAACCCCACCCCCGCCCCTTAATGGGTTCCCAAAGGGTGGCCCAGCTCCCTTAGGACCCCGCTGGCAGACAAGAACAGGCTCTTTGGGGAAAAAAGAGGGATAGTGGTGAGAGGATTGAGAAGTGGTGAGAGGAGACCGGCGTCAGCTGCACTGAAGAGCAACAACTATAGCAGGGGGATTTTCAGGATATTCAACTTCAAATGGGCAAGTTGATCCTAACAGAGGCCATGAAAACTGCAAACACCATGAATACATAACAATTATCAATAGTGTCCTTAAACCCTTCATATTATATAAAAAAATTATTATGTGTGTTGTTACTGTCACGCAATGCTGAATTCAGTACAGATTGTTCATCTGAATGTAACACATACACTAGCTATGATGCAAATTAGTGACATTACACATAGTTGATATAATAACTAAACAAATGTTGATCAGGTCCTCCAAAAATAATTAAAAAAAACCCCAAAATGATCCAAAAACCAGTAGAATACCATGAAATTAATAAAGCCCGCTACTGAAATAAGGCTTTGTACCTGATCCATGACCAGTGGAATATAGAGGCGACAATAGTCTACAATGGGTTATACTGCATATGTAAAACAATTACTATATGTATGAACTAAATGCAAAATGTAATGTAAAGACGTCATTTACTGTGACGCAAACAAGGACTATAAAAGTTGTAATCCGTGTAAACATGAAGATGAGGGTGAGCAGCTGCCGTCTGATGCTTTTATGGGCCCCTTGATATTTTTTTAATCACACCTGCATTTATTTTTGCATCACCTCATGACCCCTTTTTTTATTACTGCAAATCTGAGTTTAATCACATTCCAAATAAAAACGGTCGGATCGGATGAGGACATGAATGTAAAAACACATTCCACGGTCCACTGAGCCGCTGACCTGCAAACGACCCACCGCTTGAGGTCAACATTGTCACCTTTCTCATTTGTTGTCTTTTGTGTGTGTGCCGTGCCTTTGTGGATGTGTTCTTTGTTCACATGTTGGTTCGATTTAGAAGAATACATTTGGATGCAAAAATTTGGGTGCCCTTTTTTAAAAAAAAAGTAAGTATAATTTTTATTGAAAAGATGTAATTCCAGTCTATGTAGGATACAGAAAAAGTCAATATTACCAGCAATATTAATGTGTAATTACTTTTTATTTCATACATTTAACAAAATGAATAAATACACAATTGTGAAATGTGCACAAGTGTGGGGACCTTACGCATTGAGTACTTACTAAGACCCCCCGTGACAAATATCACACCATGCAAACACTTTTTGTAGCCAGTCTTCCAGTTCTCTTATATTGGATTTGATCCCATTCTTCCTCACAAAAGATGTGTAGTTCTGAAATTTTCTTGGCGCTGTCTTGCATGCAAAAGCTCTTCTAAGATCTATCCACAGACTTTTAATGATGTTAAAGTCTTTGGACTGTGAGGACCATTACAAAACCTTCAGCTTGTGTTTCTTGAGGTGGTCCATGGTGGACTTGAAGGTACGTTTTGGATCACTGTCCTGCTGTCGAATCCTTTCTCTTATAAACTTCACCTTTTTTTTTTAACAGACAGTGTCATTTTTGCTTCTAGAATTTGCTGGTATTTAGCAGAAACCATTCTTCCCTCTGTCTGGACAGCGCTGCCTGTGCTACTGACCGTGACACAAGCCCAAAGCATGATGAATCCACTCATGCTTAACAAGTGGCAAGATGTTCTTTTCATGAAATGCAATTTTTTTTTACAAGTATGCATCTACTGATTATGGCCTACAGACTCTTCCATGAAATTATTCTTTGTGCTAGTATCACTGCAGCACCACTCCTGAATATGATAAATCTTTCAGCAGGTTATTTGCAGTCAAATTGAGGTTTTGCCAGTCTGACCTGCTTACAAACAATTCTCTTTTCTTTTCCAGATCTCATCTTGACTTCCACATTTACCCTCAACTACCATGTATTAATTATCTTTTGCACTATGGTAAATGTTTCACTATCTTCTCATAGCCTGTCCCCTGCATTGTGGGAATCAATAACTTTCATTTTCAATGTTTTAACAAAGCCAGAGTTTATGTAAAGTAACTATGTAACTGTGTAAAGTAACTATGCATTTATGTGACTGGTAATATTGTCCTTTTTCCATATTCTACACAGACTGTTCCCAGCATTTCAATTAAAAAAAATAATCACATATTTTTCATTAGACAGATAAATGTTTACCCATATGTGTGGTTTTGCATCTATTTAATCAATGTGTCAATAAGCTGTAACATTTATATAAGCCTTGTGTTTTTTCTGTTGCATCCTGGAAATCACTTAAACTCAGTTTCACCTTTACTTTACCTTAAACTCCTTTACTCTGAGGAACCAGGTTTTCCAACACGAGAGGAGCTTTAGCATATTTGTTTGCTCTTTTGCTTCTGTATTGTACTTTTCCTGCATCTGTTTTCTCAAACTGACCTTGGCAGGTTGAGTTTTCTGCTTTCAAAGTAGGAGTGGAAGAATGTATTGTTGAATATTGCAATATTAGGCTTTGTTGTGCTACAGCAACCCTAAAGGAGACCAGGTAAATATTATAGTCTTGCTCCGATGGGACAAAAAAAATCTCACATTTCATATTTTTAGTGCAATAATATTTAGTATATACTATTACTACTATTGATATTATTTTTAAATCTCTGTGGCCTTTATGTTCTTTCTTATACTACATTGAACCGTGCCATCTTTCTCATGTATGGAACATTCTTTGGTTTATTGTCACATTCTTTCCAGTATATCTTTCAATGTCTTTTTTTAGCTTGTCTTCTTCCATCACTCAAGTGAACATAGCGCCACTGAATTTGCTGAACCAACATTTCTGTCACTGGCTGATACTCCTTCAATCACACCTGCATCCATGTCTGAACTGATTGTATTCACTAACACTGCTGTGGTGGCTAAAATATAAAGACATCCAAGCTGGTTAAACTTTCTAGGTCACTGTTAATTGTTCATGTTACACAGTCTGTCAAGTCCTGGTGAACTCATCCAGTCTCATCTGTCCAAGGTAAATCATATTGTATTTGTGTTATTATTCTATACCATCCAACCCCTGTGTGTTCTCATATAGTCTGATGAACCATCTGACCACTGAGCTTCGAAGTGTGCATCTGTCTAACTATCTCAACCACCTTCTGCATGGCTTTGCATGTACAAAACTGTACAGTTATTCAGTCTAAGGGTTGCAGCAGTAAGCAGGAACCGTCACCTAGAGCTGGGCGAGGTGGCCAAATACTCTAACATGCAATTCATTAAAAAAAAAAAGCTCCAAGTTGTATTAAATTCACTCCTAGATGTCATGAATAGGGAAATTATCTACAGAGGCCAACACATGAACCAGTTCAGGTTTCTATAGGCTAAAACATTCAACAGAACTCCCTCTGCTGAAAAGTTGATTAATTAGCACAAACATTTATCAGGATTTGACTCACTTATGGAGACAACCATGCAAACCGCTGCAGTTCTTTGCACTCCCATGTTGTGTTTAAAGCACATTTCAGTCCTGGTTGTTTCTACTTGATGACTAAATGCAACTTGTGTTTTCAGCATATTAACATGTATATCATTCCTATCTTTTAAATTTTATCATAGAATTTCTATTTACTGGTTATAAGAACTGAAAAGGAAACATGATTCTGACACACGTTTTCTTTGCTAAAAATTCATGTGCTATATGACTCAAAAACAAATTAACAATTAATATATTACAGGATGGTGACAGGTTGGGTTTTGATTTAGGCATTTGTCATGATTTTCATGAAGCAAAACCTCAGTTAATTGAATTAATTCAATATATCACCTAATCTTGGACAGCAAAGCTGCCCCATCTATATAAAATGAAATTTAGAGAAAAGTTCTGTGGAGAACACATGAACTTTCATCATTAAACACTGAGGAATTGGATAAATTCAGGGTGAATTAAAACTGGAAGAAAAGACAATGAAAGGTGGAACTTAGATAAGTGTGTCCATAATTGTGAGTTTGAAGTAAGCGGAGATGACGTCTATGCTTTGCTAGTGCCATTAACTGCCTGAATGTGACCATATATACTGCATGTACGGTGTATTTATACATATGGACCCATATTGTTCTTAAGATTATATATGGAAAAGAGTCCTTTTGTTTGTCAGTTAAATACAGAGGAGACTGTACTTTGAAATATGACGCAGCAATAATATCAGCATAATGGAGGCCATGCTGTACGGAGAGGTGCATTCTAGAATGAGAGAGCAATGGCCTTTAGTGCCCATAGATTAGTTTAAATGAAACATTGAAGTCCGGGAGGTTGAAAAGATGATGTTCATGATGACAGGCTGGTATAAATGAAATGGGATGCAATTTATGTTTGAAGGCATTACTGACTTTTGACTTTTACAATACTTACTTATGCTATTAAATAACTAACTATTTACACTATACACACAATTAAAATGTGATATTAACTATGAAAGATAAAGATAAGATAAGATAAGATAAGATATACACAGAACTATGAACACAACAAACACACAGTAAAAATATTTATATAGTAAAGTATGATACAAGTGAGAGTATCTATTTAGATAATATTGACAGAATAATCACTTAAAATAAAGTTGTGTTTTTTTCTGTTAAACAGAGAATCACTGGTTCTTCTTTAAAATTGAAGTGAATATTGGTATTTGTTAACACAGTAACTCTCAGACTTTCAAACAGAATATTGCAAGAGGGGAACAATTTGTGTTACAATTGGCCAAATAAATAGGGATTCTACATCTTTTCTACCTTAAATAAAATTGATGTAAAGCTACTCAAGGATTGTGCTCTGTTTTTTGGGTTTTTTGTGTGTTTTTTTTTTATTTTTTAAATTTACATCCTGTATTTATAAAATAAAAAAGTTAAACATTCAGCTATGTTGACAATATAATATTGACAGAGATCATGTAAAATATCTATTAATGTAGGAAAACTAACTTCGCTGTCTGACCTTTGACCTTTGCCTGAACCGCATAATCCTGTCACTTCTTTCTTTAATGCTGCTTTGCCTTGAGTGCCTGTGGTTGTAAACAGTACTGTCAGTCTGTCAGTAGATGGCAGTATTGTGTAGGGAAAAGACACACAGGCAGCCAGTGCCAGACGACTGGATTCTCTGCAATTTGTTGTTGAGTTTTTTAGTGTTTCGCGGTCATATTTTTATTTTATTAAAAAAAATTAATAGCAATAACTCCTTCCTTTATTTATCTGAGCTTCTTTATGCTCGTATGGTCCCCTTTTTCTTTCTTTCTTTTTTTTTTTTTACTGATCCATGTGATCTTTAATGGATGAAAACTCCTCTCTTCTGCCACAGTTCTCCAAAATCAAAATAATTTAATTCATTTACATGACCCCTCTGTGTGCTGATAATAAAAATCTGCAACTCTGATATGTCTTAATACTTCAGTTGTCCAATTCACCTCCCCGTGTGTCAGTTTTCAGTCTCAAATAGCGTGTTGTGCTCAAGTGTATGTAAAGCAGTCTAAATTGCAGGAATGCCATACTATACATAGGTCAGTTAAACACTCAACCCATAATTAGCCTGTTAACACATACTTTACTGCACTGAGATGTTTATCAGGTAGCAGAGACTCCAAAAGGCACACAAGATCTAAATCTGACAATTAATATGAGGCTCCTTTTCTATTCTTTTACTAGTATAACACAGTTTTTTCTTCGTTAAAGCCTTGATTTTAATTTATCAGTATTATGTACAGACAGTATTTTTAACTACCTATATTTTAAAGTGCTAAAAAGTGCATTGAACATCTCATATTAAACTTAAATAGTCGTTGTTGCTGTTTTTCATGTTTTTCTTGCTTATTTTTTTTATGTCATTTTTACATTCCACATTTCACATTTATTTTTTATTTGCACTAGTATTAAACATATGACTTGAAGCTATGTATAAATGTTCATGAGCTGTCTGACTGAGCGGCAATTACATTATCAATTATGTCCAAAACAGATCCACTTTATGTGAAGGGTAGATGTTGCTGATTGTATGTGTTAGATGTGGTCATTCAAGTCACCCTTTTTTAACCCCCAACATAATGGGAACAGGCAGGAGCGTGATGGTAATAGCTGACCCATGCAGTGCCGCTGCTGCCTCGATGTGTAGAACAGGTGTTTTACTGGACTGTTCCTTTTTTTTTTTTTTTCCTTCTCTCTTTACTGGTGACAGGGGAGACCTAGTGCCTGGAAACCAGTAAGTGAGGTCCTCAAAGCCCTCAGAGCCTGGGAATGGACCTTCAGCTATATATCTGCTCCCGTTCACACAGACCTCATGCTGTGTGTTGGAGTGTGTGTGTTTGTGCTGAGCTGCCGTCCACTTATGTATGCTCTCTGTATCTGTCTCACGCTGTTACTGTACCTCGGTGCAGCGTATATATGAACAGTATACAAGTGAAGCAATGTTACAGTGAATGGTGAACACCCTACACGACAAATAAAAGCATCACTCACAACAAGTGGCTCCAGCCGGTGGATTAAATGATACTGACTGGACAATTACACCTAATTAAATCTTCATTTTCCTGTCAGGCTACACAATTTGTCTGTCAATTTTTCATGTTTTGCTAAGCTTGGGTGCACTGATGGATTCATTTCTTACTGGAATCAATCAGATCAGACAAAAAGTATCCTCAAGGCCAGACTGAGTGTTGAATAAATGTTGTATGAAAGTGTGAATGTTGAGTGAATATATTGTCTTTCAGTCATTCAAAATGTACAGCGTACAACGGCATGCAGCAACACTGGTATTAAATGATAATTTTACCACATAGAAAATAACAGAAAGGTTGTTAATATATGCTGCTGACTACTGTTAGTAGTTATGATGCTAATACTGTAGGAGGTACTTCCTGTAACCCTTTATATCGTGTTTACACTGTTAACCTTATGGTATTAACAGTTTTTAGGGATCTGAGGAAGTATTATTAAAAACAACTGTATTTGCATTTTGTTGTATTCATTTTAATCTAACACATACATTTCTTTGAAAGATAGAAGTTAAAGCCAGTGTGAAAAAATGCTGGAGCAAGGTTCACTGTAAGGCTTTTGGCACAGAGGAAAAAACGGAAGAAAAGTGAGAGAAAAAAAAAGGAAAGGTTAATATTTGACATCAGGCCTGGGAAAGGTTTTCTGCAAACATTTGGGATATTTTACAGCTGGATTTCATTCTTATTTTCAACTAAAATAGGGGTTGTCTCTCTTTGGTTTGGGTGTAAGTTCACAAAATGTGAAACTCAAGCTCCAAATCTAAAGGATGTGTTTTTATTGAAGTAATAATTATCTTGATCTTAAAATGTCTGTTTGGTTTTGACGAAGCTGGCTTCTCTTCTTGAATATCGAATGTTATGGGCAAGACTTGTATATAATACAGGTCATGCAAATTATTATGTTAATCGTATGCATGTGAGCGCAGACATCTGTGCATCTGTCTCTGTCAGCATTTGTGTGCATGTGGGTTTTGTATTTACTCGTCTGTATTCATGTGTTTCAACATCTGTTTGTATGTGGCCGCTTTGCCCAAATGTGTTGTACATGTGTAAGGTGCGTGTGGCTTTATTCTCAGCAGCGGGTAAAGAACAGCTTCACATACAAACAACTGTAAGTCATATGTCACTGCTAACCAAGGTTTGGATGAATTCTGAAATATAAAAACAAACAATACAGATAAATGGTCATTTGAACCTTTTTACAGAGTTAGTCATCGTCCAAATTGATTTATTATTGTTTTATTAGCCAACTGGAGTCAAAATTATAGACTGGGATAAATGTCTAAACTTAGTTCGCTGAGCCTGTTGTAATATAGAGCTTTAAACAGATAAACTATTAAAATAAATTAAATGTAACATGATCTCTACATGCTGACAATCCACTGCCTTTATAAATGAAATATTCAGTCTAACCTGACTGTTGTTTCACTATCTGCAGTAAAATATTATTCCACACAAAGATGTCACCTGTGGCTAAAAATGTTAATTTTTAGGGTCCTTAAATAAACTTAACCTTAACTTTAAAATAGGCATATAGGAAAACAGGACAGGAAGTCACTTTGAATTTCCCAAACAACTAATTTTGACAGAAAATGAGCAATATAATAACAGTAGTTGGAAAAAAAAGTGTAAGGAAATGTGAATAAATATAGTGTTAGTTTAGATGTAGTTAAAGTACAGAGCGTTTGCAATGAGCAGACAAAGGCAGTCAGATTGTGTAATGTGTCATCTATTAATAGACTACTTTCCAGTGTGTGTTGGGAAACACTTAGTGTGTATCTCTGCCACAGTTGTTCATGGGCTCAGTGGTTTCCTTTTCAGTTGTTAGGAAATGGACAGATGGTGAACGAGTCCATCAAACCCCACACTCACCCACGCATACACATAAACACACACTACAATATGGTAACACTTTCTGTGATGTGACACGTAAACATACATGCTGAGTGGTGTGATGTTTTAAGGTGCAATTCCTGCTGTTAAAAGCACTGCTATTAGAGGGCTTTAAAATTAATTATCGAAAACATTTGAACAGAGTGGATCTCTAATATGTATGATAAGGAAGTGATTATTTTATCACACAAGTGCATCATCATACACATTTTAAAGTGTATTAACATCTCTGTCAAAGTATTCCTGTGGAACTACACCATAATATTCACACTAAACTAAACTGTTGTCCTTAATGAATCACTGACTAATTCTACACTGCAGATTAGACACATTTTAATGAGTAGAGCATTTCCTCCAAAAATGAAATTACATAAATGGTTTCTAATGTATTCATTCGTAATGAAAGAACAGTGAATGACGGTTTAAAAAGAGGTTTTTATTCATTGTCCAGAATGAAACAAAACCCTGATTTTGAGCTGCACTGAAAAGATTCTATTTTTTTCTAATCACAGTCATGTAGTTGTATTTCTGAATTTTACTTGAAACAATACATATGTTTAAAGATTTATTGATCAGTTTGAGAGCAAAAATGGCACAGTTTAGATTTATGATCCTGTCTAGTTGCTGCTATCTTTGTTACGTTAAACATTATTCATGGGTTTGGATACAAAATTAGAACCAGTTACAGTTGATAATATGCTCATTCAGAATCACATATCTATTCCTGTTATACATACCATGTCTTCATCACCTTCACCTCTTGTGACAGTGAATGCTGTAATGTTTCTAAAAGTATCAGTACAATGAAAGCTGCAAACACCTGCCATATGCTGAAACATATTTCTGCATATATTTCTTCCACATTAGTTTAAATGTCATGTATTTGGCATAGGTGTCACAACTTCCCACCCAAGCTTATTACCACGTCTGTCTGTAAATGAAAATTAGAGCAGGACATTAAGTCCACACATTTCACTGAGAAAAATAAAGTACTGTGTCGACACTGAAAACCTGTGTATGCCGTCTAGTACTAACAATGCATTTGGTATCGATAAAATCAACTGCCATTCCTATTCAGCAGCATATACAGGTCTGTTTGTTAAGTATTTAAGTATATGCATGCTAATCGAAGTCAAACTTTAAGAGCCTCCTCATTGTCTTGTTGCGTGACCCAAAGGCTTTATGCCCCCACAGAGATATTGATGATGTTAGGAGTTGTTTGTATTCCTATAAAATGTACTGATTTGTTCAACCACTGCAAACTGTGTTATCTCAGTGGCAGAAAAGGACTTTGACACCTTTGCTGTTAAGGTTTATCCATGGGTATCTTGTGAGAGTGGTTCTGTAAAATCGTGCAGCCTCTGAATCCCTAACAGGCCTCAGATATATTTATTTGAGCTACTGATAAAACAAGCTTAAATTAAGCTTTTTTTTCTGGGTTCAGTCTGTAGCTTTTTATAAGTTGTTTGATTGTTGGAGGGATAGCTTAAGTATTCATTTGCAAACAAATATGTCCATCTACACACGTCGCCCCCCCCCAACAGCCGCTTTCCTCATCCTGCAGGCTGGTTTAATGAGATATAGGATATGCAAGGTACACATCCAAGTTGAAAGAATCAGTCACTGGTGGCTACAGTGCTGATCCATCAAGGATAGCACCTTTTACCCTGAAAATTCTGCCAACTCAGGAGGGCAATTAACACCTCGGCAGCCCAGGTCAGAAATGAGCTGAAGATTTCTCCCCTGTGGACGCCGTGGTCGGCCACAGAGCCGCACTGCTCTTTGCTGATGCGCTGCTCTATGTGTCTGTGTGTGTTAGGGTGTGTGTGTGAGTGTGAAAGAGAAAATAGAGGGGAGGGTAATGTGACTGTGTTGGAGAGTGTGTGTGTTTTTGCCTGTGGGTCTATGTGTGTGTCTAAGTGTGTATGCAGCGCTGACAGGCAGCAAGAGGTGTGCAGGTAAGGTACTCTGCAGGGTAATTATGCACAACCTCCGGAGAGTTCACACTGGGGCATTGTGGGTATTTTTGTTTGTTTTGGCCATTTCCTTTTCCTTCCTTTTTTTCCCTCAGTCATTCATATGAATGAAATATCAAATGTACCTCAGTGGCTCGTGCTAGGTTTAAAAGAGTGTTCATCTGCATATTAGGATTGATGCTTGAGGGAAATGTGATCACGTCTCCGGACTCCAGACACACGTTTCTGAAATTAATATGCGCTTGATCGACTGAGAGAAGAGGTTTCATGAATATTCATCAGGCTTAATGCGGATGTCTGCAACCGATATCACTGTCGATTAGAATAAAACATTCTTAATGTTCTTAATTGGCGAGAGTCCCATGACTGCATTAGGTTTTCATCTGATAAACATTTGACGTGTCCAATTCAAATCCTACGGCCTAAACTCAGAATACTAAATCGTCTGACCTTTGATCAAGGCAATTAACCTGCTCTATCAATTATCAAATGAAGCATAACACAGCAGATTCACATTCACTTACAGAATGAAGATTCCATCTTGACCATCTCTGCCAGATTTTCCTCTCAAGGGCCAAAGTACTTCATCAGACATACAAACCAGACGGCCTATTGTTATTACATTATTTTTAGCATTAGAATTCCATGCATTATTGAAAAAGAGCTGACTCTTTTCTTTGTCTTTGTATTTCATTAAAGCTGCTGCAGTTAAAGCTCCAAGCTTCTTTAGGGTACGTACGAAAACAGATTATTGTATTAGATAAAGAGCAGGTAGACGAGTGCCAAAAAATATTTAACCTGGACACCTGCTCCAACTTAAATTAGTCCCTATCCAAGTATCTGAAATCTGACCACTTAACCACAGCTTCCAACGCTACCCGCCTGCCTCTCTCCTTCATCTTGGCCCTCATAAATAAGAACGGGAATGTGTGAAGAGGGTTGTGAAGGGGGTTCACAGGCCGGCTGCTGGACTTGCCATCCGTCATGGCTCCTTTGCAGACTACAACAAGCGGAGTCGCAGTGGAAGACCAGGAAACCTGATCCTTGGTTAGACAAACACATGCTACTTCAAAAATAACAATGCGCTCCTGTGACAGCGACTGGAGCTTTCTGGACAGACATAAGGCATGCTGACACTGGAGCGCGCAGAGGGGGGATTGCATTACCTAGGGCTTGCAGTCTGAACCACCGAAAAATAAAACACAGGAGGAGGACAGCATGACAAACACTGAAGATAATCATAAGTGACAACTTCAGGATACTTGGTGGGCTGCGTGTCATAAAATGAAAAAGGTCAGGAGGGATTGTTTCCTTGCAACTGATACCTGACAGTGTAGAGGCTCTATTGTCCTCGGGTGCATCTTCAGAATGCAGTTTAACTCCAGGCCACCACTGGGTCTGTATTTGGAAGACAATCCAGGGAATAAATATAGCAGCTAGAAATACAATAGGCTGCCAGCTCCTGTTGGACAACTGCAGAGATATTTATTCTACATCCACGGATAAAATTCTCCTCCTAAACAAGTGAAATGTTTTTAATTATTCAATGTTTCAGTTGCATCAGTGATTCTTTGTACAATTAAACTGTCAATAAAAAGGAGAATGTTTTTTTTTCTTCAAAATAATATTCATTTGATTTAAGAAAGCATAATATTCTAACAGAAGAATGAAAAAAATATGTTTAAAGAGCAAGTTTTCATAAATTCTATATTTTCCTGATCACTTTTTGTTATTTCCAAACTGATGGAACCCATTGCCTTAGACAGGAAGAGTAGCTGTAGTGTGACCGTAACTGTAGCTTTCTCTGCGCTAAGTCACTCTGGATTCAGTGTCAGCTAAATGTAATGAGAACATATTTTGGAGGGGGAAGTGTTCTGTCAGCTCAGACCAGGTATCTGTCAGCAGGTTGTATCCTTTTGGGTTACAAGAGGAGGAAGCAGCCTTGACCAGCCGTTTTTGCCCCACACCGCCACCCAGCTGCCCTGGAGGGGTGGGCAGTAAATCCATACTGGCAGTGACCCACACACACACACACACACACACACACACACACACACACACACACACACAGCTGGATTAACACACACGTGCTGTATCCGCACCTGCACTTGCATGAGTGTTGTGCCGGTGCTGTATGAGGTGTCGAGTGAAATATATCAACAGTTTTATCAGGGTTTCAGCGTGGTTACTTCAACATTGTGTCTACATGCAACAGGGAAATGATGGAAAATAAAGTGTTTCTCTTGTTAGTTTGTCTAATCTACAATTTAAAACTACTTAAATAAGTATAAAGATCAAAAATAGTACCACTCTTGCATGGAAATTGAACCAAGTTAAGTAAATGCTGGATTATCCCCATTAACTATAGAAACAAGTGTGTGTGTTTGTGTGTTTGCTTCACAGCAGGAGCATCGAAGGAGCTGGCTGAGCAGTGAAACCCCTTCCTCTTCCTTCCCGCCTTCCCATACTTCTACCAGCTGCTCAGATTTACAGGTGCCACTGACCTTTTCATCATAGGAAGTCTCCACAACTGGCTGGGCCTCCGTCGACCAACCCCTCATCTATCCAAACAGTGCGTCTTCTAACTCTCTTGCCTCAAACACCAGCCCGGCATTACAGCGAAGAAGCTTGAAAGAAAAAAAATCTGTGGGAAGTGAAAGAATTTCTCTCAGTGACTTTGACTTGTTGGTTTTTTGGAGCTTGAACCCGTATGTGTGACGCACTGGGAGAAAGAAAGGGGGATGGTAGTTTGACCTTCTGCTTAGTAGACGTTCACCATTAAATAAACTTTAATACAGCAGACACTTGCTCAATTCAATCATAATTTACTAAAAATAGGTTTTCAGGCAATAGGAATACTTGTATCTAAACTTAATCCTTTATCAGGCAAGTGACTATTTTTGGTAATTTCCAAATACATTACAAGACAGTGACAGCAACAGTTCCAGTGAGGACAGTGAGTCAACAATCTCAGGTCCAATGT
>JAPQRQ010000019.1:12640511-12657155 GCA_037367365.1 Apogon talboti | reverse complement strand
TGTTGGTCTAATGTTCTAAAAGTGATGTTCTAATGTTCTAAAATACATGTTCCTTTCACCTTACATGTGTTTTTCTTCTATTTTTTATATTTACATCTTGGATTTTTATTAGTTTTGCCAGTTACGGGTGAGGAACCAAATATGGTAACTTCATTGACCTTGATTTTCTACATAATAAAAGATTTTGAAACATTTTACAAAAGTATTAAAGTCTTGTTATGTCCTCTAATAACACACTAAGGTTGAAATGTTGAATCTTAGAGTATTTCTATGAGTGCCCTGTAAAGAGTTAAGAAATTGTTATTTCTGTAATGACATTTTCCATTCGATTATTATGCTTCTCATCCTAATTAAAGCCTGTGTGTAAGTGTAACTCTTCTTTATGTCCTTATTGACTGACTTGATAGCGCCAAAACCGCGGGACTACGGAGCAAAGTTGGCTCGGACTGTGGCATTCAAAGTGGCTGTTAACATCTCCACACCAGATAGATTAGTGCAAATAGCCTCTTATAAGCCTGAAAGCCAATTACACCTCCATTCTTGTAATAATGAACTCATGAACCCAGCTTTATTGGAAAAGGCTGAGAGACTAGAATCAATATGAATGGACTGGGAAAGTGAGGGACGCAGTGAGCTAGATTCACTGTGCAGCTTCCGCACACATGAATTTATTTGGATGTCAATGGATTCCCCACGAAATCCATCTCATTTGCCGACGTGGTCTGTATTGCTTATTTGCAGGGAGTGATCGGCTTGCTTGAAATAGACAAATCCGGCTGCTTAAGATGGATATTTACACATTTGTATAACAGGATGCCACCGTAATGACAAAATAATTAATCTAAGTTACACGTCCTATGTTGAAATCCTGCATAATATAGCTATTAGCTCTTGTAGATTGAACCCAAGGGAATCATTCAGAGGTCCAGGGAAGAGGAGTGAGACTGCCTGGCACTATTTGACACTTGAGGACACATACACACAACTAGTCAGGACACCAGCGAGCTAAATGGAACTCCTCTAGCCTTTTGCCCAAATGGGATCAAAGTCCATTGACCCCTCTGTAGTCCATTAAGGAGAATTAATTTCCCTGCATATCAAAACACTATTAAAAGACTGAGGTCAGAGTCAAGCAAGGGCCAAAATGCTATTGATTTTGGAGGTCACATACGCACTGAAAAATGCAATTCCGTGCAAAGACATTTCCTGGACATTGCTATATTACCTCTTTATGGGGTTGGATCATTCAAGAGGAGGTGGATGTGAGGAAATGATGCCAGTGGGAGATAAACTGTCTTGGCTCAGAAAATGGACAAATACATCTTTATAAAGTTTGTTCTTTCAGTTTTCGTGCTGCCCAGTTTGATGTCAGTGAATAATTTACATCTATTATCACATTTCTATTGCTTATGTTATTGATTTTAAGCTAATAATGTTTAGTATATGTTGAATCTTTACATTACTGTTAACACAACTCTCATTTTTTATTCTTGCTTTGCGTCTGTGCAAAACTGGAAGTGATTTTTAGTAAATATAATGCATTTGCACTGTTGTGAGTTCAGCTGATATCTGCTTCAGTATGTGACAGTGATAAGTTACACAACATATAGACTATCATTTAACAAAGCTGCAAATGTACTGTGTACTGAGATATAGTGAAGGATAGCTTGTAAGAAAAGAATTTTGCCCAGTATAATAATAATATGCTCCAATAACATGTATAGTTAAATTGAAAAGAAAAAAACTACAAGTGGGGAGAAATTAAGAGTGATATGAGTGAACAAAACGTTTATCAGCCTTTACACGCCAGCTACACTGTGGAGCTCCTACCTTCAGCATTTGGCCTCCAAAAGGACACTCCAGTCTTATATTCACAGAAATAACATAATTAAGTCCTTTTAGTTGACTAAAAACAGAATCAGTATATATTAATGATCAGCTTATTGTATACTCACAAGGGAAAACTAGATTCAATACAGACAGAAAACACTTTTACAAGCAGAACATCCTTCCTGCTACATGTAGTTATTGGTGTATTCATAGTGTGTGTTGTGTTGTGTTGTGTTGTGTTGTCCTGCCCATAAATCCATCCTGTGCCAATTCTTTGAAACCCTCTGACGCCACATTGCCTACTTCCAGACACGCACGCACACTTATTTTTGAGTTTTAGCATTCTGCGTCGTTGTACTACACATTGTTTTTGTACCAACAGTAGTATTAAGAGATAAGGAAAGGGTTTTGTTATAAACATACACAGCCTGTGTTTAACAAGATGGCCCCTTGCCACTCAGGGCCTTCTCTGATGTGGACTTTTTTCTGTGCGGTTTGTCCCATTTCCTGGTAAACAGTGCTGTACCTGACGCCTTTTCCTAACATGGGGATAGTGGCACGGGATCCTCAGGATGGGACGTAACCGTTTTCGGCACTTCCTTGCGTCACCCTCCCCTCCCTCTGAAGTGCACCTCTTGCGTGTTTTATTGCGAGGCCAGGCTGAGTATGAAAACAAACGGGGGGCCGACTCGCATGCTTTGATCTCCCATTTCCTGGTCCATTATTTACGTCTGTTTCTCACGAAGTGCTTTTTCTTTCTCTTTCACTTGATTATATGCGCTTCCTCACACATTTTCAGTCTGACCCCCAGACAATGTGTTGCACTTTAATGGTTTCTTCTTGGAGGAAGCTATAAAGGGCTTTTGAGTTGTCTTTTTCTTTTTTTTTTTTTCTATTTGACAGACCACATGCAAAATAATAATAATTAAAAAAAAGCTTGAGCAGCATACAGTTGCACAAACATTAAAAATAAAATTCTAATTGTTTTATTTATATGTTTCATAGATATTTATAGTTCATTACACAATTTTTTTTTTTTTACTTTTTCTATATTCAGATGATGCAGAAGATGAAGCATTGCAATGAATAAAAAAAAAACAGGTCTACATGCTTATTCCAAGAGTAATAAGAGAATAGACAAAAACTTCATCAGGTGTACATAACATAATAATTATTCTAGACAACTAAAATTTTAAACAAAAAATTGTTGAGCAGTTTAATGAATCTACTAATAAAACAAGTGCATTTTCAAAACAGCTGTGCATAGGATAGTAAACTTGACAATTATTGTAACATATGTTTTCCTTATATAGCTTTATATGTAAAATACTGTGTGGACAAAAAATTATTACTTAAATCTGCGTCGTCCAAGTCTGTGGTTTGAAGTTAAACCAGCTTTTAGACCACCTTTGAGCTAGACTCAGTAAAAAAAGAAGAAAAAAAGAAAGGTAAAAACAGTTCGATAAAATGACCAAAAATACATGAGGGCGATAGAACATGAAGTCAGCTGTAATTAACTGAAGTTCATCGGAGGTCTGACCAGTGGGCTGACCAGCAGATCTCTCCCCTTGACCCATGTACTCCCCTCAGCTCAGCAGATAGATCAAAAAGGCATATCCTCCGTGAAACCGCTGCCCTGTTTGAGCCAGGATGGTAGAAATCATTAGAGAGCCTGCCACCGAGGGTCAGCGCAGGGTCCACTTTGTGTCCCGGGCTGAATGTGATGTATGGTCCAGGAGTGTTTTGGGCAATGCTGCACATAAACACACAGCAACTCACTTCCGTGCTCTTGTGCTGTGCAAAGTGTGTGCATGAGTGTGAATGTTTACAACATGCCTCCTCTGTAAACACATTTCCTGCACTGATGAGGCTTAATACTGTATTAACCCTTTATTGGGCAAGTGACTGTTTTTGGTCATTTCAGCATACATTACAAAACAGTGACAGCAACAGTTCCAGTGAGGACAGTGAGTCAACAATCTCAGGTCCAATGTGGTCTACAGGGTCTGTAAGGTCCACCTCTACATGAACAGTGAGTGTACCTGCTTTGTTAGGTACCATGAAGTAATCGTACTAATGTAAGTACTGATGTTCAAAGGAATAATGTGGATGTTGACAGGTGTCTGGATCAGCACTTATGTTGTTGTAATGCTCTAAAAGTGATGTTCTTATGTTCTAAAATGCATATTCCTTTCACTTTATATGTGTTTTTCTTATATTTTTTATATTTACTTCTTGTATTTTTTTTTTTTTTGCCACTTAGGAACCAAATATGGTAACTTCACTGACCTTGATTTTGTACACAACAATAAACATTTTTGAAAGAATTCACAAAAGTAATAAAGTCTTGTTATGTCCTCTAATAACACATTAAGGTTGAAATTTTGAATTTCAGAGTATTTCTGTGTGCTCTATAAAGGGTTAATGTCACATGTGATTTATTCACTTTAAAGCAGGGCAACTTACCAGGGCAACCTAGTTAATTGTCCACAATATTGAACTAATGTATGTGTGGGGTAAAACTACAGAGCCTTAATGTGTTTCAAAACAACCTTACAGTGTAGATATTAATGAACTGTTTTATAGCTGTCCCCAATCAGCCAGTCATCTGTCGTTATGTCTATCCTTACATCCGCCAGTTAGATTCCAACATCAGAAGCACTTTGAAGCGCCAACGAAGAGATCGGAGTCATGACACTCACTCACCACAACCACGTCACAGCTGAAATAATTGGAGCTTGTTTGGTGGTTATTTAACCAGACATAACTAGGAAGAAAGCTGCTGTCCGGTGGGGTGGGGGCGGTGTGGGGGCACATAAAAGGACTTGGGGGGTGAAAGTGGCTAAGAGCTGGGCAGATAGAGAGAGCTTGATGGTGAAGTGAGTCTGGCAATCGCGTGTTTTAGAGCAGCAGTTGGGACCCTGATGACAGAGTGGTCTTTGGGAATTTAAGAGCAAGGGCTCAGAAGTGGGCGTTTCCCCCCGCAGAGGACTGGGCCAGGAAGGAAGGCTTTGGCTTTCAAAGCATCCACAGCTTTATTTATATTACATATTTTCATCGCCAGAACTCTTTCAAAGGGAGGAGAGGGCTGTTTTCCGATTTCCAATACACTTTGGCCTGTGTCTTTTATTTCCCTACTCTGTCTGCGACAATGAATTTGTTTCCGGAGAAACGTTTGCTCAGGGCCTGCTTATGAGGACTGTGTTTACTACTGAAAGATACAGTCAGAATGTTATTGTTGAATGTGGAGAGAGTGATGGGAGGTTGATTGTTTGGCCTCACCTGTTTTCCAGTGGGGTCTACAACATGAGAGGAATAGCTAAAAGGACAATGACACAGAGGCCTTGGAACCGCTGTATGATGAAAGGTATGGTCTCCACACCGCAGAGACATCAGGTCCTTCTGTTGAAAGTAGCTTTTGTTTTCATTTTCTTATTAAAACCACATGTAGTCCCTGGCTGAAATTCAATGAAAGATAGTTACGGCTGTATTGTTGTTTTGTATTATGATTACAGCACGGTGTCAAAAGATATATATTGTTAAAATATATAGGTACTCTTGCGTTCCCAAGATGAAGGTGAACATCAGTTCAAACCTGAATAAATCTTCAGCGGAAAGTTTTGTGAATGTCCCAATTCATTCTGTTTCCGTGTGAGACTAAAATGGGCTGAACGTGAACTAGGAAACTTTTTTTTTTCCCGTTTTTTCTAAAGGAAAAACAGTCCGATGAAGCGGACACATGCACTGAACCTTGCACTAGAATTGACAAGGAATTCATATTTGGTGTTTAGGAATGTATTATTTATTAATTTTATATTGCCCACAAAACAAGACCAAAAATATTCAAACAGCACATGTCACTTCCCCTTTGACAGTTTACCCAGGACAAGTCACCAGAGGCATCATTAACCATCGTTAGGCCAAGACAGCTGATAAATTAGTCATCCATCAAAGACTTCCATATCATCTGGAGTCCCCGATCATTACTGGAGGCAAACAATTGTGTCACATGATACACTGTCAACCTCCTACCATCTCTCTCTCTCACTCTCTCCTCTTAGGAATGGACCACCCCCACGGCCAATCAGCATTCATGCCTCAGGGGAATTAAAAAAAAAAAAAATCAAAGGGAGAACTGCGTTTTACCTCTACCTGACATGGAGCAAAGCTGTCTGTCGAGTTTCTGTCTGACTCAGGTAACTCTCTGATAAAGTGGATGACATCAACTTCCTCTGTGCCTTTACCCTGCGATGTTGGCTGTGATTCAGTATGTGAACTGTCCTCTGAGGGTTTTAGGGCTGCTTTCAAATGCCTCGGGCAATTTGTGTAGTGGGGACCAAAAGAAGTAAGGGAAAAAGAAAAAAAAAGAAAAACATGATGAGCATTGGACTTGTTGTGATATAGTTAGTGTCACTCACACAGTATGACTGAATTATAGTAAAACACCAGAAAGTGTCTGCATGTAGAGCAAATGAGAAACTGTAAATGCAGTTAATAAATATTCACGCTTTACAGTTGCCAACAATAAAATGATTCATTCATTTAAGTAACAAAGGTAAAATAGGGTAACCAATGAAAAACCTTTCCGTGAATATAATTTGTCGTAAAATTTTCAAAAGGAGGTTTTTTGTTATTAGCAGAAATTACCATTCATATTTTCATGAAACTTGTAAAGGTAACACATGGGCTGACGAAGAACGCAATAAATTTCGGGCCCAAGAGGAATGCAGGGAACCTTTTATTTATTTATTTATTCTTTTTTTGTTCTTTCGATGGGGCCTTGATGGAGATGTGCCCTTCAACTATGGTATGTGAAGAATGACCATTAGCGGCTGTATTGTTAATTTGTTGAGGCAGAGGTAGTAATTAGTGCTACTAATTTAGCAGAGGGTACACTAAATGTATAATTTGTCTAACCAAACGAGCCAAACTGAAGTATGTTTGCCCTCCTGTGCACGGTTGGCCTGCCGCTGAGGGGCAGCTACTAGAAAAACACAAAACACAACCACTGCTAATTGATACAAGCGTTCCACCCCACTGAACAAAGTTAATGCTGAAGTGTATGCAAGATGATAAAATGTGAATAAAAATCTTAAATTTTGTATTTTATTGAAAAAAAAGTAACATAATTTTACAGAGTGGCGGTGACAATAAAGGCATTATAATTTTACTATATTTGCCCCTTTTTACCTTAAATTGTTACATTTCTAAACTATATCATAAAACACAAATTCAGTATCGTAACCTTAATGATATGTTAAGATGATAATGATACAATAAATGTTCTCTTTTAGGAACATTTTATTATGATGCTAAAGATGAAGCAGCATAACTTTCTGAATAAGTCTTAAACAAAAAGGTGACGCTGGGTAAAGGCATCATCTACGTGCCTCTGTATGGCGCTCCTGAGACACTTCCCCGGCGGCACAATGCTTAATTAATTAAGAAGGGGGTGCCAGTTGCCCCCTGGACCCTTGGGTAATCACACAGGGCAAATTACAGCATGTTGAGCACTGAGCTGAGAGCCAGGAGCTGCAGACGCTGTTGTCATTGTTGATTAATTTCTCCGTATAGATCCTGACACCACTGTGCATGTGTAACCTGTCACAGAGCACCCATGTGTCTATTCATCACTGCCTGGAAGGTGTGTGTATGTGTGTGTGTGTGTGTGTGTGTGTGTGTGTGTGTGTGTGTGTGTAGGTGTGTGTGTGAATAGCAGTGCTGTAGTGACTGTCTCTGCGCAAGCGTGTGTAAACATGATTTGTGGTTGTGTGCATCCTATGTATGCACACCTGCTGTGTACATTAGCATTTTTGCATGTTAACGTATGAGGCCCCTTTTGTGTGTGTATGAGCGTCTGCGTGTGCGGGACAGTACCAACATGTAAACAAGACGGTGATGCCTGATAAGAACAAGTGACATTCCTGATGACAAACGGCTGATAATGTCTTGGGATGGGGTGGTGCATGGGGTCTGTGAGGAAGTGTATTGATTAGCCTTATTACCCAAAGCATCCGTCTTGGGAATGAGTGGGGGGAGGAAGGAGGGGGTGGGAAATTAGCCCGGCTCCACCTCCGTTGACGGACTGATTGCTCTGGGGGCCCTGAGGAGAACAAATGGCCCTTGCCTGTCTACACACACAATCCAACATTTCCTTTCCTTTCTCATTTTCCGAACAGTCATGCACCCTACTGTATGCTTAAAGATACAGTTAGTTTTCATACACATTCTTCTTTTCAATCTGGTTTATACATATCAGTAATCACCTTTGACCAGGAGCAATGATAACACTTTAAACTTAAACTTTATCAAGAATAAATCACATTGTTACGATCATTTCTTGAGAAGAGGTAATAAAAAATTGTAATTAAATGCGCTTAATTAAACACATAATCTTCACACGTACAGCACACAAAAAATGCAGTTTTATTCCTATTTTGCTCCATCAGCTGACCTTTCAAAGTGCTAAATGCTGCTATAAATCATTAGAGCATCAGGTAAAACACAAACATGAAATGCTGCACAAGCACAGCTCTCTATCAGCAAAAAACAATTAGCAAATCCAGAGTCGCCACCGGTGCATCATGTCGAATCACAAAGTACAACGCTCTCATCAATTTCTAATCAACAGTAATTTGCTCTATGTAAATGATGTAGTACGATTGGTTTGCTGGCCTATATGCCTCTCCATACTACCCTCCAATTTCTGTGTTAATCACATTTCACTCTAATGATCTACTTTCCTGAGTATATTGATGAAACCACTGCAATTACTTAGCTCAATATTTCCCACATTAGTCGGCCTTAGAAGTGTTTCACACGTCCATTTATCTGCATGGGTTTTTAAGCAGCATAAAATCAGCTTCAAAGTGCATTCATATTTTATTCTATTGAGATATTGCTTGGCTGATGGGCTGCCGGTAATTCATAACCCTAAGTAGGCATAATAGCCAGATGAGCATGGACTTTCCTGATAGGAAAGCTGTTTCCAGTGGAAGGGGTTTCTCTGTCTCTGCTGAGCTAAAAGACTAATCCGTTCAATTACTAGTTTCCCTGTCAAGCTGATATGAAATATGGTGGTTGTTTTCCTACAGACAGAGGGAAGATGATGAAAAGCTTTTTTTTTTCTTTTTTTTTTTTACTTTTGAAGATATTTTTACAGATTCTGCATTATCACTTCTTGGTTTGCGATTGGACGGTGAAAATTACTTCTGTGAACTGCTGAGTTCTGTGATGCTCAGGTCTGTTTGGGTCGCCATAGGTGTGCCCGTCTTAGAGCTGTAAAAATGAGGTCACGTTTTTCTGCTGTTTCACCAAATTTCCCCAGAGGTCAGGACAAGACGATCTGAAGCCATGCAACCTCTGTTTTTCCCTCCTAGGAAACAGCCTTCCATCTTGTTTTATATAAAATCTTACAAATATAGTTAGCATTTACTTCAGAAACCACTTTTTTAGGGCATTTTTCTGCTTGTATTGTGTAATTTCTTCCCATGACTTTGCTTTGCACTGAAATAATAGGGAATGGACTTCAGACACCAATTAACTTCATCCACTTCCATCGTAAAAAGAGGTAATTCAAAGCCCAAGTCCTTCCCCACTTTACTGATGGTAAAAAATCATTATGTTTTCCTCTGTTTTCTGATTGCATTATTCTCGGTTAAGAAAAGCCCCTGCTTCATTAAGGTGCTCTACTTGCAGGGAGGGGGAGTGCTGCTGTGTTAGTGGGATCAATCAATAGCCATCTTCCCCTCGCCTTACTGTAAATGTGCTAAAGTATTCATGAATTAATTGACTTCCGTCATCCAAATAAGAGAAACCACCGCTGTATTGTAAAGTATGGTCTGGAGGTCACAGGCAATAAAATGGTAATAAATAGAAAGGGCCTTTTCTTAGTGACAGTGGAGGTGAGGGTTAGTACAGTTAGAGTGTTAATAAAGTGACAAAGTGACAAATCAGATATTAAGCATGTTAACAGTAGGCTCTTTTTTGCATTACATAGTTTAAGTGTTAAGGGTTAAGTCAGAAATTTCGACAGATACTTGATCCTTATGGGCTACCTTATAGGTTTATGCAGTTTTATGTTAGAATTGTACCATTAATTTTAAAATTGTTAGATCCATCAATGCCATATTTTCAAGTAAACACCCAAACATCCACCAGGGACCAAAATCATTCACTGATATACAATGTTTAATACTTGTTAATCCATTAATCCTATCAATACATGTAAATAATAATAATGGTGTAAAATGCAGTTTGTCGTCTTTTCATGGTCATCAGATATGACCCATTTGGATGTTCAGAGGCTCCATCGTTACCATGGAAACACAGTCATCTTCTAAAACATTGATTCACCAGTAAAACCCATGGAGTTGGATCAATGACAGTGGATGAAGATGATAATTTTATGTTCAGCTAATGATATATTTTGCAGAAAAATGCATCTTTTTCTTCAGTTTTCTCTGTTTTGGATATAATAACCCTCAACTTTAATCTGAGCTTTAATGAACATCTACATGATCAGTGAATTAAATACAGAAAAATACCTGATTTGCACTTAAAAATGCAAAATACAGAGCATGATATTAGAGTAGATGGTGATAAATCACTTAAGAAAGGTTACAAAAGCAGCACTGGGTCTTTATGGGATAATATAAAATTGAATATCTGTGTCTAATTATTTGTCTATGTGTATACATGCAAATTGTACAGAGGTTGCATTTCTTGTTTAATGGTGAGGTGTAACGCTCCATGAGACCGCTGATGGTAAAGCTTGGTGATTTTGTGGATGGATTGGTGTGTGTCATACAGAGCCATTGAGTTTTGGTGAAGGTCAGTCCCATTGTGGCCAAGACTGTAATAACCATGGTGACAGATTGGGACTGGGGAGGAGGGGGTACCTTAATGTCAGTACCGCTCCATAGCCTGTATCACTGAGGTGTGCTGTGGAATTAAGGTTACACATTGTAGGTCTAGTGTTTTGAATGGAGGGGGGGTTGCATCTGTTGGGCTCGACAGGCAGGAGAGGATGCTGAAACCCAGTCAACCCAGCCTCTCAGAAATGATGTAGTTGGTTACAAGTTATATCACCTACCATTTTTCCGCAAGCATAATCTGTACCTTGCTTTTGTTTGATTTTGAATCATAATGTCCCATAGAGTCAGTCATGAATGATTATTTTTGATAGTGAATTATAGATATTAATGATATTAGCAATTATTAGAACTAGGAACTACTGTTAGAAGTAGATGTGGAAGCTGGATAACTTGTAATATGGGATGAAATGAACTATGGAAAAGGGGTGGGATTTAGCAGTAGTAGAAGTATATACCTCTTCCAATCACTTTTTTAAAATGGAATCTGGTTTTGATTTGTGTGTTATTTTTTGTAAATTCACTATTTATCATGTACAAAAAAAATCTTTCATTCATTCATTCATTCATTCAGTAGTGCAGGAGTTAATTGGATTGGATAGAAGATCTACAAAGTCCCACTGATGTTTAGGTTTACACAACATTTAGATGTTAAACGTTACATTGCAAGTCATATTTTAACATCACACCATGCCTATAAACTGTTACCGGTCGGTGCTTAAACAGTTTTATAATGGTGCTGTCAAAACTAATAAATCAAGTTACGGATCTCTCTGCTGTAATGTGATATATTGATTTATACTGACTCTTCAACTAACAACTTATTCAACAATATTTAATGAATTTGCTGAAATGCCGGTGATGTGACATTTACAGTTTATTTGAACATTAATGTCATTTTTGTGAGACAGGGCTGATGATGCGTGTGCACTTATTATAAGAGTTATAGTAATAAAAGGAATAAATCACATTACACATTACAAAATATCCGTCTGTTCCAAAATATACTCTGTCTAATTGGTGCAGTATATGTTGAGGACCTGGATGGAAGTGTACTTTACATATAAGATAAAAATATGAATGTGAATTGTTTATTGTTAACATGGATATTAAGTGTAGCCTGTTATTAAAATAAAATTAATAATCTGTCTATAAATAATTTATTCATTCACTATCAGAGAACCCAACTACAGCAAAAACAAGAAGAAATGTCAAGTGTTAAATGCTTATGCTTTCTTAAAATGTCATGGAACAAAACTCTGCTTCTGTGGTTTGATGTTTCTAATGCATCCCAGATTATGGACTACCGCAGTCTGAGGCGTAGAACTTTTTGGGGCACCCGGTGTACATCGGCAGTCTGTATTTGAAGCAGTGTAAATCATGTGATGTCACAAGATTCATTTTACACACAACTTCCCATTCCCCACTTGGCATAGGAGGTTCCCCAACACTTGGGTGGTATTGGACAGAGAGGGAGGGAGTAGACTTTTCTTTTTTCTTGAAAAAAAAAAAAGGGAAACATGTTGAACAAGCTTCTTCCCCTTCCATAGTCCAGTAACCACGGGAGGAGAACGGTGTAACCAACCACTCTGAGAAAACATTGTGGTTTGACCACCACTTATGATGCTGGACTGGATTTGAAGAGAAACTGGTGTGAGGGGGGGATTCTCAAAGGACAAAGAGAGGGGAGGTTTGCCTGCAAGTAAATCCTCTCACTGGTTGCCGTTTCAGAGATAAAAGTATGAAAGTAGTGTCTCGACCAAAAAGCAAAAGCATATCTTCGGTGTCTAGGAAACCATCAAAGACAGTGGAAGATAGGGGATCCCTTTTCCCTCTTTATTGGAGGATATGCAGTTTAGTTTTTTTTTTCTATTTGGAAACTAACCACAGGGTTCACCACCTTCCAGCTGTGATATTAACTCTTTTCTTTAAGGTGAGACCACACGTGAAGCCCTCTCACCCTGACAAGGGAAACCAAGAGTATTTTTAGAGGAAAGCCTCAACTAGTTTGACTTTTCTTGGGGAGATTTATGATCCCCTCTCTCAAGGCAAATAAAATGAGCACATGAATGAACTAAGAATACCAGCCACCTACATGGAAAATGATACCGGAACATTTGTATCATTGTTGTTTAACTCATAAAGACCCAAACAGCCACTATGGACCAAAGTCATCTACTGATGTAAACTGTTTAATACCTGTTGATCCACTAATCCTATCAATACATGTAAATAGCTGGTGTAAAATACAGTTTGTCATCTTTTCATGGTCATCAGATATGACCCATATGGACGTTCAGAGGCTCTGTAGTTACCGTGGAAACACTGTGATCTACAACATTGATTCACCAGTAAAACCCATGAAGTTGGATCAATGACAGTGGATGGACACACTTGTTTTTATGTTCAGTTACTGATAACTTTGCTGAAAAAGTAATATTTCTTCACTTTTCTCTATTTCTGATATAATAACCCCTACCTTTAATCTGAGCTTTTATGAACATCTACATGATCAGCGAATTAAATACATGATTTACACTGAAAATACACAAAATAAGGAAGATAATATTAGAATCAATGGTGATAAATCACTTAAGAAAGGGTAAATATAAAGAAAAATACATTTGGGAACTGCCACAAAAGTAGCACTGGGTCTTTATGGGTCAAGGAAGCATCAAACTCAAAGCCATGGTGTCTTCTTCCATAACTTCACATCTTTTTACATTTAGAGAAAATGTAGCAACTGTGTGGACTAGTTAAACAGGATATACAATAGTTTCCATTGATTATGATTTGGTAAAGTGATTATAATGGACAGCAGCATCAATAGAGGGACTAGTTAAATTAGTCTTCAAGTAATAGTCATTATTCTGCATCAAGCATTTGGTTTGTGTGTAAAAGAGGAATGGAAAACACAACGCCCTGCTAAATGTGTTAATATGTGTGCATAGGGGACTACTTGTATTGAGCTGTTACCTAAAACATTTCCTTAATGGTTTGTTATTCTTCTTTGTTGCTGGCCTGAAGCCCAGTGTTTTACTCCAGACATATTTTGCATGAACACAAGCTGTATTTACATTATTGCATAGTAACACGAAGCAAAATTCTCACACAACTAGTTACAAGGCTCTTACTACCTTTTGTTTCATGTGTGCATGCGAACATGTTTGTGTGCGTTTTCATCTGTGTGAGTTGACAATCCTATCTGCATCCTCTTTGGGTTCTGTCCCATTTCCGTCTGGACAGTTCCAAAATAACTGCCCCTCTTTTCCCTCCACACATCATTTGAGCTCACACACACACACACACACACACATAGAGAGACACACTTGTTACTTCCTCTAAACACAGGAGCACATCGATCAAGACTGGACCTGGACTCTCTATCTCTTCCTGAGATAGCCGGGAGGAACTGGACCATCAACACATGTGCACACGTATACACAAAAATGAAGGTTTGCATATCCAGACATAAAACTGTAATAATACTTTTTACTGCGTGTGATTACAGATTTATAAACGAATAAAACTGAATGTGTCTTGGCTCATGTCTGTACACAGATGAATGACTTCTGTAAACACCTACCATTCTTCCTTCCATTTTTGCAACCTTTCAAACTTTGTAAACTTTATTTCCTCTCCTATTTTTTTATAGCTGGATGCATTGTTTGAGCAACACAAGATACTCCAACCACTCTGTCATTCACCTGCTTTGGCTGCAAAACCTGTCTCACTCTAAACAAATACCCATCACAGAAGAAAACTTTGCCTGTTTTCCTCGATAGCAACACCTAGAAACCAGGAAATGCGTGGCAAGCACTGAAAATATGGAGATATAATTATGAGTCTTGACTGTAAACAAATGACAGACCCAGGTCATGACAACCTCTATCCTTTATCTCACTGGGACAGTGTTGTTGGTGCCAAAAATAGCATTGATTTGTCTTATAGAAAGCAGATTTGCTGTTGTGTTTTAGTCAAAAGAATAAACATATTGGAAGTGACTTAGAAAAGGGATGCCAAGACTCAACTACAGCATCAGTGTTAATGTACTTTTAATAGATTGAATCAGCTGCATACCATTTCCTACAATTGTTAACTGTACCCTATTTTGCCGCAGCTTTGGCAGCTGGTAAGAATACCAAACTGAACCGTTGACATTGAACTGAAATGAAAAAAAAGTTCATAAATAAACAAATAAATAAAAACTGCATTGTAAATGACCCATAAGGAATGATTCAATATATATTTCAGGGAACCACTCACGCACAGTTTACATTGAGAGTTTTAATATTGAGAGTTTTGTAACTGTAATTCACTTTCCACACAAAGGTAAATTGCTTTTGCTAACTTAAGTAGACATACTTTAGTTATATATCATATATTTGTATTTATGAATATATGGTTCACCCATAGGTAGCTGGGATAGGCTCCAGCACCCCCACGACCCTGTATGAGTACAAAAGTGTACATAAGTATATAGATATGTGTGTATATGAATGTACATACTTAGATACAATTATTAATAATTAATAATTAATCATTTATGGGTAAGGGGTGGAACTGTAGAAATGTTTACTTCTTCCCAGTCCTTTTTATATGTAGGTTGTATTTGTTGCTTTCTATTTGTGTTATTTTCCTATTTTCTTGATTGATTGAGTTCTTGACTTCTTCTTCCTAAACATTCAAAATAAATGACCTGAACTATCTGCATTAGTCAAGCAAATATTTCTGTGAAAAAAATCCAAAATTGTCCATTCTATTGTTATATAAATCGTTGACTTTATATTCTACTAAATATATCCAACAATGTTGAAATCCAGAGACATTTTCCATGTTCATATTCAGTGTAACAGCGTCATATCCCTGTAACTAAGTAGAACATTAACATGTAATGTTACATGCAGCTGTAACATGAGAATAAAATGATATAATGTGTTTGTACACCACTATAAACATTTTC
The DNA here is from genome assembly GCA_037367365.1 of Apogon talboti. Classification (NCBI taxonomy): domain Eukaryota; kingdom Metazoa; phylum Chordata; class Actinopteri; order Kurtiformes; family Apogonidae; genus Apogon; species Apogon talboti. The sequence goes on along the minus strand of JAPQRQ010000019.1, from coordinate 12,641,489 downwards.
CTTCATCTGTAAACATGATTTGAATCACGTCAGGTTTTTCATTCACATACATTTTCATTGGCAGTGATGATGAAAAAACATCTCCTGTGATCCCTCACTACTTCACAATGGCATCTGTCCTTTTACTGCTGACTGTTAGACTCTAGCAACAAAAATTAACTACTGTGGATTTATTATACAAAATATTATACAAACATATCCAGTAAATTATGGCAAAAACAATTTATTTGAGGCCTGTTTACCCTAATAAATAATATTCACTCTGCAATTCATGAATCATTTTTATAATAGTAATATTATAAATATAATAGTAAGTAATATAGTAATAGTAATATAATACATTAATGACTCGTTATTGATTTCAGTGGGACCACAGTCTTTTGATAAACAAAGATTATGACTCACAGTTAACCTAGTGATTGACCAACACCTTAACAAATCACAACATGTCACTAAGAAAATTATTTTATGGGAAAATTTCATTAAACATAAAACTTCTCTGATTTGAGGACATTTCACCTGCTTTTCTGAAACAACAAGGATGTTTATTCTTTGATGCTAAACTCCCCATATGGCTGTAACACTCTGAGACAAGGTTCAGTTTCAATAATATTTACTGTACACACTATGTTTGACCTTATTTTCACTCATATGTGTGATTGCAGCGTATGTGTCTATGGGGATGCTAGCCCCCATTGTCCGTACTCTTTCATTTGTCAGTACCGGCCGCTTTAATGAAGTTTGAAACATGGAAATCCAGACATAATCTCCTATCCGATCCCTCGGCTATCAACAAACATGATTATGGAAGTGTTCTGCCTCAAATTGCACAAGTGAGGAATTATAGAACACCCCCCTCATCTAGAAAATGCAAACACAAGAGCACATGTATGTCCAAAGCCACACACACACACACACACACACACACACACGCTTATTTTAACATATTTTACAATGAACATCCATTCACTCACGGAC
>JAPQRQ010000019.1:12592222-12603832 GCA_037367365.1 Apogon talboti | reverse complement strand
ATATATGTATAGTGTCTTTTCTGGGGTTTCACAGTAAATACCACACACTAAAATTGAATCTAGATCTGACACATCTGCAAGAGTGAAAAAGCAGATCCCGTAACTGTAACTTGGGGGTTCTGCTCACTGCATCACATATTTTTCAAGATATGATGCCTGTTTGCAATTACTGTTTCTGAAAGTTAGGGGGGAAAAAATTAGAACACTGAGCAGCAAATGTTGGAGGTTGACTGCTTCTGGATTTCCACCGAGGTGTTTTAAAAAACTTTCGAGCGAAGTTCGGCTAAAATGACAGGCCTGGTCTTTTTCCATTAATTCACAACTGAACAAATGTTAATGTTAGCATATCTGGTTTTTTGGAAAGTGAAAAACTTCTTCCACGATCAATTTGTTTCATTCCAAACAGAGATATCCACCATTTAAAGAAAGATAAATGCCTGCTCTGTCAAAATGATGTGGAGGATTATATTAATTTCAATGTTTAACACTGAATATTACGGTAGTTTCAACCCTGTGTGGGGGGAACCTTTCTTTTTGACTAAAGTGTGAAAACCAGCATTGCTTATTAGTATTTTAGATATGGTCAGGGGGAGTTAGGGGGGGATCTAGTAGCTGCTTTGCACTTAAACTTGCCAGATGGAGTAATAGATAAAATATTAAACTTGGCAGCAGGGTGAGAATGGTAATGATGATACTTTTGGCGAGCCGTTTCGAGGCCTCTTTGTTTAATTTGAACGTGGCTCAGAAGCTTGTTCAAACACAGCTATGCAGAAATGACAGGACGGCAGGGCAAAAAACATTCTTCCAGTGTACAAAGATAATATTTAAAATCAACTAATTTTCCACACTTAAGCTGACAAGTTTTTCACTAATTTTCGGAATGAATGTAGTTACCGTGAAGGTCATCTTTTAGTAAGTCTGAAAGCCCAAAGTAATTGTTAGTATCCTGTCAACTTAGGTTACAGTGTTGTGCAGGTAACTGTATGTAAAAACAAAACAAAAAAAACATGCTGTATATATTATTGTGTTTCTACATATATGCATTGCGGCCCATAATGTTGGAATAAAATATTTTTACCTCTTCGCATAAAATGAATGTTGATCGATAAAGCGTAACTGGGACTCAGTGTGTAATCATTGTACCTGGTCAAAGGTGATTACTGATGCTTCTAGATAGGAATAAAAAGAGGAATATGTCTGAAAATTAATTTATTCCAACTTTATCAGCAACAGTGTATACAGCTTCTACCTTATATTAAAGCACAAGTCTTTTGTTTTATTTGTATTTGTAATTATAGCAGATTAAAAATCCCTTAGTCCCATTAATGATCACATACAACTAATAGAAACTAAAATGAGAAACACAATAATACCATGGGAGGCTAAAAGTAAAGCAAAGACAGCCTCACTAAAATCTTTCCGGAGGCTTCTCCCTTTACCTGCCATGTGCGGTGTAATTAATTGCTGTTAATTGTGAATGGCCGCTGGGCAGAATGTCCCGGCCTGTCATTTTCCAGCTGACACGGGAGGGTAGGGGGTAGCGTTTGATTTGTTTTTCCGGCGGTAACTTTCAGCTCGGGGGCAAGACGGGCCCTGCAGCGCTCTGTCAGGGGCCAGCAGCTTCAGTGGGCGACTCCTGCCACAACCAGTAAAGACCTCCCATACGGAAAGGCTGACACCCCTCACCACACACACGCACGCTCGCTAAACACACATCAGCTCTCCCTGGTAAACACATGTATATATTCATGAGGAGCCCAAAAAGGTGTTCAGAAGGCCACGGGGCTAGAGGGAGAAACTGTCATTTGATCTAAAAAAAAAAAAAATGTGTGTACAATGCGATGGCAGTGAAAGAGAAAAGGAGGTTTAGGGTCATGTGGCTTGTTATCACAGGCTTTTCATTCCATTACACAGCAGCTTGCAGGCAGCAACATACAGTATGAGTTCAGGGTATCAAGGGGGGAAGAAAATATGGACAAAAAATACAAATATGAGTAAAATTTAAATGTATTTGATCTGATTTTTTTTGGTATAGCCAGTCAAGGTCCTGTTTGTTAAAAAGTGTGTAGTTTTATGTTATGAGGGTGATTGTAATGGGCATGTCTGTGTGTGTGTGTGTGTGTGTGTGTGTGTGTGCATCTTTGTGCATTTGCATTGTTTCAGACAGACAGCAGTCAAACAAGGTCAAATGACACATATGCAGGCAGATATCAGAGTGATGTGCTTAAAGCGGTCCAACATTTAGATATTATTCGTAGTATTTAAGACATTTAATGAAACAAACCATTAATGATGAAGAGAAAATTTTAGAATGTTATTATAATGCTCTAGAGCAATGAGTTAAGGGTATAATTCCCACAATTAACTATCAAGGTCTAAAGTTAAAAGTACCCCACCTTCGATTAAACATTTCTAAATTTATTCATTACCATTTTCCTCTTACTATGATGTTGTGACCAGTTTCTGTTTCATATTTTCCAAAAATAGGCACAGTTTAACACATACATAGAGCAATGCAACATACTGTCAGCCTCACATCCATTTAACAACACAAACACACACATATATAGCCCTTGCTACTGTGCTATAAAAATTCTTGCTTCTTGGTGCGCAGTGTAAAATCGAAGCCAGAGTTGATTCATTGAGAAAAAGAAAAAAGCCACATCCCACTAAGGTCTGAACCATTAGCGCGTCATTCACTAAAGCTGATGAAGCGTGCAGTATCAGAACAGCTCCCACTGGTATGATTTTCTTTTTATGCTCACTAGAAGTTGCCCCACATCAAATGCTTCACTGAGCTGCCTAATATCTCTTTCACTTGTGTATACTGTGTAACAGCGGTATAGCAGTGATATTTGCAATAAAGAGAGTTTATATACGCTTCGTGCACTGCAGAAGGAAGCAGGAATGATGTCGTGTTTTCTTAACCTCACCTTTGAAAAATTAAGTTGGTCATTTTAGTGATCAAAAGGCTCTTGTTAATGAGTTGCTTATTGACTAGTACTTATGTGAATGTCAGGTCTTACTTTCTGTAGTTCAGTGGTTCTCAAATTTTTCTCTCAGGTCCCCCCCTCAACCCCAACATTTATCAGTGGCACAATAATAACTTTTATTGAAAGAAACATCAATATTGTAACAATACTTTTTGCTTTTCCTTGAATAATTTTCTGTTCAAATCAAAAATAACTTTGATTTTTGCTTAAACAATACAAATAAACTCAACCAGACTGCTCCCTGATTCAATATTTTTCCAAATAAAAATAGGAAATGCGCAATTATCTTACACCTATGTCAATAAAGTTACTTTTTTTAGAATGACAAACACTTTTTGTTAACAAAGATGAACATTTTAACAATATCAGTGGCTGCAATGAGCCCGTTTACATTGCACATCTCAGAACAGTAAAGTGTAAACTGTACAAACTGTGCAAAAACAGAAACATTGCACATTTTTCTTTTCCAGTCAAATCCTTGTCCATTCTCCAAACCTAAACTCTGTGTCTAGTCTAGTGACAGATCACCATGGCAGTAGATTTGTTTGTTGTACGTCCCTAAAATGAGTCCAGGGTGCTCCAACGCTAAAACATTAGTTCCACCTGCTACATGTTCTAATCTGAATTTAAAAAAAAAAAAAAAAAAACACCCAGGAGTGATCCCATGCCCCCCATGGTAAACCTTCGCGTCTCCCCTAGGGGGCCCGCACCACAGTTTGGCAAACACCGCTGTAGTTTATTCTCATCTTGTGTGAGAGCTGACCAGATTATTTTTGGCCACAGATATAAATCTCATCTTTCTTTTCATTGTGCCTTCAGGGGAATCCTCATTTACATTAACAACAGCATTAGTGAACAGGCATAGTGTATTAGTATTTCCATCTTTTCTGAGTATTTGTATATTTATTTCTCTCTGTATCTCTCTCCTCCTCTCCCTCCACTTTTTATTTTCCTCCCTGTCTCCATCGCTCTCAGTCTGATTTGTCTTCCATCAGACTCCCAGTACCTGCAGTGGAAGCCAGGGAGCTGTCCCATTACTTATGCATAGGTATCATAGGTATTCATGTGTGTGCATGGATAGGGCGCATCCAGAGCAAGGGCCGGGGCCCCGACATGACAAACAGGGTGTCAGCAAGGCTCCGCGGGACCCATTAATATGCCGGCGGCCGACAGGGATCCTCACCTACGCGCACTTAATATTCCTGTATATTAAACAACCATAAATCAGAGGATATAAGCGCTGAGGGCTGTGTGTGTATGTGTGAAGGGTTTGAGAGTGTAAGCATACAGTATATGTAAGTGTGTTTTAGGGATGCAGTGTGTGTGCTTGTTTGCTTCAGATAGCATGCATATGGGTCAGTGGATAGTTTTGGTGAAGAGGAACAAGGTTTTGGTTGGGTCAGTTTGTAAATTTATGGATGTGTGTGCACGAGTGTGAGTGTGGATGTGTTCACAGACGAGGTTAGCCAGGGGAATTCAGAGTGGAAGACAGCGTCAGCCTTTTAGCCTTTCAGCCTCTCAGCCTGGCTTTAGCCCCAAAGCCTCACTGCTAACCGACAATATCCCTTAACTCAGATCCTTTTCACACGACTAGAAGGAAAAAGGAAGTGTTTTTCCTCCTTCTGATGTTTTCCTATCAGTTTTCTTCTCATGTTCACTTTATATTTTCAGTCTACACTTCAAAGTTTCCCCTTTTCCAGTGTCGTCGTATTTTTTTTCTTCTTGGCTCTTTGTGTTTAAGCCTGATTTGTGTGTGTTTTCCTGACAATTCCTGTCAGTCAAGCTTCTCTGTTGATGAAGTTGAAATTTCTGTATATGACTTTTCTGTTTGCATGCTCAGCACTGGCCTTCACTGGCATTCTAGCATTTTAGTTTGACTTGTTTATCAAACAAACCACAGACATAAAACACGACACTTTCCACACACCACAAAGACCCACCACTAAGTTTTGGAGCAAAAAAAAAAAAAGCAGTATTTTTTTTAATGTTTTGGACCATTTCTGCAGCTGTATTGATAAATGAAACTGTATTATTGTATTTTTTTTTTCCCCATCCTAATTTCACCCTCTTAAGTTGCAGGGTCATACAGTAATGTTTCTATCAAGATCAAAATCCCTGCAACACACAACCATTAACATCTCTCCACCTCAGTCAAACACACACATTTGTTCCCACTCCACACACTCTCCCCCTCCCCCGTCCATATTAATCTGTGTTATATGCATGCAAATCACCTTGTTTAATTAGAGACAAGGAATCTGTGTGTTCGTGTGTGTGTGTGTGTGTGTGTGTGTGTGTGTGGGGGGGGGTGTGTGCGTGTGTGTGGTGTAAGACCTGCACCCCCCGCCCCCTCCCCAATCCTGATATTCATGATGTGATGTAGGTCCCTGGGTCCGAAGCAGGCAAGACGGCATTCAGGGCCTAATTTTGTTTTCCCAGTAGGGCCAACTATTAGTTTCTCAGCTCATTAATTACACTGTTGTGGAGAAATCATTAATAGTTAAAGTCTCTCTACAATAATGTATAATGGATACATTTGACAGGGGCTCCTGATTTTTTTTTTTTTTTTCTTTGATGTGTGATCAATTTTTTAATGGTCACGAATGCTAATCCCTGAGCTTTGGTGAATGGGCACTGGAGTTGACCTCAAGCATGATGGGAAATTATAGAGGGTGGGTGTATGTGTGTGAGTGAAATCACTGTGTTTAAATTACATACCATTTGAGCCGTCGAGGGCTCTCCAAGGTGCAGAGCGTCTGGCCTGCTTTCATCCCTCTCTGTCATCAGTACCAGCTTTCCATGTGAGCCAGTGTGTGTGTGTGTGTGTGTGTGTGTGTGTTTGTAAATGTGTTTGTGCGACCGACACAGCGTGCGGGTGCGGGCGTAAGCGTGTCCGAGTGTATGCGTGAGCCTCGTCTCCGCTCTCGGCTCCTCTCGTTCAGATCAGTGACAGACACTTTTGTGACGGTGGTCATTAAAATCACTCCCAAGGCAGCTCGGAGTGTGCTGTAGAGTGTGTGTGTGTGTTTTTTGTGTGTGTGGGTGTCAGCCCCACCTCAACCACCACCCTCACGACCGCCCACTCTACACTGCGTCTTCAATTTTCTTCTTCTGTTCTTTCATTCATCCGTCAAAGCATCATGAGGTGAAATGGACCCAGGCAGACTAGTTGTGTTATCTGACATGTTCTCTGACAATCCAAAGAGTGTGATCACAGTAAATGTATGTGCATGTATTTGCACATACACTAAAATACATGGGTTTCTATCAGAATATATAAAAAATAAACATATGATACACTGCAGCATTGGTATTTGGTGAGTTTTTTTTTTTCTTTCTTTCTTTTTGTATGGACTCCCAGACGTCTGTTAGCTTGTTCCACGCTGGGCTTGGCTAGCCTCATCAGTGTAAGAGGTAATTAAGTATGAATAATTAACACCAGCGCCCCCCAACTGGGAGGCAGCAGAGCAGCTTCCCCATGGCAGCAGTCAGCCAGATCACACATGGCCCTCGTAGCGGTCCACTGTGTGCCCCACTTGTTCATTAGATATACCCACGGCACAGACACGTTGTGATCCTAACCACAGAATCCTGCTCTTTGGGGGGGTGGGGGTCCTGTGGTGAGGGGCATATTGGACATGTTTGGTTTAAGAGAAAACCCCTGATTTTGTTAGCATCAGCTTTTTTTTTTTTTTTTTTAAGCTTTTTAAGACAAAGTTTCTCTTAACGAATGGTGACGTTAAAATCGTTAGATATTGCATAATGAGATAGGTTATTAAAACATATTTCATGGTGAGAAGACTGTTTTTAGTCCAGTTGTGTGGTGTCTTTCCTTAGTGAGATAAGCAGCTGTACAGCGATTGTTTAGCTCTGAACTTCATTGAAGTTTGTGTCTTTGGTCAATGAGTAACGGCACTATCTTTTAGACCTGTGGAGTTTAGGAGGCAACAGGTAAATGTCAAGTGTAATCACCACTGGAAAACCTTTGCCCTATATACAAGTCACAAATGAGGAGTTCACGACCACAATGCCATGATTACATACATGGACATAAATACACTTGAAAAAAAAAATGTGGAAAATATAATGAAAATATAATGAATTGCAAAACATGGTCCTCACATTTTTAATTTTTTTTCTAACCAATAATATCCAAAGTATGTTCTTATGTTATACAAGTCTTTGTTTGTATACCAAACAAATTGGGGAAAGGACTGGATTATATTAGTTCAAATAGCTGCAGATGTGTGGAGATCTGGTCAGTATTGAATTCTGGTCGTGCAGCTATTTATCTGCTGTAATTTTGTGCAGTTGTGGCTTGCATTATCTAGATTGGCAGAGTGGTAGGTGTTATTGACAGCGGAATGATGTGACAGGAAATAGAATGTTGTTTTATGGACATTAAAATCTTCACTACATGGAGCAGTAGTAGGTAAAGCCAAAACATAAATCTATGATTACAATATACTGGAGCACTAACATTGTCCTCTCTTTCTCTTTTTCCTCATCATCTCTCTTCCTGTCGGTTTGTCAGCTGTGCGGGCGGATCGCATGCGAGGTGGTCGCAACAAGTTTGGCCCGATGTACAAACGTGACCGGGCCCTGAAGCAGCAGAAAAAGGCACTGATCCGAGCAAACGGCCTAAAGATTGAGGCTATGAGCCAGGTGATGCAGGCTGTACCCACTGACCTCACCATCTCCTCCGCCATCCAGAACATCCACTCGGCCGCCTCCAAGGCCCTTCCCCTGAGCCACCACGCGGGCCACCACACTGGCCATCATCACCACCACCACCACCATCACGCCACTGCTCTGCCCCCTACAGACTATGACCGCAGCCCGTTTGTCACTTCACCGGTCAGCATGGCCATGCCGCCACACGCCGGCAGCCTGCAGGGCTACCAGGCGGCGTACGGACACTTCCAGAGCACGCGTACCATCAAATCCGAGTACCCAGACCCATACACCAGCTCGCCAGAGTCCATCATGGGCTACGCCTACGTTGACGCCTACCAGTCAGGGTCGCCGCCCAGCTTCCCCCACCTGATTGTAGAGCTGCTCAAGTGTGAACCAGATGAGCCACAGGTTCAGGCCAAAATCTTGGCCTACTTGCAGCAGGAGCAGGCCAGCCGGGGCAAACACGAGAAGCTCAACACCTTTGGGCTCATGTGCAAAATGGCCGACCAGACGCTCTTCTCCATCGTGGAGTGGGCCCGGAGCAGCATTTTCTTCCGTGAACTCAAGGTAGGTGTTCTTTGAAGTTTGGAGAAAGCTGTTTTTTTCTCTTTATTTCCTTTAAATTTGGAAAGTTTTGCCGTTCATTGTAATTGGTATCATCGCACACTCCGCTGAAATTTTGATTTCATTTTGCTGTTATTCTGTAGACCTTTAATAAATTATCACGCGTTTTGTTTCAATGCTAAATCTTTCACCATCGTGTCATCCATAATTGACAGTACTTTACACAGTTCATGAACATCATCTGCTCAATCCTTTATCTTCAGCCGCCTTTTAATCTTCCTTTTTTACACTCTGGCTCAACATTAATGCAGAGTGCACAGGGTGTTTGGGGGGGGTGGAGAGGTTTGCTTGCCACAGCTGTCTGTCCCACTGCTTCATCAACATGCAGCAGCCAGACATTTTTACGCTGTGTGTGAGACACATTTTGGCTATTGGTTGTGAAAACTTTGACTAGAAGCTTCAGGCTCTTTTAGACTAACAGGTTCCTTGTCTGAAGCTTTTATGTGAACTGAATACTGTCCATCTAACCTTGAAATATTCCACAGATCTAAGTGGATTTGCAGTGTGCAGTGATATAACACAATGGTAATGGTAAAGTGCCTTAATAGTTTGGACAGTGTGTTGACACGACACTGTTTCCTGTATAATTGTTTCTCACAGTCATATCCTTCTGACCAATGGTGAGCGTTTACCCAGGCCTCGCTGCAAAAAATGTGATAATTCGCACTCTTATTCATCACAGAGCCCAGGGGAGAGTTTCTGGTGTGTGTTTGCACGCTGGCAGCTTTATTTGCTTTGAAAGAGGGTTAATTTTTAGAGCAACATGAAAGCCATTTGATTAGTCTGAGCTTCACCTGTTTTTCTTCCTGTTGCCTGACTCCTTTGTCTGTTTGTTACACACCACATCGCCAAAGGCTCAGCTGCATATTCATGGGCCCAGGCCTGGTGCGAAATTCCTCGCAAATATTTTATTTTATTTTCAAGGGGGAAAACACCAAATGAAATAAATGTAATATTTAATATCTGAGCCAATTACAACATAGACAAGAGTCCTTGAAAAACACATGTTGACATTTAGCACACGGCGTGTCCTGGCTATTGACATTTTCAAGATCTGTATTTGCATTCAACTGGGCTGCATGGTACTTCAGTCACACGCATACACTCACACACGAGACTACTGCAGGGTGTGGCTGCGGCTAATAATTATGTAATTGTGTATGGTTTGCCCATTAACTTTGAATGATCATTTTTTGCTCCAGTGTGAAGCCTCTCTTTCCCACACCCTCATTCTAATTCAATTATCTCACCCACTTGTGTTCGTCACTCCCCGATTGCTAAATGAAATGTCATTATGTTTGCCTAATGACTACACATATTACGGGAGCGTAATAGTAATTGAGATGGGTGCCTGTTACAAAGGTACAAAATGACCTGAGCTTAATGCTGTAGTAACCTCCTCCCTCACCCACAATCACCCCTAAAAAGCCTCTCCTGCTCCTGCTGCACCGCCCTCATTGGTCTATTTCACAAGTGAGGGGGATAATTGAACTCGCATCCCTCATCCTAATTTTTAAAGAGCCATCTAAAGCACAAGAGAGAGATTGAAAAAATAATGTGCTAGCTGTGGCTTTGACAGTTTTTTCCCATGCACCCTCCAATCCTCTCTCTTTTGCTAGTTTCTCATTAGTAACCAGTGGGAGAACTATTGAGCAAAGCTGTCCAAACTGCAGCTCCCAACATGTATTGTGAACGGTGGACAATGTCGTGATATGCTTTTCATTTCAAAGGATGTCCCCTGAATTATTTAGGCCAGCTTTGTGTGAACTGCACTGATTTGTTTATTATTCATTAATGAAAAATATGTTTGTGTATCGCTGTTTTTGGTCTGTTCTGTTGCCTCTTGTTATCTTTTTGCTGCTACAGTTTTACACCAGATTAAGTGGAAACACCCACCCTTGACACCTTCTCCATTTGTTTAACATCCCTGCTTTTGTCTACACTGTGCACTCCGTGCATGTATTTGTATATGTGCATGTACGTGGTCTTGTAATTCCAGTGCTTTTGATTCTTACAGATGCAAAGAGAATCTAGACAAATTGTGTAACCTTGCATCTAAATGCTATTTAAGTTGCCTTATGATATAAGATGATGCTTCACCTTTAACCCTTTAAAGTTCACTCATAGAAATACTTTTAAATTCAATTGGAGGACATAACAAGACTTTATTACTTTTGTGCAATTTTTTTGTTGTCATGTGGCATGTAGAAAATCAAGGTCAATTAAGTTACCATATTTGGTTCCTTGCCCATAGTGGCAAAAAAAATAAATAAATCCAAGAAGTATATATAAAAATACAAGGAAATACATGTAAGGTGAAAGGAACATCCCTTTTAGAAAATTAGAACAACATAAGTGCTGAAACAGACACCTGTCAACTTTATCTCTTTGAACATCATTACTTACATTAGTACCATTACTTCATGGTATCTAACAAAGCAGGTACACTCATTGTTCATGCAGCGGTGGACCTTACAAACCCTGTAGACCACATTGGACCTGAGATTGTTGACTCACTGTCCTCACTGTAACTATTGCTGTCACCGTCTTGTAATGTATGTGGGAATGACCAAAAATAGTCACTTTTCTGATAAAGGGTTAACATGTTATGTGTGTTCTGAGCTGACCATTAAACATAAGGTCGAGCTGGAGACGAGAAAGACAGGAAGCAGAACAGAATTAAAAGTTTGTCACAGGAGTAGCGCAGCACTGTAGGAAGCTATAAATACACTTTCATCTCACACACGCACAAAAACCACACACACACAACACACACACATATCTACATTAAGACACAGACACCGCTCACACATAACACACTAGCCCCCTCACTATTATTAGCCCAGTAAGAACAAAAGAATTTCTCTGGTAATAGAGCCAAGCTGGGAGGGTGTGTGAGAGGAGTGCCAAAAAAAGTGTTTAAAGATTTAGTTTCCATAAGTTGGCCTCGGTCACGGGACTCATAAATATTTAGCCATTAGGAGGACTTTCTAAAGAGCAGTCCCCGTTCTGTCCCAGTGGAGCACAGTGCCGCTCTCTTTTTGCCCCTCTTTCTGGGAATGAGGCGTGACGTGCGGGACGTTTATTTCTAACACCTTGGATCCGAGAAATTAGGGTGGGCCTTTCTCGCCAACCTGCATCACTTTCGATCGGTTTAACACATCGACGCTCAGAGAAAAGTCAGGCCTGCTGCGCTGGTTTTGAAATCAGTCAGACGTCGGCATGATGAGGGAACGTTTTGGCACGGTTGAAGTCACGATCCCATGTGGTTACCGTATTTTATAAAATGTTATGCGAGTTGAAGACAGGTGCGCAT
>JAPQRQ010000019.1:12563091-12574162 GCA_037367365.1 Apogon talboti | reverse complement strand
ATATACACATATACATACATACATATATGGTTTTTGTTTTATTGTATTTTATTTTTCTTAAAATTAAATATTATTTTATTTGACAAAGCAATAGCTTTAGGTATTTCCAAATAAGCTGTTGGCCTTTAGTGTGACACATATCAGTGAACTGGTACCACAAATAGTCTATTCTAAAGTTAACTGAAGGTAGTTCCACTGAAAGACTAAAAATATGAGGTTGTTGAGAGTGTGAAACTTTCATTGTTGTTGAGTACTAGTCTATCTAGCACCTATTACAAACAACTGATTTTATAACCTTGAGCATGTGGTTCCTGGAAATTTCAACTTATGAGGATGAATACACAGTTCAGTTTTATTTTTATAAAATAACAAAAGCCTCCTTCACCTTTAAGCTATTAGCTACATTTCAGAAACTTACAAATTGCAAACTCAGGTTCTTGGACAATAAATTTTGCCATTTACCAAACTGAATTTCTGTGAAAACAAATAAATGACAGCTTTGTCATAGATTATTTCAGTGTATTCCTGTCATTTCATAGTAACATGGATGTGAAAGTTCACCACTGTCAGATACTCATTTGCCATCAAGCTTAAATACTTTATAATCTTACATTTACAATCTAAGCTCTATATTCTCATCACACAAGTAACTCTAACTTGTATAGACACACTGTAACCTATGAGTATATCAGGGATAATCATGTAAGTCATAAAATATCAAGCAATGATAGCAGGGAAAGCAGGGATAGCTTTGTTTGTAGTGTTGTTTATGGCTGAGCAAATCATGAAAACAAAGAAACACCTATCAGAGAATAACAACATGACAACAAGTTTGTTTCCTACTGTGTCAACATTACTGGAAACTGCAAATTAGCAACCGGCCGTGGGTAGTCATCTTATCTAAATTTTCCATGACCATGTGGTGAGATAAGAATAAACCAACTAAATAAATCGCCTGTTTTATTGCTCCCGTGGACACTCTGAAAGTTTAAAGTCTAAATATAACAAATCAAAAGAGGCTATAGTCAGTCACTGGCAATTAGCCAGTGTTTTACTCACTGTAGTGACTGTACTGTTTATGCATGTTGATAGTATTCAGTACGTGCCTGCATGAAATTGTGAGGCGAAGTGGTCGTTGACTCTGTGTCAGAAGGTTCATATTATCTGAGTGAGCAGGCAGCAGATTTTCTAAGATCAGGCGCCATGAACGTTGCTCATTTGACAGAGCAAAGGAAGAGCTTGTCAGGGAAACAGCTCATGTCGCTGGTACTTAAAAGGTCACTAAAATGAACCCCAGTCCTGGTCCGCCCTCACGCCTGTCTGTCTGTCACCAGTCCCCCCACTTCCAGGCGGGTGTCCTCTGCCCTCATCTGGGCTGCTATCACCCACCGTCACACTCTGTGAGCCACCCTGCTTTGATGACCCAGGCCTCTTGTCAGAGAAGAGCTTCCAGGCAGGCAGAGTGAGGACAGCACTTTGATGAGGACCCCGACACGTGCCAGCACTGCTGACATGCAGGGGATCCTTTGAAGAGCCTGAGCCTGTACCCGTCCGTCCACCAACACACACTTCTACACATCCTTCCAGATGAAGTGAAGAAGACCGGGGCTTAGCGTACAGTATAGAGAACCCCCCCTCCTTTGGCTGTCTTCCTCGCCCTCTGATGGTTTTAATGAAGGCATTTGAATTTTGCTTTCGTCCTGTGCTTAAGACGCCTCCAGTGTCAGACCACAAAAAATAGATGTAAAGGAGTAAGGAGGAGTCTGTGATGCTGTCAAAATGGAAGAAAAGGTCACAGCAGCTTTTTGTTGGATTTTTCACTTGTCTTTTCTGATAAAAGAAGAAGGAGGCATACGGCATTTGAAGATAGGGTAGCCTGCTTTTCTAGATTAATTGCACCACACAATGCTAAAGAAACCATGGTGTATTTCATCATTATTTATGATACATGGTTTATTTCAATAAAAGTATGAACAATTATAGAGTCAAAGATACTTTAAATCTGTTTTTACACACCGCAAATGTATAATCTCAATATTTCTGAACCAAAAATATACTTTATATTAATATTTTCTGATATATAGTGATTTAAATACCCATATCACTTGTCATATACTTAATGACTGTATGTGTTTGTTAGTTTTGCAATATCTCATGGATTTTTTACGACTTGGCTTTATACAGAGAACATCTGTAGAAGCCTGATAGAAACAAGACTCACAACGTAGTGTATTTATACATATTTAGACCAAATGAGTATATTTCCTAACCCTGACCAAAATGCTTTTATTGTGCAAACCCAAAAACCTTTGGGAGTTGTGGGAATTTGCTGTCTGGTCTCATCTGCCATCCATTCGACCACTAGTCTGTTTAAGAACGTCACAAAAGTAGCCAATGTTTCAGTGACAAATTACATTAAGATTATGTGTGTCTGGTTTTTTTTTTGCGGAAAAATATTATTTCAACATTATATTCTGGCCGCTGGGACAGACTGATTCACGTCTAATGCCCGTCTGAAAGAAGATACATGTAAAGAGTTGCAAGACCCAACCATGTTGAGGCTTCCCAGATGTTCATAGGCTCTTCAGGTTGTGTAACTTCAAGTAAAGTCAGTGTAATGGCCCGACTATTGTTTTGTCTTCCTGAAAAAGAACACAAGGCAGTGTTTGACACTAGTAACCAGTCATAACAATCCTAATCAACATGCAATAGATATGACTCGGCCAAATGTCATTCACAATAGAGTACTTAGTGTTTCTGATAATGATTTACCATCTGACGTCTGGATTTCAACAAATGGTCTCCGTACTGCACAACAAAACCCATTTCACCAGCGTTCACGCTGCACCTGCCTGTGTCACAGACGTATTGATCTGCATTCTTCAGATGCCGTTGACACTGGCGATGAACCTCAGTTCTCAGAGTCAAAACAACGAAGTAATTCACAACACCAGAGAAGCATTACTCCCAGTGATACCACAAACAGCACAATCTGTGTTGAAAAAGGAGGAGAAAAATGAATCTCTCTTTCGTTTTCCTCATTCCTGCTTTCTCAATGTGGTCTTTTTTGTCTGAGTCTGGCAAAGTGGAGTAATGATTAACCCAGCCAGGCATGGGAAGCAACTACCAGTTACAATAGAGGGGGTTGTTTTGCTACACAGAACCAGTGTTTGACCTGTGTCATCTTCCCAAGCTCACCTGGCAGGTTCCTGGGAGCCGGCGGCTGGCATTCAGAAGGGAGAGAAAATTGCTACTTAATCATTATCATCCACAGAATAACGCCGAAACTGCTGGCAATGAGCAAACAGATAAACGGGGGAGCATTTGGAAATCGGGCACGTAGCAAAGTGCTTAACGGAGTGTGGAAAGGTTCACATGAGAAAGATTTGTCTAAGTGTGTGCAGGGGACTTTTGAGCTTTGTGTAAGGTTGAAAAACAATGCCCATGATTCGTAACTGATCAATAGTGACTGGCCTGTGGGTAGACTTACCCTGCAAACAGCTGCCTGTGATATTCACGAGCGATGAAGGCTGACACATTGCAAACAGCTTGTCTGTTTTTGAGTGTGGGACTTTTTTTTTTCCGTCTAGACTAAATGTACCAAAGTGACCCTTTTTTCTCATCTATTATCATTTTCATTAGTGTTCATTAAAGTCCCTGATAATGCTGATGCAGATGCAAATGAAGGGTTCTGCTGTATTGGATCAAACAGTTGACATGTTTTTCCTTTATATTCATGACCAGGTTGACGACCAGATGAAACTGCTGCAAAATTGCTGGAGTGAACTCCTCATTCTTGACCACGTCTTCCGGCAGGTGGTGCACGCCAAAGAAGGCTCCATCCTATTGGTCACTGGCCAGCAGGTGAGTTATTGATGCTATATCTGTAAGAGATACTTTTCATCTATTACTTATTCTATCCTATCTACTACTCAGTCACTGTTCAGGGGACTCAATCAGTCACTTTAACTTCTTCTTTTGATCTCAACAGTCATCAGCACCAAAAGCATCTACTGATCTAAAATGTTTAATAAGTTTTCCACCACTAATCCTATCAATGCATGTAAATACTGCACGTAAAATGCAGTTTATTAGCCTTTCAGCAGCATCGGATACCCATTTGGAAATTCATACACTCTGGAAACACCATCATCTTCTGCAACTTTGATCATCCAATAAAACCCTAATAATTTGATAAATGATGGTGGTTGTAAATGCGTGCTCTTAAGGTCAGTTAATGAGCTATTTTCCTGAAAAAGCCACTTTTTCTTCCGTTTTCTCTGTTTTGATATAATCACCTTTGAGAAAAGCTAAATGCTGAGGATAATATTAAAATAAATGGTGATAAATTACTAAGGAAAGGTGAAAATATAGTGGAAATTTTCATTTGGGAGTCACCACAAAAATAGGGTTAAAGCATTATTGATGGCACAGACACACAGGGGACACCGCTCCATTAAAAATAGATTATGCTTATAGATATACAGCAATGTCACTGAATAATCAGTTTAGCTTCACGCATTAAGACCCTGACAGCGAATAAGATAAAGCAATGTGAGTGAGCTTAGTGAGTAGGTGGTGAGATAAAGAAGTGTGTTATTTTGTTATACTGGGGCTTTTGAGGAAGTTGGTGGGAGCTAATGCTTGAGGCCCAATTGGAGGTCCTCAACACATCAGGATGCTGCAGTTCTGTTCACTGTCAGACAGTAAACACACACACAAACCCAGAAACAGACTCCTTTCTTGTTCCTCAAGATCTAATTCGCACACAAACGCGAAGCAGAAAAGAAAACACATTCACACTTACAGGCAGGGATGCACACGGAGATATGAAACTGCTCATCATGAATATGCCTCTGACCAGTGGCATGGCTGTCAGTGAGATGATAAGTCATAAATTATTGATTAGCCGGTTCTCAAAAAAACATTGCTCTTCAACAAAATGTTTTACAACAATAGATACTTGCATAAATATTAGAGCAAGGCAAGTACATGTCCAGTGTATACAAGGAGACCTTTTTTTAATTTCATGAGCCTGATAGATGGCAAGGATTGGAACAGATTTACAAATATCTGAAGAAATACTATCTACCCAGCAGTACTACCACCAACTTTTATGCACATCTAATAAAAATGTGCAATATCAACTACATGTGCAATATCATTGCATGACAGCAGTGGGGTTATTTGTGCATTTATTTGATTTGGTACATATTTTATCCTTTTTTTTTTTTTTTTTAAATCATAATGCACTTTTCCGTAGTTGCTATCCCACTGACAATAAAGGCTATCTTATCTTATCTTATCTTAAATTGTCTTATCATAACTTATCTTAACTTAAATGACGATAGTTGTGGATGCTTGTTTTATGGTTAGTCAATGCTGGAAAAGTCACTTTTTCCTTCAGTTTTCTCTGTTTTGACATCATAACCCTTGAATTTACTCTGAATTTCTACTGATTTTATGAAGATCTATTTGATCAGTTGCTTAAATTTAGGAAAATACCTGATTTTCACTGACATAAGCAAAAAGTAGAGGGTAATATTATATTAAATGGTGATAAATCATTAAGTTAAGATTACAATAGAGGAAAAAATGACTTTAAAATGATCTTATGTTATCTTATTGTGAAACATATAGTAACGAGTGGTAGATGCTAACATTACAACACAGTTTTCGTTTTATGCAAGTAAATGAGACTATCAAGAGAATACGATTAATCTGATCAGAAAAGAAGGTAAACTAATCAAGGTTTAGGGTTGAGAAGGATGAAAGGAGGAAATACAGGTTTTTTTTAAGCATTTAAGAGAAGATTAGGAGGTAAAGATGTGCAGCTGTGAAGAAGGGAATAAAATAAAAAGAAAAGAATGAACAAGGATGGACATGATACAAGGATGGACAGTAAGTAGGAGTAGTTAAAAAAAAAAGGTTATCAAAACAGAGATGATGAGGCGGGGAGAAGGCAGTTTGAGGAGTGAGGACAGGGAGGAGGAGGAGGGGCTGATAGTCAGGGGAGGTGCAGGAAGGCGGTTTCGTTTGCATACTTTGGTTAATGAACAGCTGGTGCGGTGGGGAAACATGGCTGTGTGAATGTGTGTGTGCGTGTGTCAGTGTGAGAGGCTCTGAAACAGTTCATTATCTCCTATTATTCTCTGCCTGGCCAGGGGTGACAGCACAACGATAACACCAGGGACATTTAGAACTCAGTAGCAGCATCACCCAAAGCAAATGCTACACATGTGCACACGCATCCACCACAAGCCAGCTCGGACCAACATCACGGAATTCACAATTGTCACATCGTTCTGTAAATGTGCTAATGACTTAATAGTTACAAAATGCTCATCAGAAAATGCATGAAATTGATTGAATTTGTGCAATCTGTCAAAAAGGTCTGACTTTGCCAATTTATACTGTAGGTAATAAAATAGCATTACACTTAATAGACAGCAGCGTTTCTGCAATTTCTTAAGAAGACCGACTGTCAAAAGAAATAGAAATTGACAAAATCTACATTGAAAGCATCTGACATCAATCCATTTTATTCAGTATTTAACTGTTTTTCTTCAATGTATGTCACTTCTTTGTCTGTCGTTTGTTGCATTCATACTAACTTTGAAAAGAAATCTTTGGTAACAGTTTTGTGTTCTCGCCTGCCATTTACTTTGTGTCTTCTTGCCATTCTTGTTGTCATGCTCCTCATTTGCTACTTTTTGTCTTTTTTCATATTTTCTTTATTTCTGCCTTCTTGCTTCACATTCCTGCATGTCATCAAGACACAGACAGTAAAAAAAAAAAAAAAAAAAAAGAGATGGCCGTGAGTGTTTTCACTTTTGGGAAGAAAGGAGGGTGGTTCTTTACTCTGTCACTGGATCAAACACGGAGCGCAAGACGTAGAAATGCATGCAATCGTAAAATGACAAAAATGGGAGTGAACTGTTGAATGATTAAGCAAGGCCTCACTGTTAGGCAGACAGTTTTGGGTGTGAAAATCCTGATATTTTGATAGCGCAGCGCTCCTGGTGTACATGAAATTCAAATGATGAAGAAATGCAAAAGGCGTTTCTCGGGTCAGGCTCAGATTTCTGCGCTCTCTAATACATTTTCCATTTTATCTCGTACACACATCAAAGCTCGCGTCACTTCAGACTGATCTCACCAAGCTCATTCGTTGTATTCATGATGGGTTAAGATTTAAAGGTTTATCCGGATATTTACTCCTAATGTCTCTGCAGGAAGTATATTAAACTAGTATTGATTGATTGATTGATATGCAGGTCACCAGGGTTAGTGCTAACTCTGCTATAGTGACATTATAGCGTTTTTTTCCTCTCTCTTTTTACTTAAGGCTAGGAGGCAATAACCCAAGGCATCACCATCAACAGTCCAATCCTTCAATGAAGTTATTTCATGCACAGTTGATTTTATGTAAATTGATTGACACCTTAGAAGGGGGGCAGTGTCTGCCTCTCAGCGAGTCATAACTCTAACTGTCTCGTAGGAGGGAAGGTGGAAATCGAGAGGGACAAAACAGTTAGGGATAAATTAAGAGAAAGAAAGAGCAGTGTGAGGAAAATAAAGTGAAGGTAAAAACCACAGAAAAATAAGACAGAGAGGTAAAAAGACGGAGTAATGTCAGTATTTGTTTTATTTTGACCCCTCCCGTCTCACCACAGATGAAAGTCATCCTCTTTGCGCGGTGAATAAATTCCAAATCCACGAGCAGCTTTAATTGCAAATGGCGATCTCACAGGGACTGCCTTTCTCCCTGAGCTTTAGGAACTGCACACTCCGACATCTACCTTCCCCTGGAAACCCTACCACAGTCAATTATGGTAATGAATTGTCAATAAATATAAAAATTTAATATCGTCCTGCTTACTGTGAGTGGCAGCTAAGGACTTGCCTCCCAGACAAATGTGCTGCAGCTGCAGATATGGAGTGCACCTGGAGTATGTGTGTTTATGTATGTGGAAGTGAGGACCCATCTATCTATCTATGTACCCATCTATCTATCTATCTATCTATCTATCTATCTATCTATCTATCTATCTATCTATCTATCTATCTATCTATCTATCTATCTATCCCTTCATCCATCCATCCATCCATCCATCCATCCATCCATCCATCTATCCATCTATACAGTATTTCTTTATCTGTGTTCGAGTACCAACATAAAAGACATATCAGTCAGGTCAGTCAGTCAGAGGTGAATTCCCATGCCGTCTCCATACGCCTAAAGCATGTTGTCATAAAATACCGCTAAACTGTGAAAACCTTGTGTGTGCAGCTGCCGCTTTTACACATCCATCCATGTCTCACACTCTGACAGACAGACCAAAGCTTTAGACCCTGTGTTGAGCATGTAGTAGAGCAGGTACGGGAATAAAAAAAAAATCATTACAAGAAGCTCAAGGTGGTGATACGTTCTGGGAACAGTAATGCATTTTTCTGTCAGTCATATTGAGTTTTTACAGGCTTTTCACACGTTGAAGAAGAGGGGGAAAAAAAAAACTTTACATCTTTCTTTGCTCGTTCTAGGTGGACTATGCAGTGATTGCATCACAAGCAGGGGCCACCCTCAATAACCTGTTGAGCCACGCCCAGGAGCTGGTGGGCAAGCTACGCTCTCTACAGCTGGACCAAAGGGAGTTCGTCTGCCTCAAGTTCCTGGTCCTTTTCAGCCTGGGTGAGTTTCTACATATTTCTAGTCTGTTTCCTGGATTATTTTGATTCTGTCTCTCAAAAAGTCCCAAAGCTGAAAGAAGGATTCCCAAGTTGGTCTAGGAAGTTTTGATGAGACAACAAGGATCAAAGTAATATAGATGATGCAGAGAAGCAGGAAGAATGGAAGAAAAAGTGGAAGGAAAGGATGCACAAAATGTTTCTGGTACTCACAAAAGACCCAAGTGGGTAGAGGAAGAATCCAGACTGAGGAAAGGAAGAAGGGAGGAAGGGAACGGTGGACTGGAAGGGACAAAAGAGAAAGTGAGGGAGGGGAAGGAGGAGGAGGGACAGGAGGAAGGAAGACAATGGAGACAGGGTAAAGTATAACTGTAAGTGCAATGGAAGGCAACTGGAAATGAATCTTGGGTTCATCCAGGGTATGTTTTTCCAACAGTAGTAGCTTGTTTTTTTATTATAGGTTGTCAAAACTGTAAACATAGTCGACATCTGTTTTCAAGGGTTGATGAATTTTTATTTGAGTTGAGGGTTTGTAGAGATATGGCACTAATGTTTATGGCATGTTTCTGCATATGTTAAGTCTAAAGAAGCATTTAAGGTGGTTCAACAAATTAAATTTTACATCCGCACTATTATTGGTCAGTTTTGTATTATTATTTGATGTCACGACTAATCAACTTAAACTGTCTTAAAATCATCAAATCCCCAAAGCTTCTCTGAAGTCACTCAGTACATAGTAAAACACTCTTAAGGAAGGGGGTACATTGTTCTTTACTGAAAATATTATTTATATTTTCACTTTATATGTTTGTAATACAGTCATTAATGTCCACAGTGATAATGGCATCACAATACACTGATACTGTAACACTGATGATATACAGTATCTTGATGTGTAACTGAAGACGACAATGAAAAGCAAGAACTGTGTGTTTACTCACTGTCTTGTGTTACCAGCTTAAGAGAATATGACAACTAAGATAAAACAATCTACAAAAAAGCCTTAGCCTATGGTTCCTATTTAACACACACACACACACACACACACACACACACACTGACTAGACTACTGAGTTTTAATAAAAATATTGATCACTGTCAGCGGAAAGAGGAAGAAGAAATAACACAATATATTCCTGTATTGATATTTTGCGCAGTGGGTACAATAGTAGAAGAATAAATATCATTTGCTGGATCAACAGTAGACGTATGATGATTAGTAGTCCTGAGATGACTCAGATATACGATCAAGCTCAGGACTGGAAATAAGAGAAGAGGTGAGAAGAGACAAAAAAAAAAAAAATGGGAGTGAGTTCATGTAATTGGACAGGGATTTTTTTTTTCCCCCCTAACCTTTAGAGGACCAGAGAGGAGGAATTTGGAGGAGATGGACTTAACTTATGTGGGAATGGGGTGGAAGGGAGGAAGGAAAGGTGAAGAGGGAGGATATAGGAAACGGATGGAGTGGAAGAGAGTGGGAATTGGGTTGGAGAGCAGGAGCTGGAAAGCATTTGGGAAAGTGAGGTGGGAGGGAGTAGAGGCTAAGACGGGGGAGGGAGAGGAGTGGAGGGGTGAGTAGCCAAAATAAGGGACGAAGAGGAGGTGTGTGGTGATAGGATGAGCCAATTTGGTGTGTGTATGTGTGTGTGTGAGCGTTCCGATCCCATCACTGCTCTCTGTTCTCCGAGCCGAGGTCAGACAGTGTCAGGAGACTGTCATCTCTGTCTCTTTCCTAACAAGTCTGCAACAAACGGCCTCTGAGGGATACACACATACACACACACAATCAACTAAACCTATTTTAACATCCTACATTACTGATGTCAGTGATATCAAGGTAGCCTGACTCAACCGGGCCCCTGTATGGGAGCAACAGTGGCATACATATGATGAATATTCTCCTCATCCTTATCCTCCTGTAATCCACAAGGGCTACGCTTTCACTTCTTTACCTCTTCTAAACATAGAGAGGGGAACTAATGAACCGCCGAGCAAAAGCAACACGCACACACTAACACACGAACGCGGAGATCTGATGAGATAGGATTAATGTTTGCATTAGAGGCGTTTGTGGTAGAGTAAAGAAGGAGGCAGAGATGGGCTGGATTGCGGTGGAGCTATGTGCATGCATGTTTGTTTGCTTGGAGTTTTTTTTTTTTTTATGGGGTGGGGCTGATGCTAGGGCTCAGGGTCTAAATAATTTGGCAGAAACATCATCTATAATGAAAGGCTCACCTGAGGGATGTGTATCGCCCCCGGCAGTGCCTGTTCTCCGGCGTAGCCCAGCCCTCTTGCAAATAAAGCCCGACGCAGATGCCGTATAGCAGGGTGAGGGGATCAGCGGTGGATGGGAGGAGGGGAGCGATGGGGGTAAGGGAGAGGT
>JAPQRQ010000019.1:12541422-12562285 GCA_037367365.1 Apogon talboti | reverse complement strand
GGAGAGGTAGGGGAGGCGGTGGGGGGGTTGGGGGTCCTGAGCAATGTAAAGCCAGGAGATTTGATGTGATTAATATAATGCAGCTAAAGAGAGATGTGTGCGCATGATTGGCTGTGAGAAGGGTGAAACGCATACATTTACCTGGGGGGGTGTGTGTGTGCGAGATGTTCCTGTCACTGGAGGAACAGGTGTGTATTCATGTGTTGGTGTATGTTCACGCAGCTGGTTTGTTGCTACAAGCAGTCAATTAATAAAGTCTGTGATGAAATGAGGCATAAAGTAGCTCAGTAGAGGCTGCTGAACATAAAGCCTTTCTCAATTAGAACAGCCATTTGTTTTATAAATGTCACTCAAACATAAGACATACGGATATTCAGTACTGTGCAAAAGACCGAAGCCAATATTAGGTTTGATGGTTTAGTAAAGTTAAAAAGATAATTTCTGTCCCTGTATTTAGTTAGTATCTGGATATATGGTGCAGCAGTAAAAACAAAAGTTTCAATGAACTGATTGAGGTAGTATTTAGTGTGACCTCCCTTTTGCATTTCACGTCTTTAATCCTTTTGTTCAGACAGTATGACATTTATTGCATTCATTTTCTGATGTTTTATACCAGGTTTCATTCAACACATATCATATCTAACATTCTAACGGTTTGTGTTGCTTCTTGTCATGGGGTCAGGGGCCACACTAAATAGTGACTTTAACCTTTAGAACCCATTTAGTTCAGTTTTTTGTTTGTCTTTTAAGGCTGTTCACATGTTTCATGTATTTTCTCGTTGTATGTGAAGAAAATAGATGGAGAAATAAATATGTATGCTCATTTTAACCCTGCAAAAACAACAGGTGGCCTAAGACTTTTGTACCATACTGTACATGCATGCAGTAGAATACTACAACATACATAAATACTCTTAGCACTTCAGTACCATTTAATGCCACTGATACTAACTTTGCTGGTACTCTACCTGGACCACATGTACTAATACTGCAGCTTTGGCCTTCCATCTGTATGTGCAAAAAGCCACATATCAGCTGTAGACACAGGAACCCGACAGGAATGACTGGAGACATTTGAAGACTTTTAACGAATTAAAAAAAAAAAAAAAAATCGGAATTACTTTGCATCACATGGTAGATAAAACATATGCTCCCATTCCAAATGAGGCCTCTAGGTGACTGCACTGCACACATCACATCTCTATAAAGGAGCCTTAATATGCATGAAGCACGGGTTTCTGTTTAACCATTTATGTTTCATTGATTTAGGATTCACTATGAAACATGAACTTTACAGAAGCTTGCTAATGAAAATTAACACTTTAGTCTGACTTATTTTCATGTTATAGCTCTTAGAATTGCTGTCTCAAATCATATTTCACTACAGAATGTCCACATTTGCAGATAATTTGTCATATTTTCTGTTAGTTTCAAAGTGAGTGACTTCAACATTGTCTTACAGAATCTATGTGGCAGTCACACAAAGATGCTACTTTTTATTCAACACAGCAAACAAATAAAATCATGTTAACTATGTGACAGTTCCATAGTCGTACCTTTTGTTTTCATTTGGCTGCCTTGTAATGAATCCTAGTGAAATAACAAACAGCATCAGAAAAACCAGTTTGTTCCACTGCAGGTTTGACATAAATCAGGTGAATGAATCATTTATCCTGATGTTTAACCCATAAAGACTCGGTGCTAATTTTGTGGCAGTTCTCAAATGAATTTTTGTCTCTTTTTAACTTTTCTTAAATGATTTATCGCTGTTTATTATATTATCCTCTGTATTTTGCATTTTTCACTGTAAATCCTGTATTTTCCTGTATTTATTTTCCCTTACTTAATGTAGATGTTCATTAAAACTCAGAGTAAATTCAAAGATTATTATATCAACACAGAAAACTGAACAAAAGGTGACATTTTCACCAAAGACATCAATAACATAATGTAAAAACAAGTGTCTCCATCCACTGTCATTGATCCAACTCCATGGGTTTTACTGGTGAATCAATCTTGTAGAAGATGACAGTGTTTCCACGGTAACTACGGAGCCTCTGAACATCCAAATGGGTTATATCTGATGACCATGAAAAGATGACAAACTGTATTTTGCACCAATTATTTCAACTTATTAACAGGTTTGGTGGTTCAGAAGTTATTAAACATTTTGGTCGCCAGTGACTGTTTGGGTCTTTATGGGTTAATTATCATCCACCGAAAGGGAGAAGAAGAGGGAAAGTAGACAGTGAAGAATAAGTGCACCCAAATGGTCTCTACACTCTCTTTCCCTGTCATTCCGCTTATGTCTCGATCTTCCACATTTTTCTACCCTTCACATACCTCAGCCTCTTTTCATCCTCTTAATTTCTCTCTGAAGATGGGCGATCTGCCACCCTCTTCCCTTCCAGAGGAGCTCTTAGACAAGGCAACTGTCGATAAAGACAAGAATATAGATGTCACCCACCTGAGAGAAAACACTTTGTCCTGATCTCTGTGTGTTTGTTCTCAGGGTTAGATGCCTCTTGTTCATTTTTCCATTCCTTTGACAACTTCTTATCTACCTTTTCTTTCTCTATTGCTTTCCGTTGTTTCCCATCTTTTTTTTTTTCATTCTTACTTGTCCTGCACGAAGGCTGTCCTCTTCTATCAACAAGGTGATGATCGTTCTGAATTGATCTAAGGGTATGTAGGACTGTGAACAATGACTGTGTGTGATGGGGAGTCAGAGAGGAACACATAAAAAGAAAGAGAGAGACACAGACTGAAGGCTGCCTGGGTCAGAGTTCAGTAAAGGATTGCTAGCAGTTTTTGTCTGCTGTCAGAAAACTGTTAATGGTGCTTTGATTTCCTTTAAAAGACTTAGAGGCTTAATAGAAAGGTGGACAGGGTGTTATATATACGACCAGGTGACAAAGCAGCCCAGAGGCGAAGAGCAGGTCACAAGTTCAAGTTCAGAGGAAACCAAATGCAATGACGCTACCTTATATTGAAATGAGATAATCCAGAAAGAAAGCTTTTGCATTTTATTTCCGTTAACCCTCAAAGAGCTGGTATTTCTTTTGTGGCAGCTTGAAGATTAATTTGCCTCTAGTATTTATCACTATTCATTAGAACACTAACCTTTGCATTTTGTGTTTCTGAGTAAAAATCAGGTGTTTTCCTATATTTGATTTACATGTCACATAGATGTCTCCAAAAGTAGTAGAGTACATTCAAAGGTTATTTTAAAAAAGTTAGGCAAAAACTGAAGAAAAAGTGACTTTGTGCCAAATACATCATTAACTGAACATTAAAAAAAAGAATCTGCAACCACTGTCATTTGTCAAACTATGGCGGATCGCTATTACAGAATACAATGGTGTTTCCACATTTGCTATCACTATGGAGACTCTGAATAATAATAATAATAATAATAATAATAATAATAATAATAATAACAATAATAATAATAATAATAATACATTTTATTATATGATGACCATGAAAAGCTAAGGAAGTGCATTTTACATGAATTATTATTTTATTTTATTTTTCAAATTCAAAATCATTATTATTGTCAGTTTTGCCATATGTACATAGCATACAGAAAACTGAAATGACACAACTCTAAGGACCCATGGTGCAAAATGACCATAGTAGAACAATACAAAAATAGAATACATTTCAATGTATTGATAGGATTAGTGGTTCAAGTTATTAAACATTTTTGATCAGCAGATGCGTTTGGTTGCAGGTGACTGATTAGGCCATTTTAGGGTTAATTAAGAGCAATAAAATGAAATGAAAATGACATAAAACTGTATTCATGTCAGCGGGTGCCAGAGTGCAGACAGCTGCCATATACTGGGAAAGCAGATGTGGTGACAGAGGTCAGAGAGTGTTCAGCCAGTTTAGCCCCGCTCGGCAGGTCAGACGCCATCAGGTGTAATTGGGTACGACAGGCGCTGCCAGTCCTCGTCAGGCGAGAGGAGACCCAGAGTAGCAACCAGGCCAGCACAGGGTGGTAAATGCTCCCAGAGGACGGGGCAGATTTGTGGACACAGACCTTAATAATGCTCCCACTTTGGAGCTATTCGCAGGAACAAAAGGCAATGAAAAGCAGACAAATGTGACTGGTGTTCTGAGACGGAGCAGTTAGATCGCTAAAGTAAGAGGATTATTTAAAGACTGTTAGCTTTCTATTTACTACATTAAATAAATCTCCAAGTGTTTCCTTTCCTAATGTTGGTTGACACGTACCAACTGATGCAAAAACACATGCTCTATATCAATTCAAAATTAATTTATTACGCAAAATATATTCAGAAAAAACATTTAGATTCTTTTCCAAAATGACAAAAAAAATCACACGCATTTATGCACGTGTGTGACAGTAGCACCTCATGGGTGTAAATTAAAACTGAAAATTAGACATAATTACAGTATTGAATTCAGGTGTCATTGCTATCAGGAGGCTGGGCAGGAGAACAGTGAGTTTTGTGATAAATGTCTTTGAAATAAACAGTTTTTATTTCATCTCTAGGGTTTATTTTGTTTACGATGTCATCTAAAATGCTTACAAAATACTTAAGAGTTTGTTTTTACTTAATTTTTCTCACATTTTTTTATCATTACAATTGTTTCAAATGTTCTTCCTCTGGAGTTCTGAAATATTTGTCATGTTTTTCCCTTAAATGATCATTGTAAACCACAAGTAATGGAAGAAAATCAGCCTTTAAACTCCAAAAATTTTTTGATTTGATATTTATTGTGATAATTATGGACAAAAATTTACATTTTTATCAGGAATAAGAAGTCCTTCACCCTGTGATATGATGTGTCACAGTATTTTTATGCATATGGTGTAAAAAGAAACATCACAATAGAAAACGCACCTTAAGAAAAACAAATAAAACAAGTAAATGTTGAAATCATTATAGGAAAACTATATGTTCAGAGCTGCCAGTCCCGGGCCAGTGATCAGAAATCAGTCCATTAATAAGAAACTAAGACACACAGCACCGCTTTAGCTGTCCGTCAAGTGATTAGTCAGAGTCTGAGCTCCGAGTTTAGAGACACCCACCCACCCATCCATCCTCCCACCTTCCATTCCTCACCGTTCATCCAGCCTTGTGTATTGTCTTGTCTTTCATTGCTCTGCCCTTTCTCCTTTTTTTTCCACATCTGTCTTCATACGCCTCGATTTATCACAACTCCATCTTCGAGTCCACCTCCATCTCTCATCATTTATCTTCACCGCATCCGAGTGGTCATTTATCTCTTTTCTCACCCCCATAATGTTTTCTTTGCCACTACATTCCTCCCAATGTCTTAATTACAGTCATTTAAGTCTAATCTGGAGTCCTGTGTCTATGATTTTAGGTGTTATTGAGAACGAACAAAGTTGCCATTCCAGTTGTACACACTCATGTGCAATACTTATAAATGATTTTTAATAAATGACTCCAAACGCGCCTCTGCTCATACAAACACACATTCCTCATTAGCATGTTTAGCATAGCGCATACTGATGGCAGACGTTTTCTTTTTTGTGCACTGCGAGGTCACACACCAATCTGCTGACAGCAACACAAACGCAGTAAACGTGTTTAACCTTGATGATAAAAGACAACTTCTTTCTCTCTCTTTCTGTCTATTTCTTTATCATATTTGTCTCTCAACACAATGAGAGAGAAAAAACACATAATTCCCAGACAGGTACGTCCTAATTAAGCAACAGCCGAGGCTGCTCAGAATCAATGCCCTGATCCCTGGCCGGCAAACAGGGGAGCTGTCTAATTCATGTACCCCGCCCCACATCCACCCCCCCATAAAGCCTGGAAAATATTAATTTCCTGAAACGAACCGAATCATTTAGAATTCGGATAAGGGATTGATTAGCATGAGGAGGCAGCGACGGTTCAATATTTACACCCAGTGAGACCAATGTAGGGGCCAAATAATGGAGCATATAACTAACACAAAGCTTTACAACTTAATTAAAAGCAACAATAGGGACTTTTTTCGACTGGATTGTGTTTATACTGTAGAGAGACGTAAGTCGTAATACTGCACACAAGCAAAAAAAAAAAATCATACTTTTTTCATCATAGAAAAAGGTCCTGCATGTTAAGACGCAAGAGGAGGTGAGGGAAAATAAATGTTGACAGGTAAATTTGACATTTTTCCACTGTATTTTGATAACAAAAATATCCCAACATTACATCACTGATAGGACATATTTGCTGTTGCAAATCATTTCCAAGAAACAGGGATGTCCTGGGTTCGGAAAATACGCTTTTCACTGAGCAATAAGTCAACAGAATGGAGCCATCAGGTGTACTTTTGACCAAATCAATATACAAATAATGTGGGTCGTTTGAATCGACTTGAAATCTTCCGTTGCTTAATGAGAACAAAACATATACAGTATATGAAGTCACTGCAACATTAAATTAGATAATAATTTTGCACACTAACACTGAAATAAGTGTAACTGTTCAATTAAGATGTTTTGGTCTCCAGCTAGTTAGAGAGAAAGAAGCAGTATTATTATTTTCAGTGACAAATACCTAGCAAGTTATTCATTTATTTATTTCTTTTTAAAAGCTGCCATTCTTAGGGCAATATTGAAATACACAAAGGACTAGAAACAGTGAATGGTAAAACATAATAGACATCACATGAATATAGTTTATGTTATGTCACTTCAGCTAAGAAAGTGAGTATAGAAACTCTAAAAGAAATTACTGTAGGGGGTAGAAATGAAGCACAAGTCTGATCATGTACAACATATGCATTATATTACAGTGATGCTACAAAAAAATGACATCTGACACAGCTCTGTGAATCTGCACTAAAATCTAAACAGAACCAGTTAGTTTTTATAGCAGGACTGATGTTATCTCCTGGTACACAGGAGAGTCAATACTTAGAGCATTAGAATTAGGGATATATACTTATATACTTATACTTACATACTTTTTTACTTTTACTAAATACAGCCCTCCAAATGTAAGACAAAGCATACATAAGTGCCGTTTTATAACCTTACATATTGTCATATTTAGTTTTAAAACATCGCAAATCTTTTATTTTTATTTTATTTTTCCATTTTTTGCTCATAGGCAGTTCTTATAATGCAAGTGCAGTTGTTTTAGGTTTTAAGTAAATTTTGTCTATTTTCAAACCTGTGTGTGTGTGTTTGTGTGTGTACAGGCATGCAGCCCTAATGCTTGACTAGTGTTTGTGTATCCTACAAATTACAGATGCTCTGACTGGCTTGGTGCAATGACAGCAGTAATGGAAAATACAGTGGTGGTGATTGCAAGAGAGCAAAGACTATAAATGTATGTAAGGTTCATAAAGTGCAATCCATGCATGGTGGGACTGCGTGTAGTGCTTTTTCATCATTCTGTTTTGAAGCCCAGTGAAGTGCTCTGCAAACATGTGCTGATTGAAAAGTATTGGAATCTACTTTTCAAACAAATCATTTTACTCCCCATCAGCTTCCTACAGGCATCATTCTGACACAGGAAACAAATAAAAAAAAAAAGTCTCTCGGCAGTGGCTCAAACTTTGTCCCCCGACAAAAGCCAAACCCGACTAATCATGTTTGAGTGTCCTGACTTGTCTTTCATTTTCTTTCATCACGTCAGAAGTACGAGGGAGTGTACCCGAAAGCAATGAACCTAATACTTCCACCCATTTTCTGTCAATTTTAGCCTAAGAAATCTAACATTGGCGCAGTAAGCTCCTGACGCCAGCCCCACTTTGTTGCGAATTCCATGTAATGAGGCTGCCTAAAAGGCTTTCAGACTTTATCAGCAATAAAAGCTCCGGGTCTCCAGTCCACCACTATTACCTGGCAATATCGCACACTTGTTGTTATTAAGTAGCAGTTCAGGTGAGTTGTTGTGATGGTGTGGTGGTCTGCTCCTGCTCATCCTTGACCCCAACCGGGCTGTATATTTCACCTTAGATGCCTCACAATTTCCTGATAGATTACAACATACCCCAGGTTATCGCCAAAGTACCCCTCCAATTTACAACCAAGGCTTTACAACATTCTATTTTTAGGTCTTATCACACACTTACAAGGATTTATACAGTGATTATGTTGACACAGCTCTTTATCTCGTTTTAAACAAGACCAGTTATCAGACAGTAAACCAACATCTTGAGTTACTCTGGAGAAGGATTTGTGTCAGACTGACCTGTTCAGTGGGTAAATGATAATCAATGGGGAATAGTAGATAAATGTAGTCTGTTACTGAACATCATGGGCCCCAGAGGCAAAAAAAAAATGTGAGTGGGACAACTTAAAGACGGGAGTCTGGGAGTCCTCCCCTAGAAAATTTTGTAACGAATAGATGTCATTTCCTGTATTCTGGTGCATTTTAACACGTGGTTTGATACTTTAATCTAGCTATAGCAAGAGAAGAAATACCCAGTCAGAAGAGAGAAGTGTCTGGCTGTCATCAGGAGAGACCACTGGACACCAGACTCCACATAACCCTAACCCTAAATGCGTGGTATTTGACATCGATTCGGGTTGGACAGGAGGCTAATAACGGCCTGAACATACACACAGAAACCTTATAATGCCTACAGATAACACGGTAATTGAAAGTGACGTATATTTACGCCAGTCATGATATCACGGTGTAGAGATCAATCACAGCTATTTGATCAACAACCCCTGAACAATTCTATGTCCTGGTCCCAGGACGTAGACATTATTTTTAACACCCATGTACACAGCTCCCTCATTAATGCACCTCCACTTGTTGTACATCAAATGAAAGCTAACAAACTCGTCTTTCCGAATATATAAACCATTTTAAGTGCGACAGCATCACCACATACACAAAATGTTGTTTTCCACAAAAGCAAAATGTAAGAAATGTGTCTTTTCTTACTTTGGAAGGTTGTCTGCAGCTCAAACATCCATCGATCCCAACAGATCTGGTCTGGTTTTCCTCCTAACAGTCCAATGAATATAATCCAGTGAAGTATTTAGGTCCAAAACACACGTAAGATCCACAGAGGCACAGAAACAGCATGAATATTTGTCCAACCTGAGATCAATGTTGGTGATTTTTTCATTTTCCTCAAACATATCCTCCATAATTTACTTTTTCTGCCGGTGACACCGGTAAAGATTGACAGACTAACCTGTTACCTTTTGATTGACATCTAACTTGGCCAATCTAAAGCGTCCCAGGGGTTACTGATAGGAGGGATTATCCAACCAAGTGTTAGAGGCACGTAAATGGTCACGCCCAGCTCACACCGGTCTGAGTGGCCATTCCCCTCTGTGCACTTGGTCCTAACTATGGCGACGACAACAAAAAAGTCACGTTATTATTTTTTTTTTTTTTACTCCCATGAATTGGTTCATTCAATGTTAGGGACTGACAAGAGTCATAGAGTACGGAGTGTTATTGCAACGGAATAGATTTGAGTCAGCATGGTGCAGCAGAAAAGGTAGGAGCAAAAACGTGGTATGGATTTTGTTTAACAACTCTCAAAGAACAAGGGTAATGGAATGGATTTTACCGACAGCGCGCTGAAAATGCCATTGTTTCCAGACGATAAAAATGGGTGAGTCTGATATTATTGGGCCTAAAAAGTGGGTGGGTCTTGTACCACTCACTTACAATGGCTCCAGCGCCCATGCTGAACATACATATGTTAATATATTCAGAGGTACTACATTATATAAAATAAAGACTCAAACCCTTGAAGGCTAAAGTCAATTGTATATTAACACCATCTGTTAATTCTAGGGTACTAACAATGGGTGGAGAACAAATTCTAAGCATTTCTAGCAGTTTATAGAAAGCTGTAATGGCAAACTACAATTTAATGTCCCAGTATGATGAATTATGTGAGTTTTTATATCCAGTATTTTCAAATAGACTTATATCTGCTTTTCTTCATGGATGAATAGGGAACATTTAAGATTCATAAATCCAATTAAAATGGGACTTAGTATAATAATTTGTCCTTACTCTTGAGAAAAGTGGTCAGTTATTGCCACTTATCACGTGAAGAGATGCCCAAATGTTACTGTAGCTACAATAATAATAAAGTATCCAGATGAGAATGTAGACAGACTAAATCTGACCCCTGTATCAACGTTATCACAAATGCAAATATTGTCAGCCCACAGGTATCTGAATTGATCTCTGTCACTTTAAATTATATCCAGTCTTCCTGTAGTTCTGCTAGAATTTATGTT
The DNA here is from genome assembly GCA_037367365.1 of Apogon talboti. NCBI lineage: Eukaryota > Metazoa > Chordata > Actinopteri > Kurtiformes > Apogonidae > Apogon > Apogon talboti. Next base: position 12,552,057 of record JAPQRQ010000019.1, on the reverse strand, counting down.
TGTAATGCTGCCCACACCCAGTAATAATCACACCATGAGAAACCCGGTCTTGCACTTGTACCTGAGTGTGGTGATGGCTGTGCCGTGGCAGTAGAATTTAATACACACTTTAACTCACTGCACTGCCAAAGCAATATTCCCTAAACTTCTGCTCCCCTCCATCAATACATTCACTAACTACCGTAGCAGTGAGTACAACCAGACAAATGTTCCAGTAAAAATTTTTTACAAAACGAAAAAAAACTTATTCTCCCCTCTACCCTCTCCCGCGCTTCTCCCCTCCACTCCCATGTGGGGTGATTTAAGACAGGCGAGCTATAGATGCAGGGGGAAAAAACTGTTGCCCACCATTCCCCCATCCCCTCTCATTCTCCCTCTCCCTTGGCCTTATTACAGGCTGTCAGTTTATTATAAAACATTAGGAAAGCAGAGGGACACTTGCAGTTACTGTCCTATCGATCGGCAGGGATAGATTCTATGATTTAGAACCGGCTTCAGCTCACGCCCTCCACGTTCGCGGTCTCCTATTAAGGCACCAGCGCTTTGCTTTGGCTATTGATGTCTCAACATTAACAGTTACAAACTGCCACAGAAAATCAATGCTCAACTTTTATTACTGGCTGCATAACGCGGAGGACCTCCCGCCAGCTGGTACTTAGCAGTCGAAAGGAGCCACGGATGGTCCGTCCTGCACGTCAGGTGTTTTCTAAGCGATATCTGCAGTAGTATCAATCATGTATAGACCATATGGGGGCTTTCAGGGGCCGGCGGAGGGCCTTAGGGGGCGCATCGGAAGGTATAGCATGCCAAACAAATTAACGCTTGCCTCAGCCTCTGCAACTAAGACTTGAAAGTTTTTAGCCTAAAATCCACAGGGAATAGTTTCTCTCACACAAAGTACAGCTCTTTGAACACCACTGTCCAAATGCCTCCAGTTCATTGCTACAAACACATACATGGAGTCCACTAACTAAGGGTCATCAAGCTAAAATAACAATCGATCAGCTCAACTACCACCACCGAGCATCCATCCATCCGTCCATCCATCATCAGCATCAACCTGAATGTGTGTGTGTGTGGGAGAGATAGAATCTAAACCCAGGTAGCGTGGATCTAGAGCGGCTGAGGCCTCTCAAACATTTATGAGGGGCTACCGAGCAGCGGTACGGCAGCCCTTCTGGGACAAACAGCCCCCGGTTCTGTACTCTCAGTCCCGATCAATGGAACTCAAGTTCATTACACACACTTTTCAGCCGAACGACGGCAACTGATTTTTTTCCCCCCTCCGATCGTCTACCAGTCCACCACTGGGGCTGCATTACACTTGCTTGTTTACGTGACTGCGTGTACAAGGGAAGGCGGGGGCAGGGAGTTTCAAGCGTGAACATTTGTCTATGTGTGTGTGCGTGTGTTTATGTGTGTGCACACAGGGGCTTCTCCCAATGGCCAGAGCTTGAGGTTATCATTATGTACAGGTCGGTCCGCTGCAATGCTAATGCTAATGCATTCTCAGTGGCCGCAGCTCGGGTCCCAGCGCTGTGCTAGCAAGGTAGCTACTCCTCTCCAATTAAAGGCTGAGGGATGTCTGTTTGGGGCAGGGAGGACAGGCCTGGGAAATCCAGGGCCCTGCGAAGAACAGGCTCACATTAGTCGAGGAAAACAGACTCGGAGTACAAATTGTGCATACATTGGGATGCTGCAGAAAATCCCACTCTTGATTTGAATGATTTGTTGAACAGGTAGGTTATCATCTCCTCCCGGGCTGTGATTTCACACAGCTTAAAAAATTTTAAGACTTATTTGCTTTCAAACTATATCAGAAAATATTGTTTTAATCCCAGTAATTCTGTTTCAAATTGTCATTACAACATACTGTAGTGTTTGTCTGGTTATTTCATAGCATTTAAAATATTGCCAAGCCGTTTTATTTAAGAGCACATTTTATGATTTGTGTAAAAGCTTAGCGTAAGGAGTATCATGAAGCAACAAAGGCAAACTGTCAACAAACCTGGGCAGATTGCAGATCGAAAAAGCATCAATGTTTCACAACAAAGTGACATGTTTCATTTACAACGGTGCTGCAAAATGAACGCTGTCTGTCTGGAGTCTATGTGAGTGTTGCATGACAACAGGGACGACAACTGCCACAGTCATGCAGCGTATTGATCAGAACAGCCCCCTTGACTTTATTTAAACATTACACCCGAACTGCAACAAAGAGTTACACAACCCGTCCTATGGAGCTGTTTCATTCCTCTTCTAGTGTGGCCCCTCATTGTCTATTGCAGGTCAAATGTTCAGAAATACAAATGCAATCAGGTGGACCCCCAGCATTACACACCCGCCTTGTCAATCATTGGTTAAGTTGTAAATGTAAATGGCAGCCCTTTACTTGAGGACTTTAAATGAGTATGTGAACACTACAGTACTAGTGTGGCTGTCACGCCACAAAGACAAATGTTTATCAGAAGATATTTATGACAGCAGGGGATTACGATGTGTCATTAGTGTTACTCATTGGACAATGATTGCTATACAGAAAAATTAACTCAGAGTTGTAAAGGGTGGGCAAAAAAAAAGGCTGTGTCACACTATGCCATTTTGACTCAATAGGCTTTGTTACGTTTTTTATAGTAAAATATTGGAAAATTCTTCTGTATTTACCAGACAGATCTAATTTTTAGAACTAACTCTGTTTCGTGTTCTCCATCTGAATACACATGAGTAAATGTAAAGCACTAGAGTATAAATAATCCTCTGCATTCACCTTCCACCATGGTATCGCAAATGGAGCTCAGTGGCATCACAGCACTGCCAGGCATGTGGATTGTCAGCCATTGTGTTCCTGTGCAAACGTGTACCGAGCAGAGGCATGTGCCTAAACTATGGTGGTGGTAAGCTATACAGTCAGGTGGCTACAGTATAAGATTATACACCCGCTTCCCCTTACTCTTTGAGCTTCTGTGTGTGTGTTGCCTCTGCTGAACAATGTGGTTACAAGATATTGGCAGGGCAGAGAACAGCGGAGCTTTAAGGTGATGTGTGTGTGTCCATGTTGTGTATGTGTGTGTAACCAGAGACAGTGATTAAACGTTTTAAAGCACAGATGATCCAACAGGTGCTCTGGCTAGCTGTCTCTTGTTCTCTCAGGCTCTGTCTCTCCTTCTTCATTGAGCCCCTACCCATCGTGTGACCCCACCCCCCCACCCCATATCCCCACCTCTGAACCATGCATTGTAGCTCCTTTCTGTCTCTTCTTTCCTGCCATGAAGGGTATTTTAAGCAACAAACCTTATGTGTCGGCTGTACTAGATACATACACACACACACACACACACACACACACACACATTCAGCTTAGACATTTTTCCCCCTTTTTTAATCAATGACAGAAAAAGGAAAACATTTTAGTTTGATGGAAACATTCTAGAGCAAATGTTAAACCACGAGTCGGGAAGCCAAGAGAAGCAACACATGTTCAAACATCAGACATCATTAATCAATCGCACTCTTTTAGACACACAAACCATAGAAAATACTGTGGAATGTGAAGAAAAATTCCAGCTCCGTGGCCGACATTTGTCACACCAACTCGTAAAATGCATTAGATCTGCCATAGTGTATTAAGTTGTACTTAAATGCCACACGGCGCAGCAATCAATACTGAAAACAGCTGACAGTAGGTACCTCTCAATGCTTAAATACACACATATCCGTTAACACTTATGTTCACGCAAAGCTCTTTTTAGAGAACAGTTTTTTTTTCCTCCGGGAAATAAACATGCTGAGCACGAGCATTCATCTCCTTTCTTTCGTGTTGTTTTGACGATTTACTTGTAAAGTTAGACATTGAGTCAACAGTGTCACAGAAACACACAAACGTAGACACTGAAACAGGCCATGTTTGCCTCTTAAAATCTCTCCAGTTGAATTTGTGAAACTCACAAACCACAACACACTGCTGAACACAAACAGACACCCGCAACCTCAGACAAACACACTCCACATTATATTTTTTTATTAAGCATGCATCTTTGTGGTTTTCCTCAAAATCACCAGTTTCCTTCAATTTCGTTGTATTGTACATTTCAAAGCCCTAACATTTGGCACAATAGCAACCTCCAGTAAAACCCCAGTTCTTTAAATCAAGTCCAGCTTTGTGAGGCAGTGTGCAAACATGTCATCTTATATTAGCCCTGAGCGTTAAGAGAGGAGAGCCACCAACATTCAATACTTCAGAATATTTTAAACCTCAATTTGCACTTAAGTTGACTCTGCTTGTCACATGACAGGGGGCAAAAATCACACAGAGAACAAAGAAGTTAAAAGAAGGTGTGGAAAACATGAGGCGACGCTCCTTCTTTAGTCAGCACTCTACCTGCTGACTTCTATCATCAAATGAGAAAAAAGCAACGGAGGGGAGAGAGAGAGAGTGAACCAAGAGCGTATAGGAGTGAGTGAGCGAGAAAGGGGGGTGGAGAGAGAGAGGGGGGGGTGACGCTATGGATTAACTGTCCTTCATGCTGAAAATATACATCCCCAGGCGCTTGCCGCTGAATTATTAATTCAAATTTGTCAGAGAAAGAATGAGAGAAATCTATTGACGGGGAGACGGGGCCTTTAATGGTCTCATTAAAGGGGAGGCTTCCCACACCAGGCACCTCCTGTACTGCTGCGGGAGATTTTTGGGGGGCTGGAGGACGGTGGAGGGTGGAAGGGGGATACTTGACCCCCCAATGATTTTCTGTCACTTTATCATAAACAAGAAAGGTTGACATGCCCCTCTACTCCCCGCTCCCTCCCTCCACCACCAAACAAACCCTGTGTGTAATTAGCCAAAGGGTGCAAAAGTGCACTGAATGTAAACGAGGTTCACACGCACGCATTGATACAGACAGAGACAGAAAACACACACACACACACATAATGTGCAGTACCTGCTCCTTCTACCTGCTGCTCACAGCTTCAAATGAAGTGAGAGGTAAAGTCGAGAGAAGTCACCTTGCGGGCACCGGAGTATTGATTTCTAATTCATGTGAATTCATTTTTTTATTTTTTTATTTTACTGCTCCATGGATCATTTCCTCAAATTACAACAAACATGGCGACTTTTGTTGCAGATCGTTGTCCATTAGATCTGAGTGTGTCAGTCAAGTGTAAACTCCATTCATTCTAGGTAGGTGGGGGGGTCCAGACAGCATTAGGAAGGTGAGAAAGCATGGATCTGTGGGCGCATCGAGCCATCCGAGGTCAGCTCATTGAAAAGCATTTGGTTCCACCTCCAGGGGGGCTAAAGAAGGGGGCAACGTGAAGTAAGGAGGAGGGGGGGAACTAGAGGGACCAGAGAAGAGGGCTAAGCAATAGGTTCATTGCTGATTCAAGTCTCTCAGTATCCCTCTGGCAAGTGGATTTTCATAATGCTGAGACAATGTGATTTTTTTCCCCCAGCATTTGGATTTGTATCCCAGCGAGTCTGCAGCTTGTCAGAAGTGAAGAGCAGCAAATTGGGCCTGTTGACGAAAATATTTTGTTACACAGAAATAAAAAAAACAAATTGTTTCTCAACTCTTTCCTCTATGCATCATAGAACAATGTACCAGGAAAGTTTGTGAGTGGTTACTAAACACCAACCAGATCCAACAGAATATTCTCGCTTAGTAGAGCTGCAACTACGGCTTGAAAGGAATAGTCATGTGATTTTCTTTTTAAATGAGACTATATAATGAATGGAATTGTAAAAAAAATAAAATAAAAATTTTATTTACCAGAGTCAAGGTTACATATTTGAACTATGTTTTTCCAACCAGATAGAAGATATCCAATTCAGAATATATAAAAACAGAAAATCAAAACCAAAACTGATGCAAATTTCTTTATTTTTTTGTGATTAAGACTTTTACTGTGACAAGAAAACGTCTGCTCCTATACCAAAAAAAAAAAAAAAAACCCTCTGTACTATCCCTTTAATAGTAATTCCCATTGATATTAACCTCTCCGGCTTATGTGCCCAGGTGCTGAAGCCCTCAAAGTCCATAATAACACAGCCATGGACAGGATCAACTGATACAGGATGTAAATTTGTTTTCCCCTTCACCTCCGGATAAATCCCCAGCATCTTCCAGCCAGAATAGGCAATGAGAGAAGCTTGTCTCCCCCCTGCTCGGCGCACCTTTTCTCTTGTTTATTTTATCAGACCTAAGGCACTTTTTCCTTGCTCTCAATATTTCTCGACCTCTCTCCATCGCCTTGCCAAGCCCCGCCGACCCGTCCTTGGGCGACAGAACGAAACCAGCCTCTACCTGTTTAGCTTAATAACAATAGCAATGTTGTCGGCGGAGGTTTAGATTTGACTTAATATATTCCCTATTGGACCATACCGCTTTAATTCTCTTTCATAGCCGCATGGCGTTTGGCCCCTTGGGTGGGTAAAGGAGGGGGTTGATGAGTCTTGGAGCAAATTGAGCCTTCATGCTTTATTCTGACACACTGACAAAACCCTGTCCCCACTGGTGGCCTATTTTCAGACCCAAGAAGTGTGAGATACTTTTTACTATGCATTGTTAGCACAGAGGATATTTGGCCTCTGGACATTAGAGCTCTATGGTTGCTTAAGGGCATGTAGCTACAGTATGGGGCTGTATGCTTGGGAGATAAAGGGTCACTGTTGAAAATGAAACCTCAGTGTTTAGAGCTTAATGAACTTTTGTTGAACTTCTTTTCTTTTTTTGGTTGATTTATTTTTGTCTGTTTGGGCTCAAACAACATCATAAGAATGTGGTAAATTTGTTACAGAGCAAAGTTCTTGTTGTAATAACAGGATTTTATGAAGTATTGGGGAAGTACCAGAGCTAACTTACAACTACCAAAACCACCAATGAAATAACACTACGTATCCACAAACTGTATCAGTCACTCAGTAAAGTATAAAGCTCACTGTTTACACACATTTATATTATGAAATCATTAAGTTTTCTTCTTCAAACAAAAATTCATAGCCCCTTATTTTGACAGTCAAATTAACTTGTAATCCTCATGTACTGTGTCAGCTCATAGTTTACATTATATCTGTTAGCTTAGCTTTGTTTTTAGGCAGAAAACATCTGTTTGAAATCGTCCAAACAAGGTCAGAACTGTCACAGTTTAATCTGAACCATAGATCAACAAACAGTGAACTTAGCAAAGACAATAACATCACATAATAACTGTATACCCTCATAAGACTCATAATCAAACTCATCCATGTAGATGAATGAGACTTTAGCATCAAATCCAATCTAGTGGTGAAAACAATAGCGCTTCTAGCTTTTATCACTTTGTCACTTTCTTTGACTCTAAAAGTTTTTTTAACAGATTTAATCTCATCTTTTCACTTTCTGCTGCTTTGGTCAAAGGCCCCATGATGTTAGTGACTCACTACTCCCTCTAGTGGTCACATAAATGCGCTGGACTGTCATTGTAAATACATTCAGTTCATATCTCTGCAGTCCAATATTAGGATTATAATATTAACTATAATCTAATTCTATTTTTAACAGCAGGAAGATTTAGCAAAGCATGTTTTCCATGGCAAGATATTCAAGTCACATAGATCTCATGTTGACTTTCCTTGTGTAAGGAAAAAGTCTTTTTCCAAAAAAAATTAAAGTAAAAAAAAAAAGTAAATAAACCCCCCAAAAAACCCAAACCTTGATATTTAGCAAAACGGTTACATTGGTAAATGGTACATCTAAACAGAATTAATCAATATGTGTGTGTAGATGTGTGGACCAATAAGGAGACTGCTCAATAGAAAAAAATAACCACTGATGCCATATTGTATTGGTACAACAATGAAAGGCCACTATGCATGAAAAAGAGGATTTGATTCACAGGACAAAAGCTGTCAGCCAGCGCCAGGTATTTGTTGAAATACTTCTACCATCTATCAGCCACTCACTGAGCAGCTCCGGAAGTATGTTATTACGTCAAACTGGCAAACTTTGAAGGGATTTTCTGAAAAATCCAGGTAAAATTCACAATACATTTGACTGCAAACTAGCCTAATGTTGACAAGGACCGTTATTGTGAGCAGGGAAATAAAATAAATGAATCAATACATAGAAAAGATAAAGGGTGGAAAGTTAAATACGCTCCTCTGCTGTTCTCAAGTCATTTATAAAGAATTAAATACAGGTGATGAGAGTCTAAACGGAGGATACTGCACATAAACTCCGCTGGGCTTATCCCCTGTATTCTCTGCTTGTATCCTGTGATAGCATGGCTGCAATATCAGTTATCCTGTTATCCTTCAAGTCTCAAAGAAACCCCATTAAATGTTAAGAAGCATGTACAACTCAATTTTTATCACCCTGTCTTTCTTACTCGCCTCTAATGTGGAGGCATTGGATCGCAGAAGGGGAACTCCCCAAACGGGATTTGGAGGAAAACAAGGAAGCTGAGAGGAGCTCCAGGGATCAGGGAAACTTGATTTCTGGCGAGCACAGATAGATGAGGCCTGTAATACTCTAATGGGGAAGCAGAAGAAGAAAAAAAACCACACACATACACACACACTTCCACGTGAAATGTTGTCAGTGGAGTATTGATAAGGGGCTGAGGTGAGTGTGTAGTTGTGCATAGTTGCGTGTTGAGATACTTCAGGACTTTATGGCGGTGTGGGCTAAAACAGGAGGAAAGGAGAGATTAGGGCAAGCGCACCATATCTTAGATAAAAGCCTACTTAAGTGATATCATTAACCAAGCGGCCGTTGCTCCTTGCCCCATAGCCCTTATTTGCTTTGACTGCCCTTGCTGCCCTGTTTTTTAACACCACATATACACGTCCTCATGCTGGATGTTGCAGTAGGAAGCCCCTCGTCCTCTTCCACCCACCGAGAGTCAAAGGTTAGTAGGTTTTCCCCTTTCAACGCCCCCCGCCTCTGATTGGAGACGAGCTTGGGAGCTGATTAATAACAAAGTAATAGTATGATAAAGTAGAAGTGGACAGCGCCGGCTTGATAACAGTCCAGTAGGGTGCAATAAAGAGAACCCCCGGCCTGGACACGGGTTCAGCTGCCGTTTGAAGCACCGCAGCCGCAGTAAAAGGTGCTTCTGCTTTGATAGGCTCGTATAAAACGTCTGTGAAAGTCCTATTGGAAGAGGCCAGCTAGTAATTCCCGCCTATACAGGAAGTGACTAGTTTGTATTCCACTTACGTTTAATTGGCCAAGTTTACTGACAGCACTTGACTCAATAACCGTTTATGGCCCGGGAACTTTATGTGTTGTTTTTGGACCCAGAAGGAAACACGTGTTGTGAAGTTTTGAAAGGCAAGACCGAATTGGCAGCATGTGACCGAGAGGTTTATTAATCGGTGGCACTAAGAGTATGACAGTGAAAAATGAGCAATTCTAAAATAAATCATATGTATAACCCGTTTAAAAGTGTACTTTATATTGGAGATAGTGAAAATGAAGGTGTAAAGGGAGCACATAGGAATCAGAATCAGCTGCATTCGCCAAATACATTAAAAAATACAACAACTTCTTTGCTGCCAGTTTTTGTCTCTAAAGTAGATGATGAATAGAAAATGTAATGAAGAAAAAAGGAAGAAAAGTAAAATAAAAAGAAACTAAATAAAGCTAAATAACTAAATAATTGTACTTTTTCTCATGAAACGATTGTGAAAATGTGATATATTCTATATAGATAAGTCAGTATGTAACCATTGCATCTAGTCAACGGTGATTACTGATGTGTATAAATAAAAATAAAAAGAGAAATGTGTCTGAAAACAAAGTAATTTTTATTATAAGAGACAGGTGACATTTCAAAGATACAGGTATCATATGACAGATATCAGTTTTTTCATTCAATAAAAAAAACTACTCCATTATATTTTAGGAAGTCAATTTTTCTCTTTACTATATGGAACATTGACAGCCTCTGTACAGTGTTGATACACAGAAACATCAGCAAATACTTGTATAGGATCTATTACCAGGCCAATTCACTCTAATGTGTAGTATTTTACTGTGATAAATAAAATGATTTCGTAAGTTTTTTACAGCGAAGAGTGAACTTCGACCCCATGTTTTTCTTCTGATCAGGGTTCTTCACACTGCAGTGTCCGTTCCCATTCTTTACTGAGATCAGAGTCAAATGATGAAGCATGTATTTGTATGAGTGGATGAGCTGTGTGTGTGTGTGTGTGTGTGTGTGTGTGTGTGTGTCCGTGTCCCTAGAGCAGGTTCATTGTAAGGGGCGGTAAATGAACGCAAAAGATATACACACACATATAATCATGGCACAGAGCAGATCTAGTCTAATTAAAAAGCACAGCAATGATTTCAGGGGTTCTGTGACGGAAAGAGTAAATGTGTGTGTTTGTGCGTGTGCTTTTTTTTTTTTTTTTGCATTAGGTCGCTGCTTTCAGTATGATCGCCCGTCAAATGAAACAATGTATTCTGCAGGACCTCGGGGTTTCCATTTGAGTATTCGGACGCTGCGCTGCCACGAACTGTGGCTGTTTTATGTGAAAAAAGTTGATAATTAGTCCCACAGTGACTGAACAATGAGATGGAGAAAGAAAGAGAGAGAGAGAGAGAGAGAGAGAGAGAGGGGCGGGGATGAGGAGGGGGGGGGGGGGTGGGGCTT
>JAPQRQ010000019.1:12516953-12541322 GCA_037367365.1 Apogon talboti | reverse complement strand
GGGATGGTGGGCATTGAAAGAAAGGAGCACTTCGCACATATAATGTCCGACCTGACACTGTCTGGGAATCGGTTATCAATTGTTTATTTATTTGTGTTTGTTTTATTTCCTCCATAACCCCTTTCCTCTCTCTCCTCTCATCCTTCTCCTGCTTTTGACTGATGCCGCAAATTACAATCAATACACTTGTCTAATCTGATCAGCAGCAAAACTGAAATATTTCCTGTTAACCTAATGTTTTTAATCACTTTCCCAGTATCTTATGTAAATGGAGGGAAAATATTGAGATACTGTAATTTGTGGTTTTTAATGTTTTTCTTATTTTGGATCCCCCATTCATTATATTTTCAAAAGAGGTCCTGCTAATAATTAGCAATTAAAATGCTGTCTTTTTGCCTCACTTTCCCCTAATTAGCTTGACAGAGACACTGGGTCTCTGTAGTTCCCCTCCCCACCAACATCCTCACATACATGTAGACCAAACTCCTCTCCACATGCGTGCACACCGACTAATTTTACTTGAAAACCATGACAAAACCTCTCATGTTTTTGTCTGATCTTGGCTCACCTTGTCATGTTGATGATTAAGAAAATAAAACTCAGATGAAGCTGTGATATTTGATTCTATAGCTACTATAGTCACAAAACAGGTCACATAAACTTCCTCCATTAGAGAAAAGTGAGGCCTTTAATGTAGATTCATAAGACATACCTATTTTTTTTAACTAAAGTATGTCTTCACAGCAACTATTAACCCAAACATGACTTTATACTCTTACTAAAATGCAGTTGTTTTTCCATTTCTCCTAAAAATCTCTTGTACGATTTGTTCCATGTGCAGATGAAAAATACATTATTTTTATACTAACCTGTGTGGGATGTCTGTGTTGACTCTCATTTACTGTGTTAGCTTATATAACGCTATAACGATGTCTCTCAGTAGTGTTGGCGGTGTGGAATCTAGTTCAGGAGTCTGATACGGGGTCAGACAGCTGAGTGGCAGTAGGAAAAAGCACGTGTCATGTTTGTTTGGAGGCTCCTTTGTCACAGGCCACTCCCCTCCCCCTTTTCCTGCCCTCTTCTTGGCCTTATTTAGCCCCCTGCCATGTCATTGAGGGGTCAGGGTGAGTGTGAAAATGTTACATGGCAGCTTAACATACACACACACACACACAAGTGATACAAGAAGCCAGTCAGACACACACACATACAGATTGTAATAGCATGGTAGAGTGCATCATAGATGGAAGTGCCTTGAAGGACCTGCTTCTCATTCTCCAGACCTCATTAGCTGCTGATTTATCTCCCCCTCCTTTCTCCCAATGCTCTGGATGGGTAGATGGGGTGTGTGTGTCTATATATATATATATATATATATATATATATGCATACTGTATATGTGTGTGTGTGTGTATGGTACAAAAGGGTACTGTGCGACGGAGAGGACTACTGTGTATTTCCATGGATTAGTGTCTGTGTGTGTGTGTCTGAGATTTAGCGTGAACATTGGTACATTTTACAGTGTGTGTGTATGTGTGTGCATGTAGGTCTGGGGGTGTCAGCGAGACACAGGGACTCTGTCATTCTACATTAGCCCGCTGTGAGCACACTCAACCTGGGGTCAAACAGATTAATAAAAGATCACACTTAGACGTACACACACAGAAAGAGACCAGGAGCTACAGCCTGATTAAATATTCTGCAGCCCTGCGCTTCATAATCATGACAAGTACACACTGCACTCTGGTCCACCATTATCCATTTAGCAAATTTTTGTCTTGTCTTGCAATAATCTGCCTAAACCCCCTGTGACCTTATTATTGTCAAGGAAAAGTGCTTATAGCTGCGCGGAAAGGTAGGATTTTGAATAGATGCAAAATGTATTTTGCACAAGGAATTAATAATAAAATAAAAAATACTTCCTATTGAGATGAATTCTTGCACTTTGCAATTGAAGTGATTCTTTTTTATGAATATAAAGTTTTTAATACCCCCCCCCACCCCCACATGCTTTCAACACTTTCATATGTTGGAACAAATGGTGCAGGTATTAGGTTAAAGAGAAGCTCTGGCGTTAATATGACAGTAATGCTGCCCTACATAATTCATTGACACTTGGGAATTAATCTCTCAGGAGGAGAACCCTTTTTTTTTTTTTACCTGAGTCCCTCTCCACTAAAATCTCGGGGGAAGATTCAGAGGAAAAGGGAGGGGGGGGTTTCGTCATGCAGCTCATTTCTGAGTCCTCCTTAAATTAAAAATGAACAACAACCAAAGATTTAACTTGTAACCTGGGTGCAATTTGCCAGGGGGGTATACCTGGCATGAATTATTTTTATCCCCAGAGGGGGCAAAATTTAAGCCCCCCCCACCCCCACCCACACAAACGCAGTGATTAATGCTACATCACCAGTAGGACAAAATGCGAAAAATAAAAACATATTTTATGAAAGTAAAACACTGCAACATGTCAACAGTCGAATATGGAAAGAATTTAATCTCCATGTACTAAGCGTTTCAGCATTCACTATAAAACGCCAACAGTCTGTTTCAGTACAGTTACCTAAATTAGAAACAAAATTAAATGGATTCAGAGCAGCATAGCTTCATCTGTCAGAGGAAACTGAACACATCCCAGGAATATTATAATTTAGGCTTGAACGACATGAGAAAATGAATCCGACGTTCAGCATTGTGATGACACTGTTATAATTAGTCCGTAAACTATGTTAAATAACTGATCAAATTCATACCAATTAATGTGAGTGTACCTTCTTCTGATTGGACATATGACCTGAATTCATGGCTCATGTATCCGGGGCTCCATTGGATCTGATCTGATGTCAGATGCTCACTTGCACATAGGAAGGTTTTTCGTATTGATTTTGATTCAGAAAGTTGATGGTGATGTAATTTTCCCATGTGTTCATATAATGATGACAATAAAAACATGATTTAAAGGCCACAAACAACCTCGGTTTACACACATATAGCAAATCTTTGTTTTATTTTGTCAAACAGCAATGACTTAAAAAAAAAAAGAAATAAACCAAGTCTGTTGAGTCAGTTGCTTCCTTTTAAAATGTCATCTTTTCTAACCTTTGTCCTGTTTCTTCTTTTAGACGTGAAAAACCTGGAGAACTTCCACCTTGTAGAAAGCGTGCAGGAGCAGGTCAACGCAGCATTACTGGACTACGTCATGTGCAACTACCCACAGCAAACGGACAAGTTTGGCCAGCTGCTCCTCCGGCTGCCCGAGATTCGTGCCATCAGCCTGCAAGCCGAAGAATACCTTTACTACAAACACCTGAACGGTGACGTGCCCTGCAACAACCTGCTCATTGAAATGCTACACGCCAAAAGAGCCTAGGAGGGGGACTACACTACCCACGATGCAGCTCTGTGGACATCTGAGATTTTTTTCCTGCAGCCCAAAAAACTTTTTAGATTTATGCTTTTACCAAACTAATTCTCCAGCCCAGACTTGAATATGTGACGGCGTGGAGAGAGGAGATGCTTAGTGTTAGCCACTCGTGTTTATAGTGAGTTCATTTTCATCTCGAATGGCAGATTTGGACTCGTGCACAGAGACTGACGACGTGCACAAGAGACAGCATTTGGATCTGTTTGTTTAAAAAAAGTCCGAAATGAAAGCGGCTTCTCCTCGACCTCACAGGTAGAAAGACAATATTTAAAGGAAAAAAAGAAAAAAAAACACTTGAAACAAACACTGCGAGAAGGTATCTAAGCACGAACTATCAAGACTGACAGGCTGCAGCTTCACATTTTACAACTGGTGACACTGTGAGAGGCTTTTTGTGCTGAGAAACAAAGCTGTGTATCGTCGCCCCTTCGTCTTTCGGTCAGGTTTGTGACGAGCGTCATAGTGTCACCAGCCCTACAGCGTACTGTTCCACCAAAAAAAAAAAACTGCTTTCAGCTGTCGTTGGTACTGTAAATACAAAAGGACAAGCAGCCAACCAGGCCAGAGACTCTTACCTACAACACCATAAAGTCTGTTCTTTCTTTTTTTTTTTTTTTTCTTTTTTATCTCACACAAGATGCCTGCTACGGCGGCTTGACCCTACAGAAAAAGACTGACAGTAAAAAAAAAAAAAAAGGTCTAAAAAAGGAACATCCTTAAATGATCAAAATTATAAAGAAGCCAGTAAGAAGAAAAATAAGACTTTTTTTTTTTTTCTCTTGTAATGGAAGTCATGTTCCTCATGGTCACCGTGTAGTTCCCCTTTCTTATTCCACCACCCTAAATCATTCTAAACTATGTACCTCAGAAAAACTAGTGTTAAATAAATTCAATAATGTTAGCTGAAACAATTGTTATTATAAGCCCCTGTTTCCTGCAAAGAAACAACCTCCCCTTTATTATTTTTAAAACTGGAACAAAACAAAGTGTAATTCTGGAGACGGAGAAGGATCAACCTTGCCTTTGTCCGGAAAGACCAAAGCCTGCTGCAGAACAGAAGGAGGAAATTACAAAAACCTTAATAATCAGTATTATAGGAGGAAAAAAAAATAAGATTTGTGATGTCACAATTATGTGAGTCTTGCCTTATTTCATTACCATGCTAGCTAACCGTGCAGATGTGAATGAAAATATGTACAAATATATATATAAAGTATTAATGTTGTAAAAAATTTTAAAAAGAATAATTCAACAGGTGTTTACATTCATGTGGTCATATGGAAGAGAACTGTGATGAAGCATAAATTGCTAAGCAATGATTTCCTAAAAAAAAAAAAAAAACGAAATCAAAGAATTGAAAAAAAAAATCCCTCTGATTTGCTTTCTTTGGTGTGTGTACAGTGGTTTATTTTATATTTGTTTTCAGCAGTACTTAAATTATGTCGTGAGACACTAAAATCAAAAGGAATCACACTTAAAATTATAATTTCTATCTGTGTCTGCTGGCATTCAAACATTTGTTTCTTAAGCATTACTGTATAATGTTTCAGTTTAGGTTTCAACCTCTTTTGTAGACTTTTTTTTTTACAGTGTATTTACCTTTTTGATGTACAGTATGTCACTGGTTACGCTTAATAATGAAGATAATTTATTGCGTCTCTTGGTTTCCATCTTTGTGTTACATGACGTGAGGTGTCCACGCCAGAATAAATTTGTTTACTGTAGCATGTTCTTGTTATGTTTTCCACAAGTTCTGAGATGCAAGTCGAGAGCAAAAAAAAAAAAAATGGACTCGCTTTTTTTGTCTTTTAAATGGTTATTCAAGTCTAAGTCTGTACATTGAAAAGAGTATTGTATTTAAGCAAGTCGGTGTGAAAGATGTCTGTGCAGCATCCGTTTTTCTTTACTGAATTTCAGAATGCATTATTGTTCTGTCCAGTTTGCTCTTATACCAAAGACTGCATCTTTTCCCTGTGAGCTGTGACCTTTAGTATTGTGTCCAAAATGAACAAACCCACCTTGTTTTTACTCTTTTATTTTTCCACTCTTAAAAGTTTGGCATCCTAAATTATTATTCTTCTCATGTGGAATTCCTCAAATGTACAGTAGTTGTTGTTACTGTTCTTTCAAATTGTCCCAACACTTGCCTCCTTCAACAACCTGTGGCGTTTGTTTACCTTTTTTGTCAGCATTTTGTTCAGTCATAGAATGATCATCGGTCTTTCAATGGCATGTTTAATGTATAAAAAAAATAATTGCCACATCATTCAGCTGTTCCTGATCCCCTGCTCCACTTTCTGCCGTCGACACTCTCATTATTTGTGTCTATTGATCAGACAATCCTTTATCCACTTCCACAAATTCCGTTTTGGTTCTGCAGCCGCCTTTGACTTCCTTCGACATACTGGTGAACCTCTTATCATGTGTAGGTAATACAGACATGCACACTTATCAGCCATGGCAGAAGTCCCTTTTTTTAACTGCATGTTTGCTGAAAATTCCTGCAGTCCTTCTTTAGCCCCCATAAACAAATCTGTTTGGAGATAAAGGATCAAAAAAATTGTCTGGGGACCTGGTTATCTGTTCTTAACCGTCAGAAGTTACAGGAAATGGTGTGACGTCCAGGTGGTTTATAATAACTTAGAGTTATTCTAACTAATTTTCATCTGCAGATACACTTATATGTAGGATAAATGCTTTAACAAGGACTTTGACAACGATAGGCTTTGTGCATTCACATGCCCAAGTACATTTACCCCCACGTGGATACATCAAAACATCAAAATGCTGTTTCCCTTCTGCTTGTCTATGACTTTTGCTGCTCCTGCCGACACTCTGACTGCCATCACGTCACTACCTGGTCCTGGGAGTGTCTCTCTGAGGCTAACTGAATTTTTCCTCATATTTCAATAAATGATTATTATGCTTATAACTACGGATTCTCACTTCCTCCACCCACTAACGCTGACCGGCTTCATTTGTCTTTACAATATCCTCATGATGTTATAATAATAAAACAATATTTGGAAATTATTAAGAGAGAACACTACAATAGTCATATGAAGTTTTATTTATCTATAAAAATTCTCCTGAAGACATTTACATTTGGGGGAAAAGTGTTAAGATTGTTTTAACTTTTGTTTAAATAAAGCATCTGATCATTTGCAAATACATTGATGTACTATTACACACTTAATACACAATATAATGATTTCATGTGATAATATCAGTTAAGTGAAACCACAAAAGAGATTACATGTTTTAAAAATAGTGGAGATCATCACATTTAACAGAAAAAGAACAAAAATTCAGTATCAGAGAATTTAAAAAAAATTCTTAAAATTACTTAAAGAAATAGCTACAGTAAGTCTCTATCCATGATTACAGGTGAAAGAAGAACATAGAATTATTGACAATAGGAGCCAAAAAGAAAAAAAAAAAGAAAAGAAAGAAAAAGAAAAATATATAAAGGGAAGATATACAGTATATATCTCACACTATAATCACCGAAACGGGTCAGTCTATGTAGACGAGGCCGTAGCTTTTCTGAGGCACGGGGCTCCGAGGGAAACAGGAAGCGCTGAACTCAAGCTCCATGGGAACGTGAAGACTACAGCCAACGGGCAGAGCATCGTCCTCAGAGGGAGACGACTCCTGAGTGAAAGGAGAGGAAGGGTAAGTGAGGAGTGTCAAGACACTTTAGGAGGATAAGGTCTATTTGCACTGGAACAATGCAAACAACTATGCTAACGAACCCACAGAAGTACCTTCAAATATGGAACGTTTTCTAAAACAATTATATATTTGAATAAAGCTCGAGTTAATGACTTAAGTTAAATGAGTAAATTAATCATCTTCAATTGAGGTTTTAAAGGCTAATCCTAAAAATTATTTTAATTAAAAGCATTCAAAGTACATTGAACATTGTTCTGTCTCAACTTATACCTCTGCTCATCCAATAACCTTCAACATTACTGTTGTCTGTATTACAAATCACATCTCTACTATTCATTAAAGCATTCTCGATGGACTATAGCGTTCCTGATGGCTTGAAGGTAAAACCTGATCTAAACCCTTACAGTACAAATCAGGGAAAGAGTCACGGTCATAAGCTGTCAAATTAATTTCAAATGATTATTTTTTGTATTTTGCATTATATAGCAAACTAGAGCACAACATACTGGTGCTGTGGCCCTGTTTTACACTCATCACTACAGTAAACCCAGGACTTGCCTTCACTTCTCCCTCATATAAACATATATAAACAACATATAAACTCCAGTCTGAATGTAAAGTTTGTCCTCAACAAGTGTGACAATATTGGGAAAAGTGTCTGTATCCATCACTGGAAGCAATTAGAGAGCAAAATTACTGACATTGTTCTTAAAATGAGAAACAACATTAAAACGGGGATGTTGTGTTTGCTCAAACAGTGATGATACCGTTAGTGCTTTTCTTGTGCAGAATTAAGGATGCTGGTCACAGCCAGGCAAGCGGCAAGCTCCATCCCCGGCGCACAGTGTTGCAATCCTCACTTGGAGCTTGGCTTGCAGTGCCTGGCCTCCTGTCTGTAAATGTGTTAAACCAGCTTTCACTTGCCCTGAATTTGTATAAATAATGTATATACATTTATCCACAGACTCTAACAAGTGGAGCCTCAGGTGAAAATACTCAGAAATGCATGCTATGCGCATCCCCGAAGGTGGACATCAGCTCCAAACCGACCGACTCAAAAGATAACCACACAGAGAGCAAGGGAAAAAAAACAAAAAAAGAAAAAAAACACAAATGAATAACTTGCCAAAAGCAACCTAAACACGCGCGCACACAGTTTTGCTAACACACACACACAAACACAGACGCAGTGCTGTCAGTTTCTAAACAAGTTTTCCTTTCCGTCACACAAACAGCCTCAAGTTCCTTCTGCCAGTGTTCTGAGAAAGCTTTTAAACTCTGGAACAACATCACTCGTGTTTACAGAGATGCGCTTGTACGTTTCCCTGTATTGTCAAAGAGAAGACTGAGGGCACAAGAAAAAACAAAAGCTGTTGGAAGTGTTCCAAGATTGCAAGAAAAGGTGCAAGTGAATGTTAGAACAATCCAGTTTGGTACTTAGCCCAGTTTCAGGCAGACCTGCAGGCTCAGGAGACCTGAGAAACACACAACCAGTCAAAATATAACCACCACCACCCAACATCACATGGTCATGAAAATAAAATTATGTGCAGGTTATATTATAATATCTAAATATATGTTGTATTTAGTCTTTCCTGAGCCTTTTGGTTTCACGTGGTCAGATAAAGTCTTCAAATCTTCTCACCAGGGTTTTCACTGGACCTTTTGTGCCACAGTCGAGGTAGAGGAGTACCGTAAGTTAAATAAAAATAATTGCCAATTTTTTTATGGAAGGTGTAATTTGGATTAGTGGGAGGGTGAATCTTTCTGTCAGCAGTGGAGGAACTCTTTCTCTTTCTTTGCTACCTTTGCATTATCGCTATGAACGTCCCCCTTATTACGTGTAGGAACAACAACCTCTTAAAAATAGAAAGTTTTGACAAAGTCACATATTTTTACGTGCTGTTTTTAGTCATTTTAATACCATGTGCACTTTCCATCAATCAACTTCTCTCCTGACACTATTTTTGCAAATGCATGGTTGCAGCATCCTTCACTCAGTGTCACCCAGGAACCGACCAAAAAACCTACATAACTTTGATAAATAATAGTTGAGGCTGTAGACTTACAAAAAAGTCTTTGGACACCTTATACGTTTGTGATATACGCATTAAGAATCGCTCTTAAGTCATTGAACTCTGCCAAGTATTGTTTCATCCTCCAAACCCACACGCTCTTCTGCACATGCTCTATTCCATTGAGTTTCCGAAAGAACCACATCCAAGGCACGACATGTTGAAACTGTCAAGAATTTACATTTGGTATTTTTTCTTGTTAGCAATAAACAACAAAAAATCATTTCCCTTTGTTTGTGTCTGTCTGATGCAGCCACACCTTTTGAATCACAAAAAAGATTTTTTCCGCAGATATTTCACAATAATATTTAAAATTGTACAAAACTTTAATGGTGTTCGAAAACTTATATACACCAGTGCTAAAGAACTGTGGAGATACACCTGGTTATGTGAGACTAGAGAAGGTGAACAAGGGTTTCATTGTACTTTATCGATTAATAAACCGGTTTACCCATCTCTTTCATTTGTTGTTAAAACTGGTGGAGGTTCACCCGTGAACAAGGAAGCAAAGAAGAAAACAATACAGCCCTTTAGAGAGGCAATTAGCCAACTTTCTAATCGCTTATACCAAACAAGCGACTTGGGGACCTATTGTTTGGCGGCCTGATGGACAAACTTTAAAAATGTAAAGATCAAATTAATAGGCGAGCATTGTTAATAGGAACACTCCCCATTGTTATGCAAAAGCCTCACTGTGGCATGCAAAACAAATACACTAAGGTTTGGAGATGGAATGGTTCGAAGGCCGCTGCCGTTTCATTTCAAAGCATGCATTATACATCATTGTGCATAAAGAGGAAGCCTACAGCATTATGATGTTTTTTCCACGATGATTATCCTTTATTAGTCATTAAAAAGAGAGCGAGAGAGAAAAAACACAACTTTTAAGCACCTGAACCTCGCTGCCAGCATTCCATTAATTGCCTGCACAATGGGGAGAGCCTTTGGAGATTTTTCAATTTCAAAAAATGAAGAGCATGTATTCAGTCGTGCTCATGTTATACCGGCACTTAAATCCTACAGAGCTCACATAAAAAAAGGACTCAAGGTTGCATCCGATTGAAAGCCTCCAACTACAGCCACTTCAGAAATCCATTTAGCAAGCGGGGGGTTAGAACATCTAATTCAAACCGAGTCGCCCTGTTAAAACGGTTGCACCAATGTCTTTTAAAAACACACACAAACACACGCGCACACACACACACACACACACACTCTCAGGCCTGTGTTTGCTCGGCTCTATTGTAAGAAAGATGAAACTGGCACATTGAGAGAAGGCAAGCAAAAAAAAAAAAAAAAAAAAAAAATTAATCTTGCCAGACCTCAGCCAAGTGGCGAAGGTGAATGCTTGACTGCACGTAGAATCTTGACCTTTGCATTGGCAGTGTCAAAAAGAGTCCTCTACAGAAGTGATAAAGAAAGAGGTCTGGGGCATCTGTGAAAACATGACAACCGGAATGTCACAACACTGCTATTCAGATGCAACAATTTGACTAAGGAGAAAGGAAAAATATATGTTTGACCTCAGAGACAAAATCTTTCAAAAACAAATCCAAACAATTTAAGTGTGTGAAATATATTAGCTGCAGTGAAGCAAAAAAAAAAAAATTGTGAAAATTATATTAAATTCTGATTCTGCACTTATATAGTTTTATTCCAGATAAACAACCTCTTTGCACAATAACCTAAAATTTTACAAAGACAATACAGTTGTTTAATTTAACGAAGCTATTCCTAATACTCAACCATCTGTCAGTCAGTGTAATTAATACTAAAAGTGTTGAACACTGAGAAAAATCTGTACATAGAAGGAAAAAGGAACTTCAGATCCTGCAACATACAAACAAGAAACGGTTTAGACTAAAAGGAAAACCAACAGGATTCGAACCAATATTCTAGAACAGTACTGTCATCTCATTGGGAATCTACAGTATGTAGCTATCAATAGAAATGAATTGTAGTTTGTTCACACACAGATGTACCCATGATAATTAGAGTATGTGCCAATGGAGAGCTGAAGTCCCGCCCCTTCCACTGTTCAGCGGAACAAATATGGAACGGAAATATTAAATCATCACAAAAATGGCCACCACCCCGGTATATTTCACTTCAAACTTTGACAGTGCGGTGGAAAAGTGATAAAAGAGGTGAAAATCACCACAAGTCTGGTCGTGTTGAAGCTGTGGAGACATTTTCAACAGCTCTGAACAGACCCTGGAGAAGGAGACGGTTACGATGTGATCATCTGTGCAACTTCTGATGTGTAGTCTTTATAGTTATGTATTTTCACAGTCTGACAGTTTTACAACAAACTGTGTTTTTTTAGACTTGTAGAGTTATCTTTTGAAATGACAAACATTCATCATTTTCTGATCTGCTTAATCCTTGAGACGGTTGTGGGGGGTTACTTGAGTCTATCCCAGCTAACAACAGGCAAAAGGCGGGGGTACACCCTGGATGTGTCGACAGTTTGTTGCAGGGCATAATTCAAACAGAATCAAAAAACTGTATTTTGCCATTGACTGTAATTTTTGTTTTTATTTACAAAATTAGATCCCGTGCAGCAGAAGTACAAAGGGGCAGGAGTTCGATTCTCTGCACAACAGTTTTTTTGTTATTCAGCAGTGAATGGCAGCATTTGCATGATTTTTCATCCTTTTAAAATTCAATTTAACCTCACAATGAGTCGTTCACATACGCATACACAAACACATACACATACACAAACACATACACAAACACATTCACAGTCACATTCACATACACATACACATTCACATACACGTACACATACACAAACACACACATACACATACACGAACACATTCACATACACATACACATTCACATACACATACACATTCACATACACATACACATACACAAACACATACACAAACACATTCACATACACATACACATTCACATACACAAACACATACACAAACACATTCACATACACATACACATTCACATACACAAACACATACACATTCACATACACGTACACAAACACATTCACATACACATTCACATTCACATACACATACAAAAACACATTCACATACACATACACATTCACATTCACATACACATACACAAACACATTCACATACACATACACATTCACATACACATTCACATACACACACAAACACATACACATTCACATACACATACACAAACACATTCACATACACATACACATTCACATACACATTCACATTCACATACACATACACAAACACATTCACATACACATTCACATACACAAACACATACACATTCACATACACATACACAAACACATACACAAACACATTCACATACACATTCACATACACATACACAAACACATACACATTCACATACACAAACACATTCACATACACATACACATTCACATACACATTCACATTCACATACACATACACAAACACATTCACATACACATACACATACACATACACATTCACATACACATACACATTCACATACACATACACAAACACATTCACATACACATACACATACACATTCACATTCACATACACATTCACATACACATACACAAACACATACACATTCACATTCACATACACATTCACATTCACATACACATTCACATTCACATACACATACACATACACATTCACATTCACATACACATTCACATACACATACACAAACACATTCACATTCACATTCACATACACATACACACTGACTCTGGATATTTGGTCTTTCATGAAAGTTTTCATAACAGATTTAATTTTCTTTTTTGCATCCATTCCAGGTTACCTAACCATTCAGAGTGCAATTTCAGAGCCACACTCTGGTCTATATTCAGCAGGTCAGATGGAAACACTAAGTGGATGATGATGATGAGGAGGAGGAGGAGGAGGATGAAGTAGAGGATAAGGTTAGCCCACAAAGAGAGAGAGGGAAAAGTACAATGGGTTTAGACAGTGGGAGGACAGTTCAGTCTGTTCAGGTAGACACGGTGCCAAATGTAGGATGTCAGTAGAGTCACGACAGACCATAGGGAGGAACCTCCTCCTGCAAATAATAGAGAATAAATCTAAAATTAAGAATAAAAAAAACAAACAAACACAACTAGGTGTGCAAAAGTTTTGGACACATGGTGAATTTTTAACCACGTCTCTTCAACAGGTAATGTATGCAAACTTTTTATATAATCTCTTAACATGATAATTTTGAACAGTTTTTATTCTTGAACTTGGTTGTTCTTTGTGTTTTTTGTTTGCTTTGTTTTTAAATTGCGCAGTGCTATATGAATATTGCAAAACAAACAAAGTCATAAATTGGCATCATAAATCTAACATTGTATTCCCTTAAGTGTACTGCCTTCTGCAAGTATCAACTTCAATTTAGAACATTTTTGTGTGCAACGTGAATACGTTTCCACAGATGCACGAGTCTCGACACATACTGTACATCTGCACATCCACTGGTGAGATCAATATCAAAACCCCGAAGAGAACTGAATCAAGC
Source organism: Apogon talboti (assembly GCA_037367365.1). Classification (NCBI taxonomy): domain Eukaryota; kingdom Metazoa; phylum Chordata; class Actinopteri; order Kurtiformes; family Apogonidae; genus Apogon; species Apogon talboti. The sequence continues at coordinate 12,527,633 of JAPQRQ010000019.1, read as the reverse complement.
AGAAGGAAGTTTTCCTTTCATCTTTCCCTCCGTCCACACGTTCTTTCTTTCCTTCACTGTTTCAGAGTGCCATGGACAATCGCTGGCAGGCCTTCAGATGCAAACAGCTGCTCTCAGATTGTCACTATGATGAGAAACTGATTATTTAGTCTGCCATCCATCTCTTGGGACAGCAGCAGTTTCTGTAAGCTACTGAGGACTCTTAAGAGGTTCAGTCCTTTGCCAGAGGCAACAGTAACACTGTAACAGAGGCTCTTATAAATGAACATCACAGAGTTATAGCTATGAAACAGGGAGTGTAAGCCCCAGGGAAGACCTTTGGGAAACATCTCCTCAGCATCTGTTTGGACTGTGTCTCTGTTCCAGAAAAGCCAGGGGTTACAGAAGAAGCCTACCTTTCAACACTTGGAGTTCACCAAGATAGTGTCATGTGACCGTTCCAGATCTAACAGAACAGTCACAGAACAGTCACTATGCTTGGATCAAGTCAATAAATCACACATTTTCTGTTTCACCTGTATTAGAACAACCTTTTATTGATAAAATGATTCATTCAGCAGGTTTCTTAGTCTGTTAATGCTTGCTGGTGTGTATAGTATTACGATGTCTGATCCCCATACCTGCCAAACCTAAATTTCATGTTTTTTTGTTTTTGGAACATGTCTGTATCATCAGGGGAGAAACAGATTCAGTGATGGACAAACCTGGTCATTCAATATATTCAGTTTGTCAACTGACCTCCTGTTCTGGACACAAAACATTGCCTGTTGCTATTAGCTGACCAACACTGACCCCACAGGCTTGCACTGTTAGCACTAGGCATGATGGGTAATCACTTTATCTATCTCACTTCTCCCTCCAGATGTGTCTTGAAGACATCAGACCCCATGACTTTCACCATCGTCCTTCTTCTCCAAAGTAGAATCTTTATGTTCTCTAACAAACTAAGCCCTTTTTTTAAAAAATAATTATTGTCACACAGGTGTTTTGTCCTGATGTCCTGAGTGTGTGGAAATGTCCTCACTTTCATTATTAAACAGCCTTGAGTTCATTCATTCGTTTTCAGAACCCTTCAATCAATCCTGGGGTCCACCCTGGATCTGTCACCAGCTCATTGCAGGACTGATAGTATTTTGTTTTTTTGTTTACTGATGGTGTTTTTTATGTATGTTTTTAGTTTTGTGTTTTATGTATGGTTTTAGAACTGAGTTTTATCACGTTTTATGTACATTTTAGTGTGGATGTATGGATAAATCTCTATTGTCTGTAACTTCTGTTGCTGTTGTCTTGGTTTTGCAAAAGAGATTTTTAATCTCAACGCGTTTTTTTTTCCTGGTTAAATAAAGGTTAATAAAAAGAAGGCTGACATATACAGACGAACAACCATTCACTTTCACATTCAAACCTATGGGCGATTCAGTCTGACCAATTAACCTACTACAGTGCATGTCTATGGAAGGTGGGAGGAAGCCAGAGTACCCGAAGAGAACCCACGCAGACACGCCTCCGCAGAGAAAGGCCCCACCAGCACTTCTTACAGTGAGGCAAAAGTGCTAAGGATTACACAACCATGCCTCCTAGCCTTGAGTTCTAATGTTAATTTCGTACAATTTTATATCACCAAATAAGTGGTCTTCAATCCCAATCATTTAAGATTTTTTTCCTGACAAAATCTCCTCCTTGAAATAATGATTCGCTACTACTCCTGTGGGTTTTAATAATGTGTTGGACAGTTTTTAAACCAATTTTAGTAGTTTCAGCAATCTCCTTAGTAGTCTTTGCTGTATGCAGGGAAATAATTTGGCCCTTCTGAAACAGAGTGACATCTTTTCCATGAGTACTAGATATCTTTTGACTTAAGAAATTATAAGCTACTCATAGCATCAGTCAGGGTTAAATAATTGCTGCAGCTGAAACATATCCATCACTGCAGTAAATATCAAATGGAAGGCTGTTTCATATTTGCTTAGTTAAATCCAAGTGCGGCTGTGTACAAAAGAGGAATTAACTTTCCTAATTTATAATGGGAGAAGAGTGCTCTCTTGAAGATTTTAGAAATGTTGACCTTACCTCTGTTGTAAAAGATGTAAAAAGAACTGATCTGAACTGAACTCATTAAAATGATGTAAAATATTCTACTAGGCAAATATTATAATGAAGGAGACTTTGAGAGACAGTGTTTTGATAGTGCAGGTCAATGAACTGATTGCCAATAAAAAAAATGCAGATCAATGGATCCCATGGAGATACTAATTTTCTCTTTGGGGTAAAAATGTTGGGAATCATTGTATCATTTGCAGCAGTGTAATGATACTCTGCATGAATAACCCAAATTATGGATACCTTGTCAAGTTGGGAAAACACAATGAACACACTTTAATAGTTGGCCCTGCTGGAAGTTACAGATGTCTCTTTTATAATTGTACACTATGGGGAAAATGTTTGCGGTGCTGTAGGGGACGTTTTTCCTTGTAATACTATTAATGGCCACTGGGGAAGACTAGGAGCAAGGCTGAGCGGTGGTGCCATATCCTGATCTCTTTATATACATCCGTGGTTCTATTTGGAAGATTCTCAAAGATGTAAAAATAAGGTTTGAGGACATAGTCTTTCCTTCTTTTGGAAATCTTTAATTCACTGTAACCTACAAAGATTCTTTAAGTATATATTTTGCATAAATTTTGATGTTTATATCTAATAATGAAAAAAATCCAAATCTTACTTATTGCTATCTATGGAACAAGAGACTATCCATTTTGTAACCCTTAAAGCATGTCTGTACTCAGTCTAAAACTTTACACAATTGCTTGCAAGCGATTCAGATGTATGCGACAAAGTACAGAGAAGGTCAGGACAGGTGACAAAAACGGAAGAAAACAACGGTCATAATTGTGTGAATGTGTCAAATCAAGATTCTAATTACAACAGGAATTGTTCAAAATGATTCTGATAAACAAAAAACATTCAACACAAGTCAATCCATTGTTAACGTGACCTCCAGTAAGACTGAAGATTGACAGCATGTAGGTAGTCTTCTGGTAGAGCTTACGTTAACTGGCATTTGACAAGTTCTCTCTCCGGGAATGTACCAGAGCCTAACAGTGCATATCAAGCTCAGAGTCTAATGCGAGTTGAGTGATATAAGGTGAGCTGAGGCAGTGTAAGGCCTGAGGCTGAACACCAAAGCACACGGTAGCACTTGGATCAATAACGGCTCAGCCACAGATGACTGAGGGTGGGATAGGAGGCAACAGAGAGATGAGGCTGTCTGATAGGCTCAGCCTGGACATTTATGTAGACACAATTATTTATAACTGTAGTTAAATTCTAATGTATCATCCACCTCTCTGACTTTGTCAACACATATTATGAATAACTTAGTAATAACTTAATAAAATATATTAATAATTAAATACATCTATAATCAAAGATTTAATTATCTCATAGACAAAACAATACATGTAAAAGTATTAAGAGAAATACATCAAAAACAAATTTGACCAATACTTTCATCTTGTGGGGGAAAGGACAACCACACCCAGTGTAACCAAATCAGAAACAGACATCTACAACTGATAAAAATGTCAGTTGGAATTTGTAAAAACTCATAAATATTAGATGCTCCAAGTAGGCAGGGGAGCATCTTCAATGAGCCCAGAGTGCCAAGCATGCTTTCTCATCTCCAAACTGAGAAGCCAATCTTAATGACTGTGCCTGGAGACCTGAGGGTCTCAATCAGCCCCCCTCCCATTTTCCACCAATCCCACAATTGGACCCCCCTTCCTCAACCCTTATATGCTCCCTACCACCACATATCGTACAGAGGGGAACATGAGCTCTTAAATTAAACATTCACAGCAGCGGCCGCTGCCTGTTTTAGGCAAATCAGCAGAAAATGAAACAAACAGGGTGCCTCGGGAACATCCATGTGTGTGCAATTGAGACATTTTTTGGGGAAGAATGGGGGTCTTTTTAAATCTTGTGGAGAGAAGAAAAACGCAAATAATGTCACAAAAAGAGTGTTTGCTTAGCAAATAGCCCCTTTTGGTGTTTTCACAGTTTCACAGTTTGTCATGTTGGATGAAGAAGAGGTAAACATGCACAGAAAAAAAATATCCTATGGATGAGGATCAGACAAAAAGACCATGACGATAAACAGGGGCTATGACGAATCCCTTTAGTGAGGAAACAAAAGAGTTAGAAGATGTGAGAAAACCAGAGTTGCAGGGAGTAAGTATAGTGGGTTGAGATGGGTGAGGCTGGACTCCACAGCATCCTGAATCATCAGGACAGGGGTCACCTCTGGGGAAGAATGACGGTGGATGAGGCAGGGACCACTATCCCCCTGTCCTGAGCTGCATTCAGACATAAACAGGAAGTCGCCTTCAGGAAGGAAGTCATATTTTTTAAGGCAGTGCCCTGCGCAAGGGTAACACAACTGCATTTTCAATTTACCTTTAGATTGACTGGAGTTGCCTGGTATCTACTATACACAAGAGGTGGCTCGCCATTCAGTATTACACACAACTTGAAAAATGATAAGCCAGCCAGAGGGAGGAGTTGTGTTTTTGTTAACTGCAGCAAACATAGTCATTAGTAGTCTTTTCCTGCTACCATTAAAAAAGACCTTTTCCTGCTACAGCCACAGATAAACTTTTTTGTCTCTTTGTTTTTGTTCCTGGATGAAGATCAAAGCGCCAGGCCCAGACTTGGGGCTTGTGATCTGTCACGGTGCAGGGATTTATATGGCACTTGCATCCTACCATACTCATCACATCTGCAATTCACAGCAATAAATCAGATTGGCAAGCTGCTAGGCCTTACATACTGTATATACAATGATGCTGTGAGGCCAATATTGTACTTTTGAAGCAATTGTATTTTGTGTTGATAAAACATAAAAAGACAAGTTGTTTTAGCTGGGGTCAGGGGCCTCTTCACTCTAATATTGATGAGTTACTTCAATCATAAGTGCAATACCTCAGTGACGTACCCTCGGGAACATACGCACTTTTATGCGCACGGATGAAGAGGCTTGATCAATTTCTCTGTCTGTCTAAAAGGTGTTTAAAGTGGGATAAGAGGCGGAGCCTGAGAAAAGTGCAGAAGGCAGTCAGGGGCCCTAAAAGGAAGTGATTTAATGTCCAAAAAGACATGTGCTTGTTTTTGCTCTGTCTCTTTCCTGTTGTGTTCTGATAGGGACTTCCTCTCCCCAGTGGGGGTGGATACGGGTGTCATCCGTCCGTCCATCCATCCATCCTACCCGCCCCAACCCACCCACAGCTCGCGGAAATATCATTCTGCTGCCATGCCACCTCTGCAAAAACCTCATCGAACTCTTTGGTCATTAGTACAAATGTTCAGATTGTGAGTTGGTGTAGACAGTACATACAATACCGCTGTCACTAAGTAGGATGGACACTAGTGGACGCATTTATACTCGGTTATTTGAGTCTTTTAAACTCAAGAAACGAAGATTAAATGTCTGAGTTGAGATTTAAACTTTATATGTTCTGTGGTTCCCGTATATGTGTGTACGTAAGTGTGTGAGTAATAACCTGTGCATGTATGATGCATGACCTGGGGAGACAGAGGTCTCAACCCCAGCCACAGTAACACCAGGATGATCTCTTCCTGTCTGCCTCAGTATCTCTGTGACCAACTCCCTTCCTATCCGCTAAAACACTCTAAAAGGCATGCCTGCTCACTAAAACACACACACATACACAGATGTTGCCATGCGTATGAGTATCTCATTAGAAAGACATAATTCAACCTAAACCTGAACTTTGTTCTAACCCTAATGTTCACTCTTAGTTCAATTTTTATTTAGTATCATATAGTCAGCACTATTTCCAACCTTATATGACAGTACACTATAGACTATACCTCTGGAATAGGGAAAAAAAACTCTTTAGTTTAAAAGAATTACAATAGTCTCAGGCAATGCTAAATTCAGGATGCAAAAACATCGCCTCTAGAATATTGTCGGCTGGAACTTAGATGAACATTTACACATGGAAAAGGCGCCATGATATTAAAATGACTAATCATATCAGTAGAAAGGAAAACACTACATAAAAAGATGAGTCATTATCAGGTTGTAGTCAGAGCTCAGAGGTTGTTGGTGTTATATTGCGAGGCGGGTGTTCAAAATGGAATCACGCAGATAACGGAAGGAGGAGAATGATGTCTTAAATAGTTACAGCTAATAACAGTTGCCCAATGACAGTGTCTTGATCTGAGGCAGCACCTATAGTATAAATACAGTTTCACCATAAAAGACCAACACTATAGAGGGTGGCTTCGTTATGTTCTAGTGATGTGCCAGCATTGAAGAAAGGTCTGGCTGAACCTACTACCAAAAAAAGGAGGAAAAACCAATCACAGTCATCTTGAGCAGCGCTACACTTAGCATAGAGTGAAGGCACCTTTGAAATGAATGTTATCTGGACTTATTTTGGTGGAATAATTACTCGTGGTCAAGTGAGCCCTAGAATTCAAAACTTAAAATCCCTGCAAAAGGAAAGCCGGTATGTCATACTGCACGATGCAAATCTTTGTCAAAACTTTATATTTTCAGTGTACAGAGGTTTTTTATAGGCTTTCATAGCAACATAGTGAGGGCAGGCTTTGAAAATGATAACACAAAGAACATCGAAGACAAAACTGTTGAAAGAGTTGGTCATTGAGAAGTGTGTATTCCAGTGGATGAGTTAATCTACTGGCATTCTTGTTATCTTTAAAAGGCTCTATACAGAACCCCCTGTTGAGTCCTTGAATATGAAATATTGCTGATTGGCTGCACATAGTCTGTTGGTACCAAAGATAATCAGCTCATTCACAAAAGTTCCATCTTTTCACAAACACTGTGTGTAATATCTCATAGAATTTTGTTACATATAAGCTTTCACATATATAGTTAGATATAGTTATAGTTAGATGCTCATACAGATACTTGAGTGATGTCATAAAAAGTGAGCAGGCAGTGTTTGTAGGATTTCAATGAAGGCCTAGTGTAGGGACTGAATCCTATGCATGTATTGTACATTTAAAGTCCTTTATAAAATGATTAGACAATCATATTTGTCATATTCCTGCATGTTATGTAAGTAAAACATTAGACAATGTATGGAAATGGCAAAATTTGACTGAAAAAACATACAGAATTTCAAGAAAAGGCAAAATTGAGATAAAGTGGGTTAAACCTTTTTCAAAAAAGAGTTACTAGGTAAAAGGAGACCTATTTTAAAAAAATATTAGACTGAGCGAACATTTCATATGACTCATCAAGTGTTTCCTTTGTGCATTTTTGGATAATCCCATAAAATGCAATATATTGTTGGTAGTAACAACTGATTACATGGAAAGGAGACAAAATTAATTCTCGGTCATGAAAGAAACATCAGCTATTTGTGATGAAAAACAGCAGTGGAAGGCCACAGTGTTCCAGGACCTCTTCTTTTACTCTATCTACTTCACCACACCGTCTACTTTATTCACTCCAATCCAATTAATGGAAATGTGTCTAATTCTCATTTCCCTATTTTGGGCTGTTTCACAAGTTTGCTTTAACTTTGCTTGCCAATTTTATAGAAACACATCTAGTGAATGCCATTTATATTTCACACAAAATACAAACATAGGGTTATTGACAGTCAAAGGGATTGAAGGTTTCACTTAAAAGTACTACATATGGCTACAATCTAAAATGAGTGTGGCATCAGGTCTCTGTGGTATTTCCATTTGTGACCAAAAAAACCACACGCCACAATTTGTCGAGTGATTTAATGCTGACTATCACACACACAAATGTCCCGCTCTCCAACCTCCTCTGTTACTCATTCACACCATCTATCACACACATTTGTGCAGTGTTAACCTCACACACACACACTCAGATAGCGGTGCACACACACATTCACCTACAGATGGAGGAAATAAGCTCAGAGCTGCCTGTGTCTGCTAAGGATGTGCGGTGCAGTGATGGCACATTAACGATAGGACCCATGACAGCAGTACGCATCGGCCTCTGTGAACAAAGCATGCAGCCAGTTTTTAATTCAATGAGGATTGTTTAACTAAAACAATGGCTCTCGGCCCCGGTGAGGTTTAGGAAAGGGTGAGAAAGGTGAGTATGTCAGTGGTAGCAGGCTGGTGTTTTTGTGTTTTAGGGTACGGATGATCCCGTGGGTTCGATGGGGTTGTGCATCAGAAATCATTGTTATGGTGCAGCCACATCCGCCATCCGCTGTTTTTCAGGTAACGAACAAAAAGTCTGACAATGAGTGGGCTGGAAAGGAAACATTCAGAGACATGTTCACTGTGGTACCATAAAGACTATTTAGAGGTGGCATGAGTCATATACATATTTATATTCTAGACATTAATTTAGCAGACATTCTTCGGCGGAAACATCCTACGGTGAAAAAGCAAGTAGCAGGAAAAGTACTAATATGATGATTTGACAACAAACAGTTAGTAGCAGATACTAAAATGTAAATGTACGTATATGCAGCAGGCATCAGTCTACAAGCCTTTAAAGGGATTTGATTATGTATTAAGCTCCTGAGACCCAGGAAAGCCACAGGTTTTTCAGTTTGGGCTTATTTTAATTAAATAATTGCTTATATTGGAAACATAATGATGCAAGTTTTTTTAGATGCATTCTTAAAAAGTTTTATGGAATGTCCCTTTGCAGTGGACAGTTGTTTTTTTTTGGGGTTTTTTTGTATAAAGCTGTTAAACTCTTGTCCTCATACGTGGACAGAGGGTCTTGGGAGGTTAAAACACTTTTTCCATTTATTTAACAGGTAATTTTTGCAATATATCTAACATAGTTAGATATATTGATTCCAGAGTACCTTACCACAGTCTAACTATATTTTGATCATTATCAGAGTATGGGTCTGTTGCAGAGCTTGTTTGAAAGAGAGGATTTCACATGTATCATAAGTGCATTAATAAAACTCTTTTACATTTTACAGCATTCCTGCAGGTTGCTATACCTGTGTGAAGACTGCAAAAGACATTTTTTACTGTGATTGTCTTAGCATATACTAGAATGTTTCCATTTGGCTGTGGGTCCATATATGTGTGAATGCTTATGCTCCAGCATTTGCATTCCCCACAGCCCATTTGGCCTATGCTAATGGAGTCTACTCATGCAGAGCAGCAGTTCTTAATGAAAAAACCTTTGGCTGGTGATCAGTGCTATTGATCAGCCTGAGCCCCAGCTTTAAGCAGGGCTAATTGATCAATCACTACTGGTCGCTTCGGATTAATGGAACATGACTGATGCTCTCCCCCCAAGACATACCCACTCATCCTGAATAGGTGTGAGTGTGTGTGTGTGTTTGTGTACAATATGGTGTATTTACTTTCAAATGTGAGCATACAGGAGTGTAAAGAGCATAGTACAAGTAGGAATAAGATTACATTTGATTAAACAACACATAGAAACTTGTTCTCCAGAATATCTTAGGTGATATTTAAAGGGACAGAAGAGGCAATAAAAAAGAAATAAATACACAACTGTTTAAGGAGAACTTCTATGATTTTGACTTGCTTCAATAAGCCTACATTTTTTTTGTTCTTTCTTTAAACTGTATTATAACTAGTTCATTCTGTGCACTTCTGATGTACCTGGAGAAACATACTTTTATTGTTTGTCCAGAGATTATACAACAGCATGATATGGGGAATTTTAATTAACCATAATATCAATACAGTTGCAGATTTACAAGAAGAGGTTTTGAGTTCCATGCTCCAGGCTAAATGCTAAAGGCATTTTTTCCACCCTAGCAAGACTATATTAAGAATACAATATGCTTTAATGTGAGAAATTATTGAAGATAATATACAGCAGCTGCAAAAACCCTCATCTGTCTAACCCTAGTGTATATTGTATGTGTGTACTGCCAGACCCAAAGCTGACATGACACCAGCAGTGTCTCTGCCAGGAAGCACCAAAGAACACAGGCCAAAACAGGAAGCCCCAACAACACACACACACACACACACACACACACACACACAACCCTCCCATTGAATGACTGAGAGGTTGGCTGGCCAATGAAGACTCCACAGAGGATTTGTGTCTGTGTCTGGTTGAAGGGGGTGGACTGGGGGTTCCAGCTGGCCTGTCGTGGGACTCCCAATCGCGTGTGAAAGATACTCTGAGGGAGCTGCAGCTAACAGGTCCAACACTGAAACACTCAACAGGCTGAAAGGGTCAAACAGGGTGAGATCAGAAGAGCAAAGCGAGGAATATTGTTTTTTTTTTTTTTTTCATGCAACAGACAATGACCTGTTTCACATTCAGTTCAAAAACTCGATGTGTCTCATTTTGATTGCAAAGTTGCGTGACTTAACCTTTGCCCGTAAGCTACGGGTTGAAACATCCTGGACACGCCGGTTCAGTTATACTATTATATCCCCCACGGATGAGAGAGGAACACAGATGGCCAACCTGGCATAATGCTTCAGAATAAAACAGAATTTTGCACAATTTCAATTACACAACATTTGACATTCTCTATTGTTTTCTTATTTCTTCAATATGAAAAGTGATATAATTTGTGGCCTAATTTTTCATTATGTGTTTTTTTATCTATCTATCTATCTATCTATCTATCTATCTATCTATCTATCTATCTATCTATCTATCTATCTATCTAT
>JAPQRQ010000019.1:12501821-12514378 GCA_037367365.1 Apogon talboti | reverse complement strand
TTTTTTTCCTCAATTCTGGAATTTGAGCTTAATTAACTCGAAGTGAACAGTTAACTTATGTGAATGGGACAACAATATTGAGAGCTGATGTTGACTTTGTCAACCCTACATTAATCATTCAACCCCTGACCTCGATCTGTTTTTGTCCTGAGGTCAAAGGTCAAATGCAGCTGTTGACCCTCTGAACTGCCCTGTTACCCAAAGCTCAAACTCCCGCTGGAGTGACTGACACACCACGCTGTGTTTATGTGCGGAGTCAGTTACCTTTCTTTGCAGTTCGGTGTCGTTGGAAGTGTGGCTCAGGGAATTTTCTATTTTCTCTGGAACACAAGGAATGGACAGCTGACCTGAGGACAGACACAGACACACACCCATATAGAGTTAGATCTGATGGTCAGTGCTGCATGCAGTGTTCAGATTTTCTGAAAAGTAACTAAATACACACTTCAACACACAAGGACATGTTCAAAGTCAAAAAATAACATATAAAATACTATTATTTACATATTTTAAATTAATGACACAGGAGAATTTTATACATATTTCATAACCCAAATATTTCCTCTGACGAATCCTAACAAAACATTCTGGATGTGATTTTTCTATTTTGTATTTGTATTGAATATGAAAAGGGAAGGAAATGATACAGTAACCATCCAAGAGCAACATCCAACAGGTCTAGACGAGGTCTGACAAATTTGACTGCAAGTGCCACATGCACTTGGATAACGGCATCAGTTACATGAAAAAAAACGGCTAATATCCTATTGTAATTTCCAAATCATGACCTATAAACGGACCACTCCTCCTGCTGCTTTAGTGTTACCACTTCCAGTAAAAGGGAAGGCCTACTTTTAGCAATTCAAATACTTGTCTGAGGGTTTTCTTTCGTTTTTTTTTTGTTTTACAATGTAGTATCTATGTCTGTGAAATAAAATTAACCCTAGATAGCCATTCAGTAAATGACAAACCTAATTAATCCCACCAAGAATTGTGTGTAGGTGCTAAATGACAGCCAGTTTCAGAGCCAAGGATTCCTGTCTTTTATCTGACCTGATAGATGTACCCATTTGACCCAATTATAAAAGGAAACCAGGCAGAATTATAAAGGATGACCCAGAGGTGGAGGATTATAAATTGCAGCCAATTAGGGCAGAAAAGAAGAAGATAAGACAAGCGTGGCTAATGATATCATATTCATCAACGTCTGACACTCAGTTTTACATTTCAGGCATTTAGCTGATGATCTCCTCTGCACTGACTTGCAGTGACTGGGCAGCGACTTCAGGGGCTAAGTGTTGATCAAGGACACTTTCCAGATTACAGCTGATGGACACCAGGGAAGCTGCAGGGATCAAAAGGAAACAATGGAACAAAGTCTCCAGTCATAATACTACCATTGTACCATAGTGAAAATATTTGTGGAGTACTTTAAATCAGTGTACACATATGAGTATTTGCTTACTAATATACATACTATTAGCATGTTGGCACTTTAGCAGTTATTATAAAGCACCATTTAATGCCTGACTCCGCATAGACGTATTCTATATCTGCTAGATCACTGAAAAACAGATTTCCACCAATAATCTCCTGATAACGGCTAATTTGTTGTTAGTAAGGAAGCCGTTGTACATCAGTTATGATCTTAATATATTTTGCTCTGTATGGGCTTTAGATTAGATATTTTCACACTTAAATGTTCAGTGTGTGACATTAAGTAACATCTAACAGTGAAGTTGCAGATTGCTTGTGACTTTTTGCTTGTTATAAACTATATAAAATGGTAACACTTTGAAGCCTGACACCACTTACTATAAAACAGAAAAGAGAAAGAGAGGAAATGCTTTCATGTCATTTAACACTAATAAACATAACAAAAGCATAATATTCTTATCCATTTCTGCAGTTATGCCCTCCTTAATCAAACAAACTATATGTTAGTTACTAGTCTTCAAATAATTATTAATCAAGTCTTGTTAATTTATTTGCAATAATTAATTCATTTTTATTTTGACACTAGAAATGCAAACCATCAACAAGAAGGAGGTTATTGAGGGAAACTGTTATGGCCTTTTCAACATGGTCCTACAGTGTAAGGCATTAATAACTGCCATATAATGATTAACACAGAGCAAATACAGTATGTCTGTAATTCTAACATGCAACTAGTTATTTGTGACTATACCTTAGTACTAAGTGTTTTTGCTGATTTTTTTTTTTAGTAGTAGGCATCCTTTTTTATCCTGCAGCATCTCAAATGCTTTATAAAGACTACCAAAAAAAACCCCCAATTGCTATTAAATATATGCTACTAAGCAGCTTGTTAATAGCAGTGTATCTTAATACATCATGCTACCAACATATAAAATGTGTCTTCTCATGTTTTAGCTCAATGATCTTCATACCTCAGACCAGTTTTTAATAACACTCACATAAATAGTAGTTGTTGCACTGTAAGTTACAATGCTTCAACTACAGTTTAAAGAGTTAAAGCAGACCTTGGTGTAGAACCTTCCTCCTCACATTATGCTCACAGTAGTCCAACAATCTGTATGTTAAACCACAAAGTCATACACACACAGATATATGGACACAATCTCAGTAGGTATATCATTGTCATCAACCCATCCGCCCCATCTGTCTATCTACCTGCCTGTCTCTCTGTTCTCGTTCGTGGCCTGTCATGGCTGCTCTCCAACAGGCCTCATGTGTCTGGATTAATCATCCTGGCCGACTGCTGATCTGAAGGTGGGTCGGCCACTATCCACCACCACCCAAAGTAATTTCACTGTGTCGCTGCATGACACCGCTGAGACCCCCCACCTCACCACCCTCTCCTCCACCAACATCCAACATGCATCCCCCTCCACACACACTCACACACACACACACACACACACACTACAAAATATCTTCATCCGTCTCTGTCTCATCTACATGGGAGAGGGCAGGAGGGCGGGTGACTAGTCCGAAGGAGAAAGGTCAGCCCATTGAAGGAGTTCATCATTCTGAGGTGTCAGAACCGCTCTTTAGGAGAGCAGATGAAGGGGACAGGAAGGAGGAGAGGATGGGTGTGAGGGAGTAACAGAGAATAAGAGTAGGGGGTCTGTTTTATGTTTGTTTGGTTATTGGTTATCATCCAAAGTTCGACATGGCCCACAGAGTTGGCTGGCATCCACTGAGTACAATCAATCATCGTACTGTTTGTGCCTCACCATCACGTGTTGTCTTTGATTATATCTTAATTATGAAAAACACACACACACACACACACACTCTTCATAACTGAACTGTGATTTAGTGGCTAAAAGCACACCAGAGAGTTTATTGTAACAAGAGGAGCTGCTAGTCAACAAACATACACACATATTTGGTCATTCACAAATAATCACACAATGCATCCAGTACACTTGCAGGCGTCTGGCATGAAGTAAACAGCTTTTAATAGCATCAAACCAACTGCACTCTGTTTGCGACCATCTGTCCAGTCCATTGTGTTTCTCTGTTGTGACTTTTTAGAAGCCCATCGGGTGACAGCTGATGTATGGGCTCTTGCAAAGTCCCCGTCCAGGCCCCTGGGGATCCTGCCACACTTTTTTTTTTTTTTGCCTATCCACCATCAATATATTCATCTTTTCTTCTGTTTTGTCTTCCTGTTTGGTTTATTCTTTTACAATATTTTCCAGTGGCTCTTCACTAGTTTAACAAACCCAGTGAGGTAAATTAGACTGTGTGTCTTTGCAGAGGTTGGCTGAAGGCTGGTTTTCGAGGGCTAATTTAAGCTACACTACTTAAAGAAAATGAAAGTATTTTCACTGTAGAAAGAAGGAGTAATTTGACCACTTCCATGAAGGTGAGTTTCTTTTAGACAGAGGATGGCTTTACAGGAATTTCATTGTAATGCACATTAACACAAGCCTAAAATTCAGCCATGTTGCATGTCCCATGTGTCAAACACATTTATCCAGAGTTGTAGACAGAGTGACACCTCAGAAATGCAGCCAGAGTGTGAGATGATTCCTAAAATACTACTGTATTGTTGCTTCATCCTGGATGTTGTTGTAACAAGTTAAACTTTGCAGTTGTTTCAATCATCAGAAATGTACAGGCTGAAAACGGATCAACAGCAATAAATAGATTATGTATAAAATTTGTGAGAGAACTATTTAGCAATACAAACGTACTGTAGTATAAAAAACATTTTATGTACTTGTCAACGCCACTCATAGAAACCTCTGTTTATGAAAGAAGAACTGAATATTAGCGGGGCTCTTTGAGAGGTTGAAGAGTGCACTGGAGCTGTGGGGTAGGGGGGTGAAAGCCGGGTTCAGGAAGTTTTCACTCCTTTCTTCCCAGGGTGCCCCTGGCCTCTCCAACTTCCAGTCAACGGCTGAAAGAAGCCAGATGTAGGCCGGATAATCACCACCTAATAAGAGGCTATATTGAAAGCAGGCTGGCGCTTGTACACTAAAAGTTAGACAGGCATCTGCACGCACATACACACACATATACACGTGCAGAAAATGATAACTGAATGTATATGTACATACGTAGCTGGGCCAGGTGTAATCAAGGTGCATGACACACAGCACAAAGAAATCACTCAACATCTGTAACATGTAGACAAACATATGTAAAAGAAAACCCAGCACACTTGCATGTACATACAAACACACAGACACCCACACAGATCCTTTTTCCTTCATCTGAATTTAGTCCTTTACCACCAGAAAAACGTTAGCATATGGCAAAAGATACCAATCATTTCACAGTGTATCAATTATCAATTTAGAAGGTGGAATAGTATCCACTGGGGTTTTATGTATGGTTGGTGTCTGGTTTGGTGTGACCTTATGAGAGAATATGATGGCAAGAAAATATACTCAAGTCTCACTCTGATTCAAACAAACTTGGCAAAGAAAATGTCACCAAATCTTTAGCGGTTCATACTGTGACTGCCAAAGTTCAACCAAAAATACCTCCTGAAGGAAAACTCTGAAGAGGTTTCAGAATCCTGATGTTGTAACACTGAAATTTATACAGCCAGATTAATTTTACCATGCATGACAGAAGATTATTTTAACCTTGATGACAGTACATTTTTAAGTTCACTGGTTTGGCTGATTATTGAGTTCTGTCCTTCTAAGTGTTGAAAGTGAAAAGTGAAAACTAACCTCGAATATTCATAAAAGTGTTTTCTCAAATAACAGTTTATTATATTCCCAAGAGGCAGTTCAGGTGCTCCCTTAGAATTTCAGAATAATGATATGATAAAGTTAAGATTTCTGTGAAGAACATTTCAATGTGGTATTTGTGTTCAATTTGCTATATATAAATATTTATAGGCTATATAAAAACTTGGATTGCCCTTTAGAAAAATGCCTCAAATTATTAGACGAATAAAAATTAACTGAATGACTCCAAATACTCAACCACAGTATATACAATCCCATATCTCATCACATAGAATAAAATTACACTCCCTACAAAGCACATACAGCGTCCCACTCTTACACCATCAGCAGCATCAAATGGAGAATCTATATTGTCTCCTGTCTTTTCTTTCATTTGAGTGACGATGAGGAGCAGCAGCAGCTGCTGCAGCCTCTCTCCCTGCACGTGCTCATCCAGGGGAAGGCAATAGGTTTAGCAGGCGAAGAGGCAAGGCAGATTTATGGCTCTGGAGGTGACCTCTGGGGCCGTAACACGGTGATGGGTGAGTGGCTCTCAACGGTAAGCTACTGGCACTTGACAAAGTGCCCGAAGCAGAATGAATTTACTTCTCTTTTCCTCAATCATCAAGCAGCCACTGCCCTGACCCCCATCCTGACTGCTATAACAAGATCTCCCATCTCACAAGGGCCTGAAAAATTTACTGTCACATCTACTTTTCAATGAGCTCAAGTGAGCACTTCTTTCACCTTCAGCGGAGCAGGTGCCAGTGTGGAGGATGGCTAACCTGCCCTGTGTGTGCGTATGTGTATTTTATGTGTGGTGTGTTGTGTGTGTGTGTGTGTGTAAGAGAGACGGAATAGATGAGTGTGAATGTACATGGAAAAATCAGTACACGCATGTATATGTAGGTCTACTCACTTGCTCCTTCACTTATCAGAATATACTGTCTGACCCACTCAGACTTCTATGACACACACACACACGCACACACACGCACGCACACACACACACAAGAGGAGAATGAGGGTGCCAGGCAGGGACACAAAGGGCACTGCTATACAAATGTCAGTAGACACCTCTACCGTTTATATTAGAAGTCAATCTACCTTATCACATCTCTTACCCACACACACAGCAGACATTACAAAGTCTGTGTGTTCGCCTGCTTTCATCAGCTTGATGGCAGTAGAGTTGAATTTAATGATGCTGATATTTTTTTATATGCAGTCCATAAATCTTAGTGCACACACATTCAAATTTCACCTTTCTTGCACTCTAGTTTGTGAGGTGCAATGACAATAGCTATAACGGACTAAAGTAGACCAAAAGAGACACATTAGCACTGTTCTTGTTTAGAATACAATTTTAGAATAGCTAGCAGTAATCTTCATAGTGCTTTTCATTAAAACATACGTAAAATCAGTAGTATTAGATTAAAAATTCCATGTGGTCTATTTCTAATCCTTATTAGATGTTGCCAAATTATCTATATTGTGATATAAAGAAAATTATATGAACTGAATTTTAAAAAATCTGTTTTACTATTGGACAAATAAATAACAGATCTAAGGATGGGAAAGGAAATGAAAATGGGTGAAATTATTAGAGACCCGATGTGCTGGTAATATTACGTTCTATATCATATGTTATATACAAACACATTAAACTAATGTGTTTAATCTGCAATAACCTTGTAATGCATTTCAGTGGGTGAGATATTTCCATATTTTACAGAACAAATCCAAATAACCCAACCAAAGCAGACTTTGTTCTAGACTTTTCCTTTAACCTGATTTGATTTTAAGAACTAAACACATGGGCTTTCCTCATACATTTTATTCTATGTTAAAAAAAAAAAGTTTTAATACCCATATAGCCCCATCAGTTACAGCTATAATAAATATATTTTCATGTCTGGGACTAATTTAAATTATATTATGTAGTACGTAGTACTGTTGATTCCTTGCCCATACAGTTCCTCTACAGACACTTACTCACTGACAATAGGATGAGAAAAATGCTGGCTCCATTTCTTCAAACGGTTAGTGCGTTAAATTGTCTGCGTATAAAACTGCTACAGTGCCAATCAATATGCTGTATATTAGACAAAGAAACTTGGTTATGCCAACATTTCATTTTGTCAACCTAACTCTTTAAAATGCCATAACTAATTCAGCCTCTTTTCTTTTATGGGCTGCTCTTTTGCCCATCCTCACCCACTGGGATAATGTTATCATGATGAGCCTATAAAAATCAATGATTAAACATGTGTAATTTTCCAGAGACGATGTATTAAAATTTATTGTCTCTCTCTGGCGGGCCATCACAAGAGCCCTGGAGTAGCGAACACTCAGTGGATTACAAGTGAAAATAAAGAAGGGCATTAAAATCTATTCAATAAGCCATTGTAAAATTGATCAGGCTATAAAAGCTGCTTGCCGCCTGCTCCCCGACCCACCATGTACTTCAGACGCAAGAATGTGGCTGCAGAGGAGTGTGCGTAGCAATGGAGAAAAAGAAAATGACAGAGGAAGAGTGAGGTGAAGGAGAGAAGTGAGGAAAAACAAGGTGCAAAGTGAAGAGACAAATGAGGGGGGAAGAAAAGAGTGTGACAAGGAAACATTCCTGTGCTGATACAGCAGAGAACTACTATATTCTTAAGTACAGTTTATTTGATCATTTCTACCTACAATATGATGTTCTCGTATATGATTTTTATTCTACTTCAAAAATGTAGTTTTATAGACGTAACTAATTATTGCATTTTTGTCTTTTCCACATCCAATTCTTCAAACAGTCCAGCAGATATTGTTTGTAACTGACAAAGCCAACAAATAACACATTATTAGTGATGAGAGTATAGACAAGTATTATCATATACATATATCTATATTATATTATCTTATATTAGATCATTGAAGTTTTGAGTTCAGCATTGCTTCTGACTCACTCACTCAGTCTACAGACCAAAAACACCATGCACTGACTAACTTGTTATGGGTATTACTGTACTGATTTTCTGTAAAGGAGCATCAAATTAAGCCAAAAACCAAGGAAAATCCCAACACACATCACATCAATATCTAGCAAAGACTAATCTTCTGTCCCCTTAGGAAAGAAAATGTGCACATTCTTTTTCTGAACTTCAATAAGTGCAGGAAACTTTTTAGAAATTGCAAAAATGCCACCTTCCACCTACTGGTCACACAGGAGAAATTGTTGATGCTCTTTATGGACAGTATGCCACCTGGGTCTTTCTATCACAATAAATAAGAAAATTCCAGAAGTGAATAGTGGGGCTGTTGGCTGAATCAGTGGTAGTGGCTTGGCAAACAGCGTTTTTCTTTTAACTTTCAATTCTCCTAAGCATCCGTGCTTCACAGCCCCTTGGGCTATTGCCTTTCTCAATCTGTCCCTGGAGAGGCAGGAGTTATGGTCCCTGTCGATTGAGGAGAAAGGGATGTTATTCCCCTGTCACCTCCTGGTCGCGCCGCCATCCTCCCTGCCCTGATCTACGGCCTGAAACCCCCCCGAACCCTCTTCCTCCCTCCCTCTTCCACACTTTGCTTCGTCGTAAGCTGGCGGCTATGTCGTTACCATGGGCTGTTGAGATGAGGACGATGGAAAAATGTTCAGGGGGGAGAAGGTGGATGTGCTGATATAGGTTTAGAGCTGCTGTTGGTAATAGTAGTGAGTGGTTTAATACAGGGTTTAGAAGCTTGCAGAAAAACTGGTGTAGAAATGCACTTGTAGACATACAATACTGTATATCAGACAAAAGGACAGCTGTGCGCCGTGTGATTTAGGCTGTAAAATTATTGCACGGTGGAGCTTTATATAATGCACACCTCTAGTGTGATGGTGTGGGGTCAAAGGGCAAACTTTTGAGACAACATGGCCCAGGGGAATTGACCGGCCCCGGGGTAGATGCAGGTCCTTGAGTGACACTGTGGACAGAGGAGGTGTGACGGGGTTAAACATGAGAGGCAGTTAGAGGACCGCTGTCTGATATCAAAGATGAGTTGGATTTTGCGAATCACTAATAGGTTTAGTTTCAAGTTGGTTTATTTTTCAAAGACATTAAAAATGTATAAGATTTTGGAGTTAATTTTAATTTTGTCTGATTTCAATTTCAGAATGTCTGTGCTTGTTATTTTGCATGCATGATTGAATGCATTTCAGATTTCTGTTTCTGTAGTTTAACAAAGAAATATCAGAATGCAACGAACCATAAGCTGCCACTAACCATCAGAACAGAGACCAGTACGCCTGGCAAATGTTCAACAGAAGACTTCCAGACCTCCGAGTGCTCAGGCCCATTTCCATAATACCGACCTCTCAGCCTCTTTTAGGCACTACTGCACCTTAGGCAAATCCTGAGTTTGTGAGGGCCTCTCTGGGTGAAGGAATAAATAAATAAGCAGATAAATAGATGAATAACCCAGAGGAATGGGAACCTATGCGGCTTGGCCATCCATCATATATCCTATTACCACACACTCAGCGGCACTTGCAGTATGTATAATGTAGTCAACCTCCATAAGCAGATACAAATTCAACTCTTTTCCTCCTCAATTTGTTATATCTGACAACGCTACAGCCAGTGCCTTGTTTCTTTGAATTATGAATAGACTCCCTTCACCAGACTTTCACTGAGCGTTATGCAGAACAGCTGCCGAAAACAAATTCAAGAAGCTGGTGCGTGTTGTAGCGGCTGGGCGAATATGCATAAACAGTTGCGCTTAGAGCCACTTAAGAACAACCAAATGGGCTCAATATTTCATCTTTTGATTTGTTTCAGCGGGTGTGATAAATATAATATGCAAGAGTACAGAACAAGTGCACTAAACGCGGTTGTTTGTACACGTTTCAAATGGTGTAAGCGCGATTTTGAGATTTTTCAAAAGAGTGAGAAATGGTAAAGAAGGACATTAACTGACAGTGTGAATCTTAATTTGGGTGGCTTCAGTCAACAGGGTTTAGAGCTACAACTACACATACAAACACAGTGAATGGAGGAAATTGGACATAAAGAGAAGAAGGAAAAAAACAAAGAGAGGTAGCAAAAAGCTAAAACGTGAGTAACAAGAGACAGTGAGAGAAACCAAGTAGGAAAGAGTAGGGGGAATGTAAATACTTGGCAAACCAATAGCACATTTTGACCGCTGCCTGTTTGTTTAGGTATTTATACTGTAAAGCTACAATCAAGTCCACAAAGCCCACATGACAAGAGCCCATTTCATGGCCACACATCCTCTAAACAGCCAAGCCAACAAACTAAATCTCAATCTTCACACACAGCCTTACACAAAACTAAAAAAAGACACTTGCATTTGTCAATCACTTCAAATAAGATGCGGGGGAAATGCATCAAATTTAATTTGTGCACAGAAAAAGGGCAGGGGAAGACAAGTTGTGAGGAAGTAATTTTTTGGGACTTGGCTGAACTTTCCAGCCCTGTTTGGTTTGAGCAGATGTAGAATTAGTACACATCACTTTGCATCAACGAGATACTGAACATAAGCTGCCGCTCAGAGGCCAAATACCTCACTGTCACACAGACACACACGCACACCTCGCCTGCAGTGTCTGTGATTCTGCTGCTGTGGTAATTATCAATGTGATGTCAATTCCCACGGCAACAAATGCTTCTTATTCTTGGTGTCTCCACATATCATTGGCCTGTTACACACGTTGAAACTAACACAAAACATAAGTGTGCTTGTCCATCCTGCACACACACACACACACACACACACACATACTATATAGCCAGCAATAAAACTTAAACTTCTGTTTTTAAATTGTCTAATTCACAGAAAAATGATCTTTCCAGAGTTATAACAGATCTCAGACCACACAGACAGAAATTAGTATCTGATTTCAGAAAGAAATAAAAAAGCAACTGTACTGAAGGGCAGTACTTTATATAAGATTATTTACTGTTATACAGTATGTGTTGTATGTAAATGTTCTAATTACAGTTTTCAGGAAAGTACCATTAACTGCATAGTCCTCTTTTCAGAGGTTTAAGGACACATGGAATCATAATGCATTTGTGCCACAATAACACATTTATCACATGTACGAATAAATGAGTAAAAACAGCCAAAATGTAAGGTAGGGAGGCAGGTACAACAGCTGCCTGTATTTTTACACTTGGACTGTCAAGCATTTCTCCATGACAGTTGCTCAATTATTCTACCATTTCCAGCCTTCAGAATTTTTGATATCATTCATAATCATCCTATTATCTCCATTTTTATAACATACTTTCCACAGGTTTCAACAGCCCATCACCTAGATAAAACAAACATGCTGTAAACACACAAGAGAAAACTTTTTTTTTTTTTTTTTTTTGGGGGGGGGTCATTTTTTTTGAGAAGGAGACCCTGTTGCATGTCAGTGGACTGAGTTAAACATACATGACAAGTGATGGTGTGCGGGTGAAGGGAGTTAAGGGGGGAGTCAACCTTATGGTGGTGTCAGCACGGGGATCTGTGTGTAATCTGCAGAAGATGCATGCAATAGACCGCCACACCACTTTATCTACAAGGCCCCTAATTGCAAGGGATGCTGAGGAACACATGTTAGGAAAAGAGGAAGGGGAAGGAGTGTCAGATGTCAGCAGTGTGCAGGCATATGGTTCCTACAAGATGGGTTGCGTAAACTGGAAATGACAACAGAAATAAGAACGGTTACAACGGAACTTGTGTGGACTGCACGGTACTGTATTACACTGTAACCTAGCTTTCCTTTTTTAATTTTGTCACCTGTCAGAGAGTTTTACAAGTATATTATGTGTGATTAGTTTTGCAGAAGAATGACAGAAACTGAATACGACTTAAATACTTACAGTCCAGTCAAGTGTGTGTTATGAAACAGAAAAAAAAAAGTAGGAAAACATAACAGCCTTCTGAATTCAAACTATGAAAGAAAAATAAATGTCTGAGCCATGTTTGCTTGTTGAGGAGGATTTAACAAAGCAAAATTATGTGAGGTAACTCTAGTGACCCAGCACATTATTCCTTCTTAAAAGGGCTTGTAACCTTCACCTAAACATTGTGTGGGCCATCTCAACAGGAATGCAGCACATACACAAACACCCACATAACCCTTCCCCTTTCCATTCAAATCCCCCCTCATTCTTCTTTTATTCCTTCATTATGCACTTGTCCTTCTCTAGCACTCACGTCAGCTATGTCCCCTCAACAGAACCTAGTCTCTGCCTTGGACATTTGCGTCAACCAACTTGAGTAAACAGAAAGATGGAAAAAGCATAAGCGTATCAAGAGCAGACTCCCCCCCCCCCCCATCAAGAAAGGGCTGACCTTGTACAACCAAGATACCGCTAGGACTTAGATGGGGAGGTAATTGTT
>JAPQRQ010000019.1:12477636-12495089 GCA_037367365.1 Apogon talboti | reverse complement strand
TGTGTGTGTGTGTGTGTGAGTGTGTGTGTGTGTGCGTGTGTGTGCCTGTGTGTGTGTGTGTGTGTGTGTGTGTATGACAGGGTGTTCCAGTATATCCCAGTGTCTAATGGCACTTGAAAGTGACACATAGAGCTGGCAAACTAAGGAGACGACTTCAAGCTATCATCTGTCAACATAGAGCGCCGTGACCAACAAATGGAGCTATTGGAGGAGAAGGGACTGCCCTAGCAGAACAGATTACATTTTTACACTCTGGATGAAACAGTGTACAGCATGCCTTCATTTACTCACTGGTTTGGTTGGATCCAAAATGTAGTATATTTGACCTAAGTTAAAACAGATATATAGTACATACATGCAATTTCAGAATATACTGTATTAAATTTAATCAACTTCCAAACCAAGTCTGTAATTTACCTGTTCTCTTGTAAATTTTGTATTTAGTGTAGCAAAATAACAATCATCATTTTTATACTTTTCAAGAATATTGTACTGAGACATTTCATGTATAACTTTTTTCTATTGTTTAATCTATTTTATTTTGATAAAATACAAATTATAAATATCGAAATACATATTGGAAGGGAATGACTGAATAACAGCAGATATTATTAATAGATATTGTGTGGAGGGCTACTGTGAAAACAGATAATAACCCAGTTGTTTAAGGTGTCTGTAGTGCATTTTTCTATCACAAAAGAAGATTTTACTAAAAAAAAAAAATTAAAAACAAATCTAAAGGCATTAATATATTGTACTTGTAACTCTGTGCTTAAATGTTTCAATTATCATTTAATATACACAGTCCAGACAAATATGTATTTTGTGGTAAGTAAACAAAGATTTAATCAAAAATGTGTTATTTGTTGTAATAGTTAAATTTTATTGTAAAAAAATAAATAAATAAAAAATATTTTTCAGTATTACTGTGATTGAGATAAATTATACAAATTCTTTGTAAAAATAGACGAGACCTGTTCAAAAATGAAAATAAAATACTGCATAGTGGTTTAGTTGAGTAAATGACCATTTTAAATGAAAAGCTTATAGTACAATAAGCTCTAAGTTAGTGCTGGAGGCGTACATGTGCAAGTACTTGTGCTCTTTGTCAGCTCTCACTGTAAATTTGTTGCGGCTAGGCACTCATCACTGCAGCCCATCCCAGCCCATCCCACCACGTTAGTGAATATGCATTATGGCTTATGGCTTCATTAAGTTGCAGTGTGTTATAAATTATGACACCACACCGAACGCACACACACATGCACACGCTCAGAGACAGCATGTGTAAACAGAGAATGTTTTGCATACATACCACCGTTGAAGGGCTACATAATAAAGAGAGCCCAAGCCTTCTGACAGGCCACCATCGATAGCACCGTGTTTTCAAATTTCTCCTATTATTTCTGACAAGATCCACATAAGGTGTTCGACACAGTGCAGATGTTGTAAAGGCATCGTCTTAATGTTATTTAATGGGGGAAGTAAGTCCAGGGGATTTCACTGATATCAAAAGCAGCCTGCGTGCTGAGGCAATTACATGACACAACTTAATTAATCATTTGACAATGAGGGGAAGGGCATTGTTTAGATGATTGTTATGTGTTTAAGGGGTTTTGCGCGTATTCAAGGTTTCGCAATGATGCAAAGCGTGGTTCCCCATGTAAATGGGCGCTAAGCGATTACCATATGAAAGAAGCGCACCCGACAACACCTGCCGACATCCTTGGAGCTGATGGAAATAAAAGGTCATCAAAGCGTGGGATTACAAGGTGACCACCAAGGAAAAGCTAATTGCAATGAATAATGGAAAGCTATTGTCAGGTAATTAGCAATTAAAACACTGCATTTTGAGTGTAATAGCGGTAGACACAGTTTGTCTTCTATGCCATATTTGTAATTATGGAGCTTGGAAACCATCCTCATGAATGGAGCATTTTCTGACTTTGAGGCAGTGGTTAATTCATCACCTTTCTTTAGCATATCAAAGCCAAATGTCTTAATGTGTGGTTAATTTATTCTACATGATCAACAACTAAGGAGAATTCTCTAAAGTTCTTTCTAAACTGAATAAGTTTTTCTACATACATCTATAGACTGCTTACTATTTCAGCTCAAAATCATTAGAATCAAATGCGGTATAATCACTGGACGCTGCCCTTGCTGTCTCCTTGCAGGAGATGACACTCTGGAGTAGTTGTTCATCCATACTTCCCAATGAAGCAACGGGGATAAAATAATGTGAATGGAGTCAACCATTCCCAGTGACCGAGGCTGGTATTTTTTTCTCTCCATTTTCTCTTATTAAAAGAAAGGTAAAAAAAAATAATTTTTTACTAATCCCATTCAAAATGTTGTTGTAGGTGTCCAGTAGTGTAAAGCCTAAGAAAAAAATTGTCCAGATTGTCCAGATGCAAAAAGATGTCAGTGTTTGTGAGTTTCTTTCTTCAAATATTACACATCCACGGGCTACACAGGGTCATGTGCATAGGGTCAAGGGGGTAACTTTAATGTGAAAAAAAAAAAAACAAAAACAAATGTAATAGACTCTGTAGTGGACATCACTTTAGTGTAAACTGTGAAATGTCTGTTCTAGGTGCAACATGGTGGGCTCTGTGGAACCAGAATGCCTCCATTTGAAGATATATTAGACTCATTCTGAGGTAAAGAAATCAAAACAATTATAGATACACATGATTAGACACTAATAAAAGTACTGCGACAAGGGGAAAGCTCTTCATTGGAAACAAAAAGTACAGATAAGAGAACTATGTCCTCTTGAAATGTTTAGACGAACACTGGTGATGGTGAATGACAAAGAAACAAGGAAACATGGTGCAACTATTTAGCTCAGGCTCTCAGAAATCATTGTTTGTGCTACACAATGCGGCTTGCACACTGTGATTATAATTACATACAGCAACGAACAACAAATGAATATAGTTTGCTTCATAAAAACAAAGGAGGATTGAACTATTTTATTTAGATGACAAAAAATGTATTGGATAATATACAAAAGGCATATTAGAGTATGGTGAAATTAATTTACATTTCACTGAAAATGTACCAAACTTACTGTAAAAGCAGACAGGTTAGTTACAGATAACCAAAAAAAAAAAAAAAAACATGTGCAGGATGCTATTGTATTTTCTGAATTGTCACCAAAATTTGTTGTCAATTTTTTTTCCTCTTTTTTTACAAATGAAGTTGGAGAAAAAGAGCTGAATTTTAAGAAGGCTCATCACCTATCCATTTCTAGAGTCCAAGCCTATTTACATAGAATAAGAGCTACGTTTGACCAAGAGTGATTTTCATGACTTCAGTCTCATCCATTTAATCTTTTCTGTCTCTCACCGCCCTGGACACCCTCCACCCCCATGTATCTAAATGGTAATAACGTAGTATCTCAATGTGATATTTCCTCACTCCTCATTGCATATTGCTACTCGCATACTGTTTTTCTTTTTTTGTCCTATGTAGACTGCTGGGGGCCCCCACAAAGCCCTGGCCAGCAGCTTTGTCAGGATGCTAAATGGAGGGCCGTGAGTTTAAAAACTTAAAGAGGCAGTGAAATATTAGCCAATGTGGGTGAGGAATGAGTGGCTGAGAACCGCGGCGTGTCAGTGTTTAATGGTCGGACTCGGATGCATATAAGTTAGTCCAAGCATGAAGGGCAGTGGGACGCTCGCGTGGAAACGATGTCCCCTCCCCTCTTTGCGATCCCTCCTCCCATCCACAGTCGCACGTTCACACACATACACACTCCTACCCTCACACCCGCACAGCTTTTAAGCAGGGAGCCCATCAGAAACTTGTCATTTCTCTCATTCACTCCGACAGCCTTGAGACACAATGCAGACTTACCTCTGTGTTGTACACCCCATATATCAGGAAGATGAACAGGCCCTGCAGACACAGACAAAGAAAGAGAGAGAGGGAGAGAGAGAAAGGAAGAGAGCAAGAGAAAGAGAAGGAGGACAAAGTTGTTACAGTTGTTTTCTCTCTTATCCTCTTGCAAAACACAAAGGAGTACAAGTAATGAGTGGAGCAAGATTTGCAGGTTTTTTTGATTTGTACGTTATCCAAGCTAGACGAGACTGTTGCGAAAAGTAATGAGAAAAGACGCAAGGGCTTGAAAGAGTACAACTTCTCCAAACTGGGCCACCTCTGTAAGGCTTAGCTTGCATTTGTTTCGTCTACAATGCTCAAGTTCCTCATTCCAGCCCCCACTAAGCCATCAAAGGCTCAAATCCAAGGTCCCACACAGCTTTATCAAAATAGAAAATCTCAAGTGTCTGAGTTCAGTCTCTTATGCGCACAAACACACAAGTGTAGGACAGAGTGCCAGCAAACACACAAACACACACATCAGCCACACATTCAGATGCATATGCAACTGACACATATAGCACATACAGACACATCTGGCACGGGCACATATGAAAAGACACACACTCTTTCACACACAAACATAGGCTACACGTACATAAAGAGAGCAACCCAGGCCAGACGAGACTATCAAGGAAATCCATTGGAGGAAAGCGGAGAAATAGAGAGACAGAAGGAACATAATGAAAAAAATGACACATAAAAGAAGATATTTCATGTTCACAAAACTCCACGGCTAGTACCCAGGTCCCAAGAATGCCATGCCCTTGGATGCATAAAGGCTGCACTTGTGGTCACAGAAAAGCTATTTTTCATTCCAATCCATTGTGGCATCCATTGAATGTACAAGCAAAATGTAATCCTGTTGCTTCAATGGAAACATTGAGACCAACATTCACAAAGCCCTGATTGAACTGTGCCACAAAAGATGTACCGAGAAAAATGAAAAGGCAGGTAAAATCCTATAAATTTCAAGGCTGACAGACACGGTAGATCTTTGATAAGCCAGCCGTACATCGATGTGAGTTGAGCAAACAAAAAAAACAAAAAAAAAGGAAGAAAAACTTTTTTTAAAGTACATTTTTCTCCTCTCTCTGTGCAGAGTGTGCACGTATTGCTTCATCTTTAAACGAAGGTAAGAACACATCCTGAGGCCAGGCAGGCACGACCTGCTCAATGCATCAAGTCCAGTTTGGAGCATCTAATTTTTGCCACAGCAATGCATCACCACTAACAACATGATTTGGGGGCCCATTCAAAATGACAGGCGGACGATGGCCAACTATGATGACCTCTAGCCCGAGCTCCTGCCCATTCAACTCATACTGTTGCTATCCTGTCCTCCAGGAACTGAATTGCCCCGTCTGTTGGGTTGTCAGGTGACACGTTAGGACATCCATCCTCTTTAAACTGACAATTCCACTAGTGTCTGACATGCCGAAGACAAGAGACAGGCAGAGAGAGCAGTGATTTTATCCTTACATGTTTACTATCAGGTTTACGCAGTTCTGGTTGGAACACAATTGTGATTACGCAGGAACATTTTTGTGACTGTGACAAAATCATTCACCAATCACAGTATTTAGACAAAACTCCACGTTATCCCAAACATCCAATGACAAGGTGTTTCAGTGGAAAGATGAAAATACAGCAATTAAATGATCCTCTAAGCAAAAATATCAACATGCGTTTAAGGTAGACAAGGTGAGATGGGAGTTTTTCAGACTTGTTTTCATTGTCACCCCATTTTCCTGTTGTACTCATTCAGGTTGAATGCAAGAAATTCTCCTCTCAATGTTTCATCACATTCTTTATGGTTTCATCAGGCCTCCATGATACAAAGGTACTGTATAACAAACTATGTACCTTATAATCTTACTTCCTTTCTCTCTCTTTCTGTCTCTTTTTTTATATGACAGTTATTGATAATGTCCCTCCTGTTTTGTTTTTTTTTCATTTAATACATTTGTGCACAATAATGCTAATTTAACGTTATTCGTGTGCACTATAAACAGGTCTTATCCACTGCTCTATACTGTTATCATACACTCTTTTACACACTGCGCACCTACAGGCAATAACAAACAGTGGGTGGTTAATTTACAACACATAGCCCACTGTATTGTATTAGAATTGCAATTTCCAGCTCATTGTTGCAATTTGATTATCATGTTTTTGATCATTCCTCTTATTTGTAATTAATCTTTTGTTGTGTAGTGAACAAAGTGGGGAGAACATACTGTGCACATTAGGAAAAATGAACTATTAGAATATAATTGAGTTAAAAATAAGTGGCAGCACAACAATAATGATGGATTGTTTAAAATGTTAATTCATTAATATTCCCCGCTAAAAACAAACACAGTGGAAAAAAATGGGGCGCATTATTTAAATGCATGTGTGCTTTTCTAAACTCAGGCCTGTTTCTTTTGAACTCGGCACCAAATGCTACAAATTTATGCAAAGGAAGAACACACTTGCTTTCAAAGTATTGCTATACTGTACATCAAACAGGGAGGCATAAATTAATTAGCAGCCAACTAATTAAGGAACAATTGTATGTTTAAAAAGTTAAAGCCAACAAACACTGTGTTTGACCAAAAACATTATTACCCGAGAGGGTTGCTGCAATGCAAGACAGAAAAAAGCATTTGTTTAAATGAACAAGGGTGTTTTTATCAGATGCTGAAAGCTTTGTCTGAGAAAGCAGGAAGCGCAAATCAAAGTCAGGGATCGATTTACTTGCAAGAACTGTGAGTAAATTCAATTTATCGGGTTCTGACCCCTGTACTGTTTACTGTGGGTGATGTTACAACTCCCTTTTAGAAATGTGCCACATTGTTCCTCTGCTGTCCTTGTAAGTCACTCTCCCTAAAAGCATCAACTAAGTGCATTAGAATGTTTCAGGAGATTAATCAACAGCTGGCAATAACACTGGTTAAAGACTTTAAAACGGATTGTGTGTGTCTTAATAGCTTAAATGCACATGAATATTTAAAATTAAACCACATTTAACACATGGAGCCAATGCTAATGAAAGAGGTAATGTGTTATATCTGTTTAGACTGAGAGCACATTTCATTTAAGTTAAACAGTTTCCAACGAAAGGTTTAACTACATATTTTAAGAATAAAGGATACGCTGACTTTTTAGTTACAATTACATTGTACAGCATAATATTTCTGTTACTACAGTAATGGACTTTTAAGGCAACAAGGTGCAGTATGCTAAAAGATCCTGAAAAAAAATTTGATATTTAATTGAAAATTCATTTATTCTGTCATTTATGAGGTGATTTTAAGAAGAAACATTTTTCAGGGTGTCTGATGAAAGATTTCACACACTGATGCAGATTTTAAAAACAGTGTGACAAAAATGCAACTGAAATTGTGTCTCACTGAAAGAAGTTCACCTTGCGTAACTGCATCTGTAATTTCAGCAAATTTCATTGATGAATACTTTCAACACAAAAATGGACCCTCACTTTCATTCGGTTATTAAATTAGACTGTTGAGTACTTCTCAGTCAAGTTTTAGAGAGGAAAAATAAAAAGGGATTATAATTAAGACAATAAGACCAAAAGGTAGTCCACTAGTGAACCTCCACAACCAGCTTGGCTGCAGATCATAGACAATGTCTTCTAAAACTGATGACACATGAACATCCTTTACCAGCCCTGTTAAAGAAGCTCTGTTATCTCATTATTTGCTACAATGAGAGGACATTTATTCTTCATTTAAAGCTTGGGCACAGCATTAGTCCCTCTGTGTTTCTTTACATGTTATGTACCTTTCAGCACAAAATGAACGCGCCAAATGTGTGAAGTTCAAGAGTGCAACATTGGCAGGTAAAAGTCTCAGAAAACAGCAAGTTTATGACGTTGTCCTTGGAAATAAAATTTTCAATGCACAGATAGTAAAACTATGATTAAGGGGCAAGGGCAGTGTCTTAGCATGGGGAAAGAGAAAGAAAGAGAGAGAGAGAGAGAGAGGAAAGCTTACTCTTTCTTGCTGGAACATATTGCTGCTGTCAGCTTTAGTAAAGGGGTGAAGGGTGAAAAGGTAACATGGTAGGTACATGACCATACAACTAACTTTTCAGTTTAGAAAATCACTTTTTATTTAGTTTAGTTTTCAAATACGACTTTTCCAGACCTAAAATAAAATATTTAATATTTAATAATAAACACCTAGAACTACTACTGTGGCAATTTACAAATACAGTTTTTTTTGTTAAATGTAACCTTTACAAAGTGATTTATCACCATTTGTTGTATATTATCCTCTATATTTTGCCTTGTTCTGTTTTTCTTTTTTTTTGTTTGCCTGTGGCTGTTCAGAGGTTTGAGAGATAGCAAAAATATGAGTTAAATAGAAGAAGACTGTACTCTGGAAGAGATTCTAAATGTTGACCTCGCTAAAGCCATTTGAAATGCCCTGGTCATACCAAATATAAAAAGACAAAAAACAACACTCGTAAAAAAAGAAAAACCCACAACAAGATGAAAATGATGTAACATTACATAACAAGCTCAGACAATGGTGAATGAGTCAGTTGTGTTTGTGTATATCAGCATGTACATAATTTCATGTTGCTGCCTTTGTTGAGCGTCAGAAGTGACCGTTGATGTCCATTTATCTGTGATAGACATTGAAAAGTGCATTTGATTAATGCTTAAAGGGTCTCTTTAATGTAGACATTATACGTGTGTTTTTTTATTTATTTATGTCCTGAGAAAACATTAAATTGATTTTCTGGATCAATTGGGATTTAGATGATGCTATTGAGCTGACACCTGTACAGAGAGCAAAGAGTGTGTCTGTGGGATGGACGTTGAAGTGGCGCTGACATAAAAATGTCTTAGGGATCTCTTGACAACAAAAATGACCGGTCCCTGAACACAGATGCACTCTATCCCGAGGGACAGGGTTGTCTACTTTTCCTGAGGAGGTTCAACTCCTTTGACGTCTGCCCTAAGATGCTGCACATGCAATAACGGTCAGCTGTTGCCTGTGCTGCTGTTGGCTATGGAGGCATAACGGTTGTATAAACTGGTGAATAAAGCTGGTTCTGTTTTTGGAGAGTAGCTGGAAAGATGCACAACGAGGAACAAATCAGAAGAGCAGGCGCAGTGGGCAACGAACCTCATTCAGAAGCAGGACTGAAGTCAAATAGTTCTCAGACAAATGTAGTAACAAGTTTATTTATCAAAATGATTTTTCTACATAAGTTCCATTAGGGTCTAAACACTTTTGCAATCTATGTTTTCATCAGTGGATCCTTTCTTTGTAGAATTGCTGGGGCTGTCTTTGACATTTGTCTGAGAACTTTTCGACTCCAGGTCATGCCCACTGCCATCAAGACTCTATATATTCATTTATTTGTATATAATTATGACTAATCAATAGCTTAACATAGGGGATGGGGTGGGACAAGATAAGTTTTTACTTCCTCCAACTCCTGTTCAAATGTGCAGACACTGTATTTGTTATTTTCCATTTGTCTTTTTCTTTATTGACTGATTAAGAGTTCTAGTTCTTCTTCCTACATGTTCGAAATAAATGATTAAATGACTAATTACTCTACAACACCTTATTCTGATGACTCATAGACTGATGATTGCGTCTTTTTCTTGAGCTGATGAAACGACCTGGTGTTAGTGAGTTAGTGTTTCTACATCAAAGATACGACCTGTACTGTAGTTTCAAAAATGATTTATAGTCGTCAAACTGCACACCAAAAACCAAAAGAAATATCTGTTTTAGAAATGACATTGTTCAATTTGGATGGAGGCTTTCTCTTAAGCAGCTAAAGACCATAACCTCCACATCCTTTCAGAGAATTCCAGGCTTCAGTGTCACCCAATGCCAAAAATGAGAGCTATTTGAACAAGTTGGACCCGCCGTCAAAATCCCAGCCTAAATTCAAACACACAGAGACACTTTTCACAAATAGAGCTATCTGCATCCCCACTTGGCAAAAAGAAAGGGGAGGAAAATTTCTGCCCTCGCACCTGGTAATCATTACAGAAATGAGAGACAGAAGAGGTTAAAACGCTGTGATGGGGGGAAAAGAAAAGAAATTCACACTTCTGCGCTGGGACTTGCTAATGTCTCTGACCCCTCCACGCATAAACAGTTTAATTAACATGTATACATAACTTTCACTTTAACTGCTCATGGCATGTCAAATCAAAGTGTCTGTCAGAGCTGTGAAACAGGGAGTTGATACTTTGCAGGTTCTCGGTTCAATTCCAGCTCTGTGTAACTTCTCCAGCTGGCCAGAGAGGCTGGCAAGAAGACATTAAGGCAGACAAGCAGGCAGGTAGACGGGCAGGCTGCCACTCTGTCAGTTTGATGAGGTAAACACTTCCCAATAAAAGCTTTAACACCCAGATGAGCTTCTCTCAAGCCAAGCAGGAGGCAAGACAGTAAAATATAAAGGAAAGAAGAAATTACGACTTGATATATTTTTTTATTAAGCCTAACACACTCTAAAAATCCACTTTGAAATTGAACTTATGGTTGACCATGGCAACCTTGAAATAAGAAACCGCTGAATGTTTTCCTTCTTCTATAATAAATGAAATACCAGACCATTCATGTAGATATGAAAGGCATGTGCATGACAATACTGGTTGCTGTAAATACAGGGCATTTTTCATGATAAACCACAGTGAAAAAGACAGCTACTCATATCCTTGAAGTGACTGCTGGTTATTATTTGTGCAAAGTAAAGAACAGTGAACCATCTAATGTTATACTGCAAATGGTGTGTTTAAGAGGAGGTTAAAAAGTGATCTGCAGTTTCTGCTGAAGCACAAGTAACCAGATAGACTGTGTAGAGGTTAACTGACAAAATGCAGTATCTACTAAAAGTGTCTCTTCTGTACTTTCAGAACATTACAATGGTGGTAACATGAAAAAGGCACACAAATGTTCCTGTCAGACTAGACTTGGCTTCAGTTGCGTTTTCATACGCAAGCCGACATCCCCCTAAAATCATGAATGTCTGCCTTAGTTCGGTGCACTGCGACACATTACATTATGAACTCTGCATGTACTCTATGTGAGTATCAGGGTGGGGTTGGGGTTAAGGTTTTCATCCTGTTTTCATTTTGTTGTACATTACAGGGGAAAGTGGATCATTCATTCTTTAGGAAGAGCTATTATGACTCTCCCTTTTTGCTTCCCCACAAACACACAATCACACAAATCCAGTCAGTTGGGCTGTCACATTGAGTAGGGGACCCCCAAGCCAGCCCGTCTCTACAGGGTGTATAGCTACAGGGGAAAAGTTGTATATACACACACACACACACATGTACACAAACAT
Source organism: Apogon talboti (assembly GCA_037367365.1). Classification (NCBI taxonomy): domain Eukaryota; kingdom Metazoa; phylum Chordata; class Actinopteri; order Kurtiformes; family Apogonidae; genus Apogon; species Apogon talboti. The sequence continues at coordinate 12,483,866 of JAPQRQ010000019.1, read as the reverse complement.
ACAAACAGGCTCACACTGAGGCCGGCCGGCAGCAACACCGGTGCTGGTATGTGATGGCTCAGGAGAGGAGGGAGAGTTATTAGCTTAGCCCTGAACCACCTACTTAATATAGGGGCCGGCGGTGATCGCTAACAGAGCCTGGCAGAGGTGACAGCTTTTGGCCCTGCTTGAGGAAATCCAATTGAAAAGCAGCCAAGAGGAACAACAAGCCCGAAACAGATGTTGCTCGCTACCACCGGCGCAACTTGGGTACACACAACCCAGCGGCAACAAACTGCGATGGCAAATCTGACACACAAGCATACACACAGCGGACACGGAGTCAAGCACACACACACACACACACACACACACACACACACACACATATACTGTAGAGCCACATAAGAACTGCATTTATAAAGAAAAGACGCATCAGCTGAAACGTCTATCAACACATACACTGCAAAATGCACGTAACAGTTAGTAAAGCTCTCTCTTCCTGCTGCAATGACAATTTGATTTTCATCATGACCTTTGTAGAACAAAAAGAAAGTTTTGATCCAATTTTCAGCCGATAAAAATGAAAAAGACTTAAATTAAATGTTAAACTAAAACTGCACTTAGTAAAGTGCATACCTCTGCCAAGGCCCCACAAGTGCTTTAATTCAATCAAACACTTTGTCAGAAGAAGAAAAAAAACTCCAAGTTCCAGCTCTGGATCTCCATTCATGGATTCATCCTTGGTCCTTGTCCTACTCCTCAAACCAAGTTGGATGTACCAAACAAATAGATACAATTAGGGATGTATCAATAGTATCTGTAGAAGAGAGTTTGTCCATCCTGTTTGGTCCCCATCACATTTAAAACATGATATCACTGGGACTCAAGGATGAACTATGGAGATTTTTATGGCCAAAAATCAATGGTCAAGTTTGCTAATTAAATAAACTAAAAAGCTTGTTACTGCATGAACAGTTTATGATGCGTTTATGAAGTGTGTTGGATGGTTCTAAATGAACTTCTGATTCAGTCAGTTAGGAAATGCAATGAGCCCTTGAGTCCTCATGAAAAGATGTCTATCACTATAATTAGTTTTACTAATTCTAGGTTTGGGGGCGGCGCAGCTGTGGAGTGGTTAGCTCTGTTGCCTCACAGCAAGAAGGTCCTGGGCCTTTCTGTGTGGAGTTTGTACTTTCTTCCTGTGTCTGCATGAGTTCTCTCCAGGTACTCTGGGTTTTCACACCGTCCATAAACATGCATTAATCATGGTTTAAACTGGTCTAAATTGCCATAGGTGTGAATGTGAAAGTGAATGTTTGTTTGTCTGTATATGTCAGCCTTGTAATGAACTAGCAGCATGTGCAGGGTGTACTCCGCCTTCACCTGATGGCAGCTGGGATTGACTCCAGTGCCTTCGCCACCGTCCAATGAGATAAGTGGTTTGCAAATTGAATGAATGAATAATTCTAGGTATAAACCACACAATATCAATGGATGTCTAAAGTGACAAGTTTCTTTCATCTTGTGCAGTTTGTCATAGAACAACTGCGTCTGTGATACCTCATGATGTTGAGACAGACAGGCTACCATGTAAGGGTTATTTGGCCTTTTTTGGCCTTCAAGAATGGTTTTTGTCACTGCCTTGATGTTGACCAAGAGGACCACAGTGTTCTGACACCTGCAAGCATGGCAAATTCATTGTTATTTTTCGAGGGAATAACAATCCATAGTGTTCTCTTTGTTTGTCTCAAGAATGAACCCATGGTTGTTTTTTGGTTTTTTTTGTTGTTTTTTTCTTTCTTTTTGCAGGCTTTTCCATACACAAGACAAAAGGTATCAAACCACTGGACACTACAATGATCTAATCTTTCACATGTAGTCTGAACTCAGCATGAGGCAAATTCTCCAGCAAGACTTTATTTAATATAAATAAAAAGAAATGGTGCGATAAACTAAAAATAAATCAAATCACTTCAATAGAAAATAACACTATACAGTATGTTAAAAGTACCTACACAGCCACTCACATTCAGTCATTCACACACAAAGAACACACACAATACTCTGGGCATTTCCCTCTAGTTTAAACATGATTTAAGGAACTATAAACTCTATCAATTCAAGGTTAGAGAAATATTTTTTTTTTCATGGTGCAGCACAAAACACCCTAGCAGCTAAACCCAAAATGGAATTAAGGGGGGAAAAATCATGGAAGAGTTTGGAAGGTCTGTTAAAAACATCTATATTGAGCTGAGGCCAGAACAAAACCTTTCGCCCCTGAGAATGTACCCACCCATCCATCCATCTATCCCTCTTTTCTTTTTAACATCTCTCATGAAAACACAACACACAGGGCCTCAAATCATTACAGCCCCTTGCTCCAATATTAATTGAGTTTGGCAAGGCTGACCATGCCTCAGTCATAATAACATTCATTTATTTTTTTCCCGCACAGCTACTGCAAAAGAGCAAGACAGAGATGAGGGGAGTGGGAGAGAGAGAGAGAGAGAGAGAGAGAGAGAGAGAGATGGGAGGGGGGAATGGGCTAAAATCAATTGTGACATATCTTTATTGCCAGTCGATGACAAATGACGCCACATTTGCCATTGCTCTGGCATTGTGTCAGTGTGTCATATCGATTTTACATCAGACGGACAAATGTTATTGATGAAGTAACAGATGTAACAGATGAGCACTCTATTTTACTTCTTTTAACGTTTAAATAAACCTGAATGATGGAGGACGAGGCACTCTGCGACGCCGGGATCAGTTGTTTCCATTTGCTAATAGGCAGGATCACAGGAATACTTCGACTTAATTTTAACTGAATTTCGAGGCATTTACACAAACTCTTTTGAAGACCAATGGGAATGGTTCTACACCCTGAAAGTGATCACACTACACATGTGGTGCAGCAGTGAGGTGGGGGTGAGAGTTAAAAAAGAGCATGAGAGAGAGAGTGAACTGTAAACAAACTAGCTTTTAAACAAGACAATTTAGGGTTGCGTGTCTTAGGCGCCAAGCAAAACATCGGCATGGAAAACTGATACAAACTTTTAACACATGGGTCAAAGCAGAGTCTTTGAACTGGTGAAGGAAAGCACGCTGCCAGTGCAGAGAGCTGTTTAATTAAAAATACTTAGGTATCCAACAGACCTTTCTGGGGCGCCCCCTTGTCAAATTGTATGTGATCCTGCTGTCAATCTCCTGGGGTGTTTTCTAATTGCATAGTTTTCCACTGACAGAGAGGAAAAAATGTTGGAAGAGAGCAAGTCTTGTGAAGCAGCAGCTGGGGAATGGGTTTGGTTTATGAAATCTGCACACATGCTGATATACAGTACATATGCAATCTATTGCTCTGTATATATGTAGATGTGCATATCATGTAAGTTTACACACATATGTATATATAAATAATAGGAATGAATATCTGGATAATAAATTTACATATATCAGCATATGCATCTATTTGTAGCATTCACAAACCTAATGCTAGTTCTGGGCTGGTGCTGGTACTGGTGCAACCTTGGTTTGACCCAGAAGCTTCTTAAGAACACCTTTGCTTCTCCACAAGCTAAAGAGCCACATCATTATGTAACTTCATGTCCATTTACTACATCTCCACTTGAACAACTTAAAGAACAACAGCGGATTACATCATCTCTTTACAAGTGTTTCTCCTGGCTTTGTGAGGCTGCATAAGCATCCAAAACACAGCTGCTCCAATGCATTTGTACTTTTTTTTTTTTTTGTTCTTTTAAAGCAGTCACAACGTTTATTTGGCCACAATAATTCTGCATCTGGAACCTGATGTAAGCACTTCTTGGTTCTTCACCAGCAAAGTGTCTGCTCTGGAACTAGTTCAATGGGTGTTGAAATGCACCAAATCAACCCTTGAACCGCATTGGTGTACAGGGTGTATCAGACATGGACAAACACTTGAACTTGTCTGCTTCAAAATGTATGAAAGACTTGGCTGAGAAAAGACTGACCTTAAAAGTAGATAAAGCAGAGAATCCAACAAAATGCTACAAATGCGAGTTAACTTGCGTAGGAATTTAAGGGTTCTGACATTCCAACCTACTCAACAGCAGCAGACTTGTACGATGTAACAAAAGACGCCACAAATCACTGCTTTTTACCTGTGGCTGATTTTATCCTTCTTCACGCTGACACCCCAACACAGAAGTAAGGCTTCTATATGCTAGAGCAAGGACATGATCCGTCTCTAACTTCCCACCAGCAATCTCTGCTTGAAATGTTTGTAGTAATGAAAAACCAAATGGAAGACCACTGCTTGGAATTAAACCCAAATGTTACAACTTTTCTCCTGCAAACCTCTATGCCATTTTACTATCAAAGTGTGCCGACTGGAAGAAACAAATGTGTGAAATCATATATAAATATATTTTTCCCATACAGCATGTAGGAAACAATGGGATGTTTGCCCTTGGTTTAACTTTCTGTTTGCGCTGGTGCACAATGTGTTCAGTTATTCATATGCATACATTCATAGGCATGAAAACAAATTTAAAATAACCTGACAGATGCATGTGCATACACAAATACACCTCTCCACATACAACAGCGTTTGGACAGAACACCAAAAATAGCATCGCTGACTAGACTGTGTTGCAATGCCCTTGACTAACAATGACAAATGGATGCAATATGTAAAGTCGGAACAAGTTGCTTTTGGGTAGAAAACAGAAAAAAGATGGTCCCAGGTACTATGATAGGATGCGTTTTCTGTCCTCTTCCCCACCTGAGGTGAGCCGAGCCGAGGTTAATGGCATGTGGCAAGATCTAAAAGTGTGTAGGAGAGTGTGTGTGATGTGTCTTTATTGCTGTGTGAGATAGAACGAGAAAGGAAGAGAATGTTTCTCCACTTACTTAGGGGGTATATATTGTCAATGGGTGTGTCTTGTACTATGGTATTGAATCATATTTGTGACCTTGAAGATGATTTATATATAACTGAGTACAGATTCATTGATTGGATATAAAGTTATACCACACACTCAGTAGTTATAGACTGAAGTCAAAGGTGAGCCACTATTAGTTTTAAGACAACCTGTCACAACATTATATGGGTGAAGTGCAACAAACGCAAAATGCAAAAGACTTAAAATCTTAGCGTCCCTTAGTGTGGCAGCAGCTGCACTTAGGATTTACTGTCTATGCAAGATTAAATGTAAGGGTTTGGTTTAAAAAAGTTTCAATTTCATTCTAACTTTATGATCGCTAGTACGTAAGATGACAATACTGAAAGATAAATGAAATAATATTCACAAAATCACACTAAATGGAAGTGAAACTAAGTATATGTTACTGTGTGTGTGTGTGTGTGTGTGTGTGTGTGTGAGGGTGTGTGTTTGAGCGTAATTTCTGGGTCATACATGTGGTTCTGTGTCTGGGTACACATGGCTGCATAAATCCGCTTTTGTAAGCCTCTGTGTCTGTGTATTTGTGTATGTGCACGTGTGTGTATGAGCGTGTGTACGTGTGTGCGACAGCAGCACCATGGTGGCAGGGTGTATCCATCATGATAAACCGGCAGACTCGGCGACTGTCACATGCAATCACACTTCACTACGGTTCGCAGGACTTCAAAGTGAAAATGAATGGTAGTTCATCGACATGAAGACTTCATATATCTTCGTTTTTTGGCTTTCTCTCTCTCTCTTTTATTTTTTGGAAGAGACTTGTCTTTTTTCCTCTGCACCAGCTTTTGTTGTGAGGCTCACTTGTGTTTTTATCACTGTCTGAGATGCATGGTAGGGCACATACAGTACATTTTAAACGAAGAAATCGATCTCATCCATCATTTCTTTTCATATTGTGTATACATTATTCAACCATTTAATTCAAAATCTGTTTTTTTTAAATTATTATTAAAATCGGACACACTATGACTATATAAGTTTGTCATCATGATTTAAGGTTTAAGCATTCCCCCCAAATTCTCAGTCAGAGCTCACTATTACAATCGCTGGATATATACAAAATATAAGAGCCCATTTGTGAAAACCTGGTAACAAAGTGAGTGGGACTTTGCCGAGAACTATTAAAGGTGCCTTGACATATTTGAGTAAACCTGAAACTGTGCCTTCTAAGCAGTCCTCTTTCATTTGCACTTATGTTATTTGTCCATATAAACCATAGCGTATACCACACGGCTACAACAGTGGTGAACCTATGTATAGAGTTTTCTTTCTTTTTTTGCTGTAGGTTGGCGTCCTGTATGT
>JAPQRQ010000019.1:12457665-12469734 GCA_037367365.1 Apogon talboti | reverse complement strand
CACACACACACACACACACACACACACACACACACACACACACACACACACACACACACACACACACACATACACCTTGCTATTTATCTCTGGCTTGATAAGGAAGCAGATGAGGCATGCCTGTATTTATGGTGGAGATGTTCATAAAAACTCGCTCAGACCAGGAAGTTAGGCGTCAGGGAATCACAATATCCACATTGAACTTGCACCTTAATAATCCTTTTCAGCGCTCACTAATTACAATTTTGATATTTGATAATGAAAAGCTGGCCTGGTGTTATATAATTACACTACCATTTGACTTTAAAACACAAACATACTAATACATTTCAAAGAGGCGTGAATACTAATGACAAAAACAAAATATTTATTACCATTCCTTATAAATAAAGCTACTGCAAACATAGTGCCATTTGATTTATCCCTCATAAGAATACATCAGCAATGAAACATAAAAAAGAAAAAAAAAAAAACAAGTATGAGCATGACTTACAGATGTAAATATGGTTCTTCAAGATAGTCTCTTTCTAAAATCTGAGTAAGCATGCTCTGTTCAGACTCAAACTTAAAATCATCTGCTATCAGTTAATGAAACCCAAGTAAAACTCAAAGGCCTTGGATTGGATGCTGAGGTCAGCGCGTATGGCATGCATTAAGGTCAGACATACAGTGTGTTTACTCTTAATGGTGGGCTCAGGTCTCTATTGAGAGAATAAACAGCAACAGTGGAGACACTTGAGAAAATGTTGTCAAGACAGGAGAGGAGGAGAGGACCAGGGAGGGCAAGAGGGAGTGCAATGAAAAAGGCTTGTCAACATTATCTGTTTTATTGATTTAACAGTAAAGGCTTGCCGCTTAAGCTTTATATTGCTTTGGCTGGCCCCATTGAAAATACAAAACCCACAAAAAAAAAACCATTTCCTAAAAAAAAAAAAAAAAAAAAAAAAAAAAAAGGGTTTATATTTATTTATATATTTTTATCTCCTGCCTACCAGCTCAGGTTTTGCATGCAGTATTGTTAAGGTTTCATACATTTCATCATCTTTACGAGTACCTATTACGGAGGGACTATGTTCAGCTGTGCTATACCTCATCCCAATGGGATCAGCAGCATTGAAAAAAGCAACACCTACACAGCAAAAGTGTCTACGGTAACACAGGGTCTAATTAACAAATAAAGCATCACATTAAGGAAAAGAAAAAATGCTTCATGTTTCTGTCTTTCCAAAAACTAAATCAAAATATTATGCCAAAATACACATCACAGCAATTTCAGGTGTAATGTGGGTAAAACCTTAACTACATCAATGGTTACAGTTGTCTCTTTCATGTCTTGCTTGCTTTTTGGCAGAGTACACAGTATAGAATAGAACAATCTGTGATCATAGTGTTAGAAAAGTCGTGTCCACACATCTCTGAAACTAAAACAGGGACACAAGCATAGCACTTTGCACTTCATAGCTTTGAAACTCATCAACTCACACAAAATTCCCCCAAACCATAGAGGATTGGATAATGTTAAAGGTCTGTGGACCCAATGCAGAGGCAGAGCAGTGGGGTCAACAGGGCATGTCAACGGAGCAACATGGAGCTCGAGACGGCTCCTGTTGTGTCTTGATCAACCAATTCAGGCATTTTAAAGGCACATTACATAATTAAATATTAGCAAAGCAGCTAGTTCCTCAAGAAAAACATTCACACATCCAAATAAACACACCCACAATCACGTGACACATGTAACACATATAAACTCTTGCTCCACTTTAGGTTCCAGCAGTAGTTTAATCACTGCTGAATGGCACCTTGTTAATCAGACGAGTTAAATAAAATGAAGGCAACCAACCTATAAATAATGTAAAATGTTTCTTTTTTTTTATCTAATTCTCATCAAGGTCAGCTATAGCCCCCTGAAACAAATGGAATATGTTGCCTGCGTAGGAACGTGTCACTTTGTAGCGCAGTTAATACACTACCTAAGGTCGGCACATATTAAAAGAGACAAGACAAGTAATGTAGCTAAGTATATAAGACAGAATCATAATGAAATAACAGTGATTAGGGATTGGGGCATTAGGTAAGAAGCAGAGGTTTACTTTGGGTTGCACAGGATGTACACAACCTCAGTGTGTCCTCTGGCAATTTGCGCTGTTTCAATTAAGGTAAGAAAGTCAAATTGATTGGCAGAAATATAGATGAGACAGGCAGGTCACGGTCTAAGAGAAGTAGGTAGAGAGTTAAATAGAGAACCGGAAGACTGACAAGTGCACAGCTGAACATACTGAGACAGACAGATAGATCTATGAAACTGAAAATCCATGTGATGTATTAACATGTGTAGAAGAGCAGTCATATAATAATAAGAGCCAGAAAGCCTTCTGTATTAATTACTGTAGACATAGAAAAATATAATTAGATATGAGGGGGAAACAGAAACTATTTATGGCAACCAAGGGGCCTCGTTTAATGATCAGAATGCAGCTAAAACCTCTATTGATTTTCTTGTTAAATATACAGCTCAGTTAAAGATACAGCTGATTAAAAAACGACTACAAATCGCAGCAGTTGATCCAGACATGCTGGGGAAGCTGGGTAATGTGGATCTGTTTACTTGCTGCAGTGAATTACATGAATTCATCTTCACCATCTTCCTCCTCACTACAGTGCATTAGGAAATGAAGACACATTGGAATTAACAATAAGTTTTCTATATTGTGACTATTTTTTAATACGGCTGTGGTGTTAATAAATATGCAATTTGCAGAAATATTTGTTAAAATTTAATTACCTTCTTAATTCCACCATTAAAAGCCCCTTATTTATGGCCCTCTATAGTCCAGTGAATAAAGGTAAGAGTACTGAACTGCAATACCTCCAGTTCATTTCCTGGTCATGTCATTCCCCCTCTGTCTTCCTTTATTTTCTGTCTCCTCTCTACGATCATTTATCAAATAAAGTTGCAAAAATGCCCACAAACAAATATTTAAGAAATGCATAAACACTTATAAATCACAAACAACCTCTGAATACAGAAAGAGGAACCAATCAAACAGTACAAATCGACTTCCTTTTGTTAAAATGAAGCACCTGCTTAACACAAGCCAGACCAAGAGTCTTTTTTCCCCCCTTTCTGCCTCAGCCTTGTCACTGACAAATAAAAACCTTGACAGTGTGTGTACCCTCGCCAAGAGAGAAGGGCAGAATTACAATGCATAATGGAAAACCTTTCTGTTTCTCATTGAAGAGAATAAAACTGCTAAAAGTCCATCAGCTGTTGAAGTTTTTAAAGTTGCTCGCAAGTTTTGACATTATTTCAATTCGTTATTAAAACAGATAGATGCTGCAATTCATTAAGGTTTAGGTACCAAAACATGTTGTGTTTGTGTTACCAGTAAACCACCTACAACAATAATGACAGAGTAGTGTGTTCTTAAATGTCAGCAGTGGGACAATCCTTAATTTTAAACGGATTGCGAGGTCAAATATCTATCAATACATGTACTGTCTGCTGATAAAAAGTCTTCTAGAGTTGAAATTTTCTATAAACAAATGGGGAATTAATTTGCTTGAATTTGACAATCATGCATGTGCATTTCTTTGCAAATTAATTCATGACTGAGGAATGGAATAAGGAATGGCATGGGAGTAAATAGCTTCTTACCCCCCCCTTCTTTTTGAGCGTATAAAACACAGAAAAATCAGATGAATATATGTATGGTTATGTATGCAGGTATAAATGCATATATGACAGACATTACATATGTTATTTTTTTTATTTTCACTTGTAAATATTGTATGACCCCTCTGTTTTTTCATTTTTTTTTTGTCTTTTTCTACTTTAACATGCTTGAAATAAATGATCAATCAATCAAATGCAAACAGTCACCCAACTTTGACTTATTCTTCTTCTTAAAATTGTGCACACTGGATTCATCGGTTGTGTAGATTTGTGTGTGTGTACCTGCAGGGAGTTGAGGAGGATGAAGATGTATGCCATGACAACGGAGAAAGGCACCAAGACACCACACAGCCAAGTCAGTCCCAGAATAGGCAGCAACACCAACACTGCTTTCACCGCAGCCCTGTGCTCACACAAACAGAAACCAATAGAAAAACTCATGCATGTGGGAAAAAACACAGTAACATGGACACATAAACATGGACCAGGACTCTAAACTGCTTGATTGGCTGAGTGAGCTGAATATACACCAACTTCAACTATTTGCAAAAAAATTCACCCTCATCATTCTGAGCTCCAATCTGGCTTTCTCAATTTTTCATGTCGTTTTGGACCAAACTTGAGCGGCTTTGGCAAACCGGTTGTTCCATACACAACACTGTGCGGCTGGGGAGGCTCATTGGGTGACAACTTCCCACCTTAAATCCGCCTTAATTCTGTTTAGAGTGGAATTAGCTTCCCGCTCAGGTGACCGCCAAACCGCACCAGCTGTGTGTGTGTTCCTGAATATGTGACATGGACCGGCTGTGGGCCCTAGTTTGTTCAGCGGAGGAATGTGTTTGAGTTTCCGAGACGGCTGCCACCCACGGGTGCCAAATGGTTCAAGGCCAGCTTTGAAAACCCTCATAGAGCACCTACTGTGTGCCTAGGAGGGCTAAGGTAGTAACAAAACATACACTTTAACACGATTTTCACTGATAGATTTACACGAGAGCATTGAGGGAATCTGCCGGGTCTCACTTCGCATTGTTTTCAGTCTAACTGATAAACAGTGATTCCAAAGTAAAACACAGAAAAACAATGACAAAGACAGTATTTGTGTTTTTTACCGGCAAAAATTATTACTGCATCAGTTTCTTTCTCACTGTTGCTTAGACTTTAAATGACCATTAAAAAAAGCCTCCCAAGTAATAAAAAAAAAAAAAATTATGTATTTCTTCATCCAACGTTGAAATAAGTGAAGAAAATAAACCTGCACCTGACAACTGAAAGGAATACAAAGAACAGGTAATTTTGATCATAGCAATATATCAGTTAACATATTTGTGCTAATTCACTATCCCTGCATTTCTGGACTGTAACTGCCACATGTTTCTATTTTCCTTTTTTCACAGTTAATAACACTTATCTAACCAACCCTCATACACTAAAATGTACAGAATTACCCACTCAAATATTATTACATTTTCTTGTAATCCTTAATAATCATATAAAATCCAAACATAAATATTACAAATAACACTGACCTACTCTGCCACTGGTTCTGCTATTCATAATAATCTTAATAATAATTCAGGTTCAATAGTGCAAGACAAATTAAAATCCTGATATTAAATTTTATAACATACTTCTGAATTAAAGGCAGCATTCTGCATGTTTTAAACATTACAAGTGTTATTTTTTCTTTGACTAATGCAGTCCACTCAGAATGTATTCCTTTCTTGTTTGATAAAAGAGGCGTGCTATTTTAAAATGACAAATCCCATACAAATCTTCCTGCTGCTTTTTTATGTGATGCCCAGTTACTAAAGCCTGTCTGCTCCAAGGCCTATGTCCTAGACAAATAATTAAAAAAAAAAAAAAGAAAAGAAAAGGAAAAAAGACAAATGGCACCTCCTTGTGGCTGGTACCTGATCTGCTCATAGGCTTGTTCTACAGGACTGGCGCCCATGGCCAACATAATAGACCTTCTCTTGGCTGTGGAGATGGTGATGACTACCACTCGAGATAATACCATGATATTCACCTAGAAAACAGAGAGAGGTGAGAGAAGAAAGTGGTTAGCATAAAAACATATGCAAAACAATGACAGAGTAAGAGAAAGCATATGAAAGAAAATTAAAACAGGGAACAGCAAAAGAAAGGTAGATGCGAAAAATACAGGATGAAATTGCAGAAGGAGAAGTTAAAGTAGAGGTACCTGGACTAAAATAAACTCCTTTTTTATCTATAATTATCTATGAATAATTCCTACATTCTGGTAAAAGCCGCATGGAAACATAAAGAGAAACACTAGGGAAGGAATAGCTGAGTGTCCCTCATATTGTGGATTTAAATGAATTCAGACTGAACAGACTACAGGACAGGATTTGGTTTCAAGCTGCTGACCATGATGATGAAGATGACCGGCCCGGCGAAGCCCCAGATAACACCGTTCTGGACACTGAGCCAACAGTAGCCGTCAGCTGAGTACTTGCCTGAGGCTGATGCCAGTGTGATAGTGACTATCAGCACTGGCAGACCTGCAGGGAAGACGGAGAGGAAAGGCAGAAAATTAAAGAAGAAAGAGAATTCAGAAAAAAGACATACATGTATCAAGTTATGGATAAAAGAGGATGGGGAAAAGAGCTATAGCAAGGCATCATATTAAAACATAAAGCAATCAAACACTTAATTAATACATAGTGATGGAGCATCTGTCGAGCCGTCGTACCCCAGCCGATGAGATAGTAGTACTTCATGTGCCGGTCCTCACTCAGGTTGACTGCCACCACCTTGCTCCAGAGCAGCAGACCCTCCACCAGCATCCAGCTAAATGCTGCCATGAAGAAGAGATGAAGCAGCGCTGCAACAAGTGTACAGGCCACCTACAGACACAAACATGGACTCAGACATACACATATTGACCTTTAAATGAGACAGATTGGCAGTACCGTAACAGTAAACTGGACACTAAGACTCAATTTCTCATAATATGGAGAACCCCTCAATGCACCTAATGGGTACAGTACATGCCATATAAGGATAATGTTCCAACCAACAGAATCATTTTTACATGTTATTACCCTCTTTCTTTATTTCCAAACATGTCTGTACTGGATAATATTTATAGAAAATCACCAATAACTTGAAATCAGAATTGGAACAAAACTCAACATTCTTTTGAATGTGTGGAGGATTGATCACCTGCATACTGACTGAACTGTAAACCATACAACCACACAGACACATTTCTACAGTCTTTTCATATAAATATTATCTAAACTTTATGCATCCTGCAAATAAACACAGTAGATGTCATAAGTCATTCTAAATAATTAACATCTAGGGGGGTATACATGGCAATAGCTGAGTACATGTTTTCTGTTTAAAACACACACAGTGTCAGAGATTAAATGAGTTTACCTTGTTGAGGGATTGTTTAAGGTCAGTTCATGATTGTGGATGATATTTAAGAGTACATGTGTCTTCCACAATATCCCCTTAAATACCAATGTTTCACTAGTTTTGGTGACATGCCTTTACTTACTGAATTTTGCATTAAGTGCATTGATAGTGTAAAAAAGTAATTTAGATTTCTTTAAAAAAAATTATTTATTTATTTATTTTTTATTTATTTACAAAAATCATGTTTATCAAATGTTGAAACAAACCATACATAATCTATTAAAACTGCCTGTTCAGTGTCCCCAAAACCTATAAAAACTATAAATTAAAACTATTTATTCTATTACAGCAAACCACTCTTTTTTATGTAAATACTTGGGTCATTTGATTAATACTTAAACACAAAATGGCCTGAATATGGTATTTTCTAGATTTATCAAAATAAAATAGAAAAATTATCTCCATAATAAATGACCATCTGCCCCCAGGGGCAAATCCCACCCTGACATGACCTAGGGTCAAAGGACCAGGGGTCAAACTAACAACAGGCCATTGAGTGACCACTGATAGACTGAACCATGTGCTCTGACTGATGGATGTTATATTAGTCATCACACAGCTATGGCACACACCAGTTCAGTGTGTCTTCATATCATCATTATCATCTTGGGTGGACAACACTTCAGACTTTCCATTTTATTCAACAGATCCTGACATATTAATTTTCTGCCAATACCTTGTTGTGGATGGCTGAGCCACTGCACAGCAGAATCACCTGTGCACAGATCAGAGCGATGAAAAGGTTCTTATGGATGGACGTTCTGTCAGATTTGGGGATGCTATGGACAGAGAGAATGAGACCATTACATTCATTTACACATGTATTCACTTTAGCATTCAGTTCAAACTTACTCTGAGTAATTCATTTAACAATCCCTTTGTGTTTTTGTAAATTTGCTAAATATAAATGATAAAATTCTATAATATATTGAAAGGCATGACATAAATGGCTTATGGGAGATAACTTTCACACAATAAAATCTCCAGATACAAATACATCACAACTCTTTTTCTGGTATTACAAGGCTGAATGTATCTTTTTTGGGTGTTTACATGACAGCTAACTGAAACTGGTTTAACAAACTAAATGACCTAAAGAGTCTCTCATTAGGTCCTGATGGGTTTTGCCTATTTAGACTCATTTTGTAAATGCATCACTGCGTGTGACCATAAAGATTTCATGGTGTGATTGTACGAGCGTCTGTAGACATGTGGCTCAGCGTCTTTGTCTGTGTGCATGGGGTAAGTACACAAAGGCATGCACATCATATACCTGCATGAGTGTGACATGCATGAGTGCCCTCTCTGATTTCAGGACAGTCATAAATTGTCTGAGCAGCTCTTCTCCAGCTGATTGGGATCTCTCAGTGGCCCTTGTGTTAATTAACGGCTGCAAAATGCTGCCATAAACCTTGAGAGTGGACTTACATGTAGACAGCGGTAATTACTGGATTAGTACTAGTCAATACTGACTTAGGAACAGAGCACCAGCAACTACAGCACCGATAAGTTATCTCTGTCTTTGAAGAGCCTGTCAGGTCACACCAGAACGACTACTGTGTATGTCTGCTTTCCTATCAGGAAACATATATTCGTGAAATAAAAAATATATATATATTACACATCCTCAGATTGATAAGGTGCGTAGTTATTTTCATGGTCCCATGCAGCACTTAATAAAGACTTCAACAGTCAATTAACCTGATTAACTGATCGGCCTGTACAACTAAACTGGTGAGGACTTTAAGAGTGAATGTACAGCAATGTACAAGAGGCTTTTATTTGTCAATTTTCAACCTCTGTCTTAAAATGACAAGATTCTGGTTCCAAGTCACTATTAACATTAAAATTCATTTTTATTGTTAGAAACCTTTTCCACACTAAATACATAAAGAAATATAGGAAACATTAGGTACAAACTTCTGCAGACCTTTAAAATTTGATTATTTAATTTGCATTAGTTTTTAGTTCTGTATTATCACTATGATATACACTGTACACTGCAATTGTGACTACTAAAATTGTAAACACTGTCCAATTCTCCTGCCAACTAAGAGGGGCTTTGTGAGATTTAAGCATTTCAAAGTATCTCAAATTGTATTTACAATGTTGATAAATACAAAGTAAATATAAATAAATATAGCATATGTAGTGTAGTGTACTGTACTGTATTACGATTTCTATTGTAGAAACTGGGAAAAACAAAACAAAACAAAACAAAAAAAACCCCAAAAAACAGCAAAGCAAAGAATGTAATAAGCAATTTAAAAAATGTACTGACACCACGTGCATGCAGGGCTCTAAAAACAGCTGAAAATAGGCAGCCATGTTGGCAACAAAGGAAAGATCACTCACTCTAGCACAGTGAAAAGCATCAAGGTCACCACTAGTGCACAAAGAGATGCACCAGAGCCGATAAACGTCAGTTTGGTCAAGATGAGCTCCTCCTCATGACTCCACTACGACAGAAGGCACAACAGTGAGAGAGAGGGGAGAATGTTGTCAGACAGCCCAAGTGGTTAATGAGCAGCTGTGCCAAAACCTGGGATATCATGTCATTACTAAATATTTGCAGTAATTTTATAGCCTATGAGTGTTAATGCAATACTGCTGATGTGCTTATGAGTATTTTATTATTTTAATATTACAGGCAACATTTTCAGTGGCATAGTGTGCATTCTGGAAAAGCACAGGCACACTTAGAGTGACACCTGCTGGTAAATAAGGCATACTGCAATTCCAATTGCCATAGACTTACTGTCTGCATATTGTTTTAAGGCTCACAAGTACTACACACATTTCATTACAGCAAGTGATATTATAAATGATTAATAATACCTAATTACAAATGCATTTACTGTATATAATTTCTCTCTTATAACATCTATTGTATGAAAATTATTTCATGAATTCCATGCGTTACCTTTGGCTCCATGTAATTCATCAGCACTGCAAAGTTGGTTGTATGGTTACACAGACATGAAGTAACATCAGAGCCTGCAAAGACGACCCTGCAGCCATCATTGGACCAGCTATTGGCAAGCCTATACCCCATTACACACAGGTACAAGCAAAGAAACATACACTGGTCAACTTGCTTCAAACACAATCATTTCTAAATAGGAAAAAAAAAATAGATTGTAGATAAAACTTTGTATTTCCATCCATCTCAAAAATATCTCACATTATATTGAAACATTGACATTCAATACTTAGAGTGGTCTTGCCCTGACTTAAACGTAATACGCCTTAATTTAGCAAGCTAATTTATTTTTTACTGTTACTGATCATACTTACATCAAGCTGAAATTCCAAAATGCACAAACAGGAGTAACTCGCTGTGAATATTCCACCTAGAGATACAAACAAAGACATTTACTCTTTTTTGTATTTAACTGTATTCTTTGTTTCCTACCAGCAAAAAGTACCATGAAACCCTGGTGCAGCTTGTTGGGGAGATGAACAATACACTTGAACAATATGTGACAAGTGAAACAAAGAACAGAAGAAAACTACTTTGTGTACAAAAGAACACCCTCTGTCAAAATTTTCATTTTAAGTCTGAAATTAATGTTTTGTGACTAGAGAAAAAGCCAAAACGATTGTATTTTACCAAGCTGCATTTTCAGCCTAAATTAAATGGAGTTTCGTCTAGTTCAGGTGACTCAAAATAGTGTAGTTAAAAATGACACAGAACTGACAAGGAACTGTGTAAACACCCCGCCCCCAGCCATGGACTGTACCACATGTGATGAGGAAAGGGTGTACTGAACGGCAACAGGGATGATTTGTGCCTTGGAGGCGTCACGGACAGTGGCTGATATGACAGCAGAGGCCAGGTGTTGTGGGGGATTTCTGCAGAAGGAAGCAATGAAGGACGTGTTTGTGCAATTCCACCTCTGAATAAGTATCAACATGTAAAGTCTGAAACAAAACAGGTAACACAGCTAACCTTTTTAGTGGAGGCTCCTGTCCATGCCCCAAAATCTCACTCAGATGACTGTAGTGTGTGTGAATAAACATCACATCGTCATATCCTGGTAGAGAAGGAAAAAGAAGCACCACAGCTTTATTTTAGTTTTTAGTGCATCAGTTTTTTTCCCCAAAAACTACTGTTTCAGCAGTACTAGTTTGACACTACTTTCTTTTCAGCACCACAAGGCTTTTCTTTTTCTGTGTGCTTATTTCATACCATACATGTTCCTCTTGGTCTCGCCACAGACTTTAATTCAGATAAGGCCAGGAAGCCAGTTTCAATAGGCAGTAGAAATAATAAACACAGAGCTGCATGCATCTAATACTGCTATTATAATTTTAAATGCTCGAAAATGTTAAAATGATCATGCTGCATTTAATGTCATGGAAATCAATACTATAATGTGTGACAATGCATTTTAGAATAGAACAGAACAGAACAGAACAGAATAGAGTAGAATAGAATAGAACTTTATTGTCAGTGTTGCAGAATGAAACACAATGAAAATCAATTTAGCAGCAGATTCTTTAAGTGCAAAAAGAAAGACCGTATATAAAAATTAGCACATGAAAATTACACTGAAAATATATACTGAAAAATACTGAAAATACACAAAAATACAAAGAAATACTGCAAAAACAGAAAAAAGCCAACTCTATACCACAGATAGAAGAAATATATGCAACACATAAAAGACATATACAAGGTGATAAAGGTGAAATTAAAAACAAGGTGCGTCAGTCATGAATACTGCACTGAGGGAGGGTGAGTATTGTATTTTATGATTGTCAGATAAGAAAAAAAAATTAAGAAAACGAATTATAGTTTAGAGAATTTCGGTCAGAGAGAAATAACCAAATAAAAAGAAATAATCACCAGCTACAAGTGGAAATAGCAGGGCAGGTTTGTTTTGGGCATGTCATGTCTCGTCAAACCATGAACGTACATGGAACCATGAACGTACATGGAA
>JAPQRQ010000019.1:12389912-12457565 GCA_037367365.1 Apogon talboti | reverse complement strand
AGCAGGGCAGGTTTGTTTTGGGCATGTCATGTCTCGTCAAACCATGAACGTACATGGAACCATGAACGTACATGGAACCATGAACGTACATGGAATACACTGTATCTGTGAATGTGTATGAGTGTGTATGTTCTTGTTATTATTTGAGAACAAGAGGTGCATTTTCTTGTGCATGCATGTGTGGTTCCTACCAAGAGAGTGTATCCTCTGAAGCTCAGAGTCAGATATAAGCAGATCATCCTGACCACTGCTGCCGGCGGTCTGAGAACTGAGCGCAGATGGCTTGAAGACTTGAGTAGAGCTTGCTTCAGAAAGCTTTTGCCACTTCATGTAAACATCTGGCAGTAAAAACACCAAGGACACACCAAGAATGGAGTTATTACAACACAAAGCGTACATAAAAATCAAAGACTGTATTTTATCCTCTACAGGCTGTCTTCTAAACAGCGTTCCAAAGCCCACATATCTATCTATGTATGTTTTGTGCAACCAATGCAATAAGACAGAACTTTTAATACTAATCTATGCAAAAATTTTTCCCAAATAAAATCTATCCCTGCCAGATACTCTGCTGTAAAATTCATTTTTTCACTAACAAACGTCACCTACACAAAAACTGTATTTTGGTATTTTGACGTGTATTATGATATAGATTTTCTACCTATGTTCTTTGTAGAGAGAGTGAAGCCTCTTCTCTCTGGAGACAGCATGTCTGCAAGAGCCTCAGTTAGACTGTCAACGGTCTTAACAATGGTAAAGGGCCCCACATTAACCTGTAGAACAAAACACAGTAACAACTAAAGTCAGACAAAAATTCAGAGGACAATGGATGAAAAAGGTTAACTGTACACACATGGAAGCTGATAATTACTTCATGACTGTCCTTGATTTCTTTGGAGAATTGCCTTATAAATATGCACTGCCCAACATTCTAATATTTTGTGGGACTGCCTTCAGCTTTGACTACAAAACCCTTTGTCTGTAGTATTCTTGTGATAAGCTTATGCAATATCGCAACATTAAATTCTGAAGTGTTGCACTCATTATTGGCCAAGATCTTGTACTGCTGAAGGGAAAGTCAAACTGCTGTATAAATTCTTTGTACTGGACTCAGTGGTGTCCAATCCATGTGTGAAAATTATGCCTCATGTTCCCTGAGCCGCTCTTTGACAATTTGAGCCCAGTGAATCCTGGCAAAGTTTTCTTGGAATATACATGTGCCATCTGGGAATAAAAAAAAAAAACAATATGGAAAAACTCGGTCATCCCCTATTTTCAGGTAGTCAGCTGAAGTCATTTTTTGGACTCATAATGTTGCTGAACCGAGACCTGGCCAACTGAAGCCACCGCGGATCATAACACTTGTCCCACAGGCTTGGACCATAGGACGCATCAGACCACATGACCTTGATCAGTGCTCCACAGTCCGATCTGTATGCTCACTAGCAAACTGTAGACTTCTTAGCATCTCTGATAAGTGGTTTTCTTAAGTGGTTTAATCTTAATCCCTTATGTTCTCTTTAAATTGTGCCTGTAGAAACTTATTGTTAAATGCAATCTTAAGTTCTGCTGTTAGGTTTTTGCAATTTGACTCCACCAATCTGGAAAAAAAAAATCAACATTCAAGATGTCATTCAAGATTTTGTTTTTCTGTCCAGAGAAGATGATGGTTCACCACTGTCATTCCAGATTTTAATAACGAGTAGAGTGGGTCTTGACTCAGTTATAGTTGTTTTAGCAATCTCCTTTTCTGCTTTTCTTGACTGAATGTAGGTGAATGAAACAGAGTAACATCTTTTCAATGTCTATAGGACATGTCGTTCAAAACATGAGAACCTACTCTCTGCATTGGTTAGAGTTAAACAACTGTCAGCTGAATTATATTAATCACTGCGGGATCACTCAGAGGACGATCTTACTTATGTGCTTAGTTAAATTCAGGTAGTTTTTGGCTGGACAGTGTGTGCATTTGTGTAAGAAAAATAAGACCATGACAGGACATTTTAGGACAGGTTACAAGGACAAGAAGACAATGATGTGTAACCATACCTAAAACTACAGCAGTTTGGAAAATTACAATATGAAGCTAGTATGTAAGTATGGATTTCTAACTACTTCTGAATTAAATAGAATCAAGCTGCTAAGGCCTTTTTAAGGGAGAACTGGTAAATTTAGATGGACAGAAATCTCCTACTCACTCCATCTTCTGTCACACCCATCCACTGTGTAGCCATGTGAGGCTCCAGCATCAAACTCGCCACCTTTACGTAGTTGGTGGCAATGGATACCATGACTTCTGCTGTGTCAGCTCCTGTGGTCTGGGCACTAGCGAGTGCAGACAAGTCCAGCTCAATCATTTGGGACAGATAGTGAACATCAGTGGAGGTCAGGAGGGTTGGACCACCAGCCTCCATCATATGCAGAACTGCATGGGTTAGATGCTGCATCGAGGTCAGGTCTCCATCTAAGGAGGTGTTTACACTAAACTCCTCAGTTGCCTGAAAATAAAGAAATGAAGAAATGAATGTTTTCCTCCACTGATGACGTTTTTAAAAGTTACAAATGCTCAACATTGAGAGATTTTATTTCTGTACTATATCACAAAGTACCGTTCAGTTATAGAACTGCCTCTGAGGGTGTAACCAAGATGATGTTCCTGTTACTTGATTAAAATGGCCAACAATATTCCTGATACAAAAGATACAGACAACTTGAACAGTCAAACTCACGGGTTTGTTCGGAGGATCAAATCTCAATCTGCTGAAGAATGGTGTCTTCGGTAAACTCAAAATATCCACCACTTCTACAGCTACAGACAGGGACAAACATATAGTCAGCCTCAATTAAACAATTTACTACTGATGTCACCGACTACACGTAGACAATATGAACAAGAATTTAAAAAATAAGTATACAACACAAATATTAACCGCAGACAAGATGTACTGAGTTGTATTATTGCAATACTTGGATAACTGGATCATTGTGGGATACAGCAAAATCATATAAACGCAACTGACATTACTATTATTACTGGCACCTTTCCTAAATTGGCAGACAGCGCCTCTTGTTGAATCACACTTGGCAAAAGTCCAATTCCCCATAACTGGGTCAAAGATGCCACATTCTTCTTCAGCCTGAGGGCTGCCGAACAACTCCAAGGTGAAGGTTTGATTCAGCAAAGGATTATCAGTCAGGAGGGAACTCAGAACTGGATTTTGTAACACACTGATGTTACCTAGAGAAGGAAAAAGTTATGGTTAATAGTCATATGGGGGAAATTAAAGACAGACATGAGGACTATGTGATACATACTGTTATAGAACCAAAGAATTAAGTTACTAGTATAGTTTAAAGTGACCCAAATAGGTGTCTCCTGATCTGTTGCCCTATAATTAGAGTAAGATTAACTGAAGCACCGGAATAAAAGGTAAAAAATATTGATAATGGTGAATGGTTGAGTAAAAATAAGCAGTCTGTGTTCATGTCACATAAAATAAAGTAAGGCTTGTTATGTTTTTTGAAATAATTCTTTCATAGGTAGGTAAAATGGGTATTTATTAGTCTAATGGTAAACTTTAAAAAAAGACCAGATTTTTCACTACATTATAGGTAAAATAATAATTGTCACGACATTCAGCTGAATCTGTAAGAGTTCGCTCAGGCTAGCAGACTGACGTCATTTATCCCAGAGGACATTTTCTAAACGGCCCTTCAGGAGCTACAGCACATACGGTACCATGACTTTTGTTGAGAGATTTCCTTGAAAAGAAATCCCCTCCCTGTAGCTAAAAACTATCTTCTCTGAATCTCCAGCTCAAGGAGGGAGAGTTAGGGTTTTGGGCGCTTACTGTTCACCAGGGACAGTGATGTCAGAACAGGAGAAGTTTGTTTTGAAGGGTGGGATTCAGAGTGACATAATTCTCAAAAAATCTACAACAACCATTTGGGAGTTTCAGTATCTGCCAATTTAGCTTTAGTCACCATCGCTCTTATTACTCACAGACAACAAGCAGAGACTACGATTTTTTTCTTTTCCTAAGTGTCATTACAATTCCACTGCAGTTCAGTGCTGTGGAGGAAAACCTGTTTATGTACAAAAACAAATTTTGCTAATTACTTCAGCACTCAGTCTAATATGACAAATCAGAGGGCGGGGTGCAGATGAACACAGAACAGATATGTGTCCAGTTGTATCTGCACTTTATTCGTAACATTTATTTTACCCTGGTTGGAATGTCAAACGGGTGGAGTTTACCACATCGGGCCAAGAAAGATCTTGGCATGTTCCTGAAAAGTGTGTAGTCCAAAGAGCTTTTCAGATGGTCTCTATGTGATTGTTTTTCTACATAGCAACTCCACCCAGCCCTAGCAAAGAAGCTACAGTATACTGTAAACAGCATTTAACACAAATGCTAAACTTTCACACAGGAAAGAATAATAATAATAATAATAACTATTATTATTATTATTATTATTATTATTATTATTATTATTATTATAATAATGGATTAGATTTCTATTGCCCTTTTCGAGGCACCCAAAGCGCTTTACATTATTAATCCATTATTCATTTGCTCTCACATTCACACTCTGGTGGTGGGAGTTTGTAAAAAGATAAGAGTCTGCTCTGTTTTTTTACAGTATAAACTTAACTTCTACACTTCTTTGTTCTGCTGGATTTTATGTGTAGATTTTCTTATGACGTGTTGATGTGTCGATTCTGGTAAACGTCAGCTTCATCTTCATGCTTCATTCTGACTAATGTACCTTGACATGGGTTGTCTCTCCACAGTTTTACGACTGAGGACTCTATTTCTATGGCTGCTCCACTCCACTTGAACACCAGCCCAAAGGAAATGGGTGAACACTCCTTTTCCATGGTGTAGATTTCATGGCTGTCCAGTACTCTCTCCCAAATGTGCAGTTCTGTGATGCTCCCCGAGAATGATTCCTCCTTCTTAAATGAATCCCCAAAGGTGTCTTGCTCCTGGCCAATAATAAAATGACCGTCAGGGCCAATGCTGCCAGAGCTGTGTAAGCCATCACCTCTGGAAACCACGAGACCATCTGCAAATAGCACCCAACGTCCACCGTTCTGGTCCCATGAAACACAAACGGAATGCCAGGAGTCGTCATGGTCAAAGGCCTCATGGTAAGGCCCATGAATGCCATGGACCAGTAGAGCCAGCTGCACAAGCTCACCCTGGACTAGGTTTGCACGGAGCTGGAATTCATTAATATATGATTGGATGGAATAAGAGAAGATGGTGGAAATCCCAAAGCAGCTTGGATCGAAGCGGAGACGGGTGCAAACGGTCACTGAGCCCATGGAGGGGAACTGGTGTTGGAGACGAGCGTGCTTCCTGTCTGAGCGCCCAGTGAACTCCAGGATCAGGGTCTCATAGGAACCTTTTATTCAGTCACACACACACACACACACACACACACACACACACACAGAATAAAGGGGCATTACTAATAATGCAAAATCCTGGCACAGCTCCTGGAAACGATGTAACCAAATTATAAAATTCCACTGTGTCCTCCTATTCCTACTGTAAACACTTGGAAAACATTTATTCACTGTGGCTAAACATTTCATGCCAGAATTGTCAGTTCCATTTCAAGCAGAAAGCCATCTTGGACAAAATACATAAAATGACTACTTTTAAAAATGAAAGGGTGCTAATATAGTAATAAAATGTGTCGGCAATGGCACAGTGAACCTACTTTTTACATGTGTTATAACTTTCCTGGCAATCCACACGGGCAGAGAAATGTTCAACGATTGTAAAAAGTTGGTTAACTCTTCGTTCTCTGCTTGGTTGGAGACAGTTGCTAAAGACCCAGAGCGTTGGTTACACAGATCCAGAGCAATGTTCCACTGCAGGCGATCAGGCACATATTCATAATAGGACTCGTCATGTGTATGATGGGTTCTGATATCCAGTGTAAATGCTATTAAAATGGAGGAAAAAAGGCAGATTAGTGCATTATCCCAGTAAAATGTTTAACATGATTAGTATCCCATTAAAATATCTAAGGACTTGTATGCTATGAGAACCTCTAATAAGCCAAATAATAATTACATTATGCAATCTTTCATGTTCATCTTTGCCACATAATGCACACATGGTCTCATATAATTGGAAACCTAATAAAACCAGGCAGAAAAATCTGGATTGAGAGGCTTGTGTTAATAAAGTTCTATAACATAAGCTCATTTCATTATCATTTCTGTGTTATCATTAGAACCCAGAAAACAACTTGCCTTCTACCAGCTATAAACTCTCATTAATGGAGAACTAATTTACAAAAGGATCACTATTACACGAATGTGAGTCCTGGGAAAATTTGGGTCTACTTCAAGAAGGTGATGTTTATGAGAATGGGAACCAGGGTTGTTTTTGGATGAGGAAACACGTGGCTGTCGGGTATTACACTTTTTCCAATACTTCTGTTTGGCTCTCATGAATCTTGTACTTTTTATCTTTTATGTAGAATAAGGCTGATTTTACTTTTGTGTTTTAACAATACCATATCTGAGCTCTGCTTTTAGGAAAATGGCAACAATTACAAATCAAAGCAATCAATGTGGGCAGGTTTCATTACAATTAATACTTCACAAGCAGCACACACAATATTTCATAATATTCTACATATTTCCTCTCTGTTGAATTCGGAACCCAATTGCTAAAAATCAACTATTTGATAAACAGAATTGGTATTGGACATCAGTACATACTGTTAGTTTTATGTTCTTCTGGCTAGTGGTTGTTAGCTTACTAACATTTGCACTTAGCTTTTATCACCACATTTTTACACGTCATTTTGGATTAAATAGCTACTTATACGTTTTAAGAGCACAAACTATTAATAATAAGAAGAAAATGCAGGTACTCACCCGATATATAACCGTGAAAGCACACCTGGAACACAAAATTTAGGATAGCTAGGTTACATTTCGTTCTTTTTTTTTTTTAATGTTTGTAACCCTAAAATTACTTCTCTTTCCGCCATGTAAATGTAAGTAATCGCTGAATGCATTTTAATTGACATATATTCAAGCCAATCAAAATACAGAATAAGTTTAATGGTGCAAATAAAAAATGTGTCAAAACCTAAATCAAAGTATGAAAACATACAAAATACATAAATAAATAGAAGCTTATGCAAGAAAGAAAGACAGAAAGAAAAACCAACTACATAGACATTCAAAAAACAAAGTTTAACAAACCACTGCACTGAACAAATCAGAAGCCAGAAACGAGGCGAGCTAGACAGTATTTATGCTTGACAAAGGGGGAAAAAATTATTAACGAAGTGAATAAATCTGTACTTACAAGTAGGCCTATATTAGGTAAGATTAACCAGTGCATCCTGAGAAGAAAACATGTTTTGTTAGGATTAGAAGCGAACAGTACAAACTGTATTCACTGTAAGCACTTGGGTAAAAACACGTTTTTTGCTTTGCTTTACCTGAACTGTTTATCCTATACAACTATTTTTGCGCGTCTTGTCATTCCAGTCGCGTTGTGTCTGTGAACGCAGCATTCAGACCGCTCCTTTCAGCTTTTCCTTCTTTAAGTCCATTTCTATAGTTGCGCGGAGTTTGTTTTGTTCTTCACGGTTTTCTATCGATTGGTCACCAAGTACAAGAGGACCCTTTAAGCTCCTTCAGAGCGAACGAGGGGAAGATGCAGTGGAAGCTGCAGGAGTGGGTGTAACCTGAACAAGAGCAGAGGGCTGCGCAAAGTAGGGTTCAAGGACTTTGAGGAGTCCTTGAAGGTGCTCCAGAAGGTCCTTTTACAGATTTCTATTTACAAGCTCTGCAGCAGCAGAAAATACAATTCCAATACATGCTTGTACAGGCTTAGTGAAGGGGGGACATACTGGTAAGAAACATGGCATACATCAACGAAGTTGTATGGATTTATTACAGTAAAAATTACTTTTGATAACTGTGATACAAAGGTCTTACATGTCATCAACACAGGCTTGTATATAAGAAATACTAAAGACACAAGTCTCTTCATAGTGCACATAGTTGTAGAAGGCATGAGAGTGAGCTTTTATGTAAAAAAAATTAGAATATTCTTCGTATTCAAAAGAACATTTACATCAAAGCATAAGGGCTTTTTGTTATACCTTACCTGCTGCATATTTAGCTGCTTCATTATCAATCAATAAATCATACAATAGGGAATAATTTAGTAATTCGCGATAGCAACATTAAAAACAGCAGGCACAGAAGTATGCACTCCAGCTAAAGTCGATTATAACAGATGTGCTTAAGCTCTCCAAATTTGGATGATTTCGCATCCAAAAATTTCTAGGCAGAGTTTTATCTTCTTACCCAGATTTAGAAAGTACCTCCAAAACAGAATTTAAAAAAAAAGAAATGATGATTTAATTCCGTATGTTGCAAATGTGTATTTGACAGTTAACTGTGTTTTCATAAATAAAGCAATGTTTCCTGCCTTTGATGCAATATTATTAGTGATAATGGAGTGTACCACATAAACACCAGTGACCCACTTGTTATTATCAGCAGTTATGGTTTTCTCCATATCAGATGCTGATATTTACAGTAACTCAAAGCATATTACTAACAACAGCAGATAGTACAAGGACAAACTACACCCAGTGTGTGCTGCCGCTGGACATCACACCTGGGGGCAGAGTGTACACAATCTTGCTCACAATTCGATTTCTAACTGCAGTATGAGTGGTCGAAGTATCTTTCCGTAAGCTTTCCTCTTCTGTGCTCCTATCAGAAGCAGCAGAGGTCCAGGACTCCCCTGATTCCTCTTGGTACCAGGAGGACGATAAAGACTGCAGGGCGGAGTGGAGCTCCTCATGCACAGCCAAGAAAGGCTTAGGGTCGGATGAGGCGGACGGCATCAGGGCTCCGTCTCTGGACAGGACCATAATCAGCTCATCAACGGTATTGGCAGTAGAACAGATCGTGTCTCTGCAGCTGCTGAGGTTGACGTTTCTGTCTTTTCCTAGAAGATGAACGACAATCAGACTGGGGAAAACTTGATCAACTTTGACTGGTTTTGTTAATGCTGCCTATGGCTGTATCAAATGCTCTCTCAAGAAACCTACACAAAGTATGAAAGAGAGGAATTATAGCGAGTAGAGCCGTAAAAATAAGACGACATTTTATAGTTTAGAGCAGAGAAATGTAATTAATTTTAAGCTTCGGCTGGCAGAGACACAAGCCAGGCTATTATAAAACACCCAATAAACCCACACCTGTTAGCATAACAGCTCATTATACACATGATGCAATGACAACAGCTCTTAAAGAACTTCATAAACAGCAACGTTTTGTTTTTAGTTTACAACACGGTGAGCTATTCTCCTCTTTAATAAAATATCACTGAAATGATCAAATATGCATCCAAAGTTAAATCTATGCTAACTGTATATTTATAGAATGCACTCCTGTTTGTTTCTACTGCTAGGGCCAAGGGCTGTATACTGTTACAGTCACTCGAGACAAAGTTAAAAAAAAACCTATATATATCAGAAGCTTCACCTCGCAAGGTGGTGGACAGGGAGGAATGCAACTGTCCAATGGCCTGGTTCAGCTGGAACAGCTTAGTGACTGCAGTCCTCAGTCTCTGCAGATGAGAAGCTGAAACCTCCTCCGTCTCCCCCTCCTCCAACTCCTCTGGGTCCGTCTCCCTCTCCTGTTAGAAAACATGAACACACCCAGTAAAGCAGAGAGCAAATAAACACAATAAGAAAACTGTATCACTAAAAACACAAGATTAGAACAATGTAAATCAATGAGTTTAAGAAAAACTCTTGATTTTTGATCAGAGCTACATACATCTCAGTCAAATATATGTAAATAGTAACCGTTTTAGAGATTATTTGCAAATTTCTGACTGATACTAATAGCCAGCCATTACATTGGTGCATCCATAGTTCTATCCTCTGGCATGGTAGTGTGTTTTAGAGTCAGGAGTTGTCAGATGTTATAGTCAAGCTATTTTACCAGAAAACTATATAAAAACCAAACTCCTGTATAGATCTGTAATTAATTTAATAATGATCATTTTATGCTGTTTTCATTTTTTAACAAAACTATGAACCACCAGTCTTCTTCCAAAGTGCTCAACAGACATTTTTATTTCAGTAAATGTTGGCACTATAGATATACAAAGATGCATCTATATCCATGATGATACACAGGTACAGTTCTGCAGAACATGCCTTGTTCAACACCATCAGTGTTAAGTAGTTGCATTGAGCTGTAACTCATGTTTGTTTGACTACAGCGGCATTGTGGGCGTCAAACTGAGGGTGCTACTATATGTGTCAATGACTGGTTTTAACAAAAAAAAAAAAAAAACTGCTACTTTGTGTGGCTAAGATAACGGCAAACAAGCCTGTTAGCTGTGACTGATGGCACTTTATTCAACACATTCATTACCTGAACCATCGTCGAGGGGCGACTGCAGAGAGATAAGCCTACAGAGCATTGAGCTTTACGGGACCAATAAAAGCTGAGTGGCATCTTTAGCGGGGCTGCTGTGGGAGTGGATATTAATCTGTAACATTTAAGCCCGTGTCGAGATGGAAGATTGTTTTTTGTCGTTATGCGTCTAGGAAAGCTTTGCTGAGCATGTATCTTCTACTTACCAAGGTTTAGAGACGGGTGTGTAATTGAGCTGTGGAAGACTGATAATACAACGCTATTAATCTTTTGTTTCACATCATATAATTTTTGTGACAGTTTTAAAGGTTGGACAAACTGTTAAAACAATATTCAACAATATTCTGTGCAGAAACTAGCAGACTTGGCACGACCAACGACAACCCAGAAGCTATGGCCGTACTGTTCTGTTGAGACTCACTGTAAAATGGTAATGCATGTAACTCTGCAGAGCACGAGCCAAGTCAAGTGTCTTCGATTTGAGGCTCTGCAGGACCTGCAAACAGAAACATGATTTACAAATGACAGCATCTCATTTACATTTTATTATATTTACTATCTGAAGCCGACAAAATCAGAACTCAAACAACAATTTAACAGACAGTGACTGCAATCTAAAAGTGAAGCCAAAATACGTCATTTTCCCGTGATTGTGAATTTCATGTTTCTATGTCACAGATCTAAAATATAGAGCATTTTTTTTAAAGTTGATTTTATCATCGTGATTTGTGCTTAAGTCAGATTTAATAAATTACAGGACAAAAGGGAGTCTGTCAGCTGAAAGGACCAGTTGTCAAGGACGGTTCATTCAGAAAAACACACAGGCAAATGGCATAATTTTTAATGAATAATTATGAACTCTTACTGGGTTCCTGGGATAAGCCAGCTGAGCCTCTCTGTGCATCTCCCTTGTGATGGTGAGGCTCTCCTCTAAGAGAGAACAAACCCCCTTATATGTCCCCTTCAACAGAGCCGTGACAACTGATGGCTGAAAAAAAAAATGAAATCATAAACTAAACAAAAATCATATTCATGCTACCACATCAAATTAACAAAGAAACAGACAAGAACACTTAGTGGTTTAGTAAAATATATTCGTTGCCAACTTTTTGATATATACAGCAGTTTATTATCATATCTGTGATGTTCACACATATAGCAAAATTTATCTGATATTGTTAGTCTTAAGTCTTAATTTGGATTTCTTTTTTTGGCAGTCAGTATTTATCTTGTTCTGCCATGATCATTGTAATACCCTGTGGTTGCTTCAGCTGTTTTTAAAAAAAGGTGAATGTTAGCTCAGCAATTCCCCACCACCAACTACCTTAATGCTCCCACATCCACACAGCTAATATTCTATTCTCCAGTACTGTGGAGAAGGGGGCTTGATTACAGTGGACCCCATAGCCTTGGCAAACATAGAATCTGCTGTGGTATTAATGGTGGTATTACCTTGCCTGTGGCCTGGGCGCCTAACGCCATAACATTCAGCGGCATGCCAGTCACTGCCGCCAGGTGGCAAAGAGCGAGCAGCGCCTCATTCAGGCTCTTACTACTCTTTCTCCGTGCCTCCGTCACCATCGATGTGATCTCAGATTCACAGCCCTGGATAGGAGGAAAATTTAATTTTCAGTCGACATCGAGTCAGGACAAACTGACAAACATTTTTGGATTATAATTTATTTGCTAGTGAGTCATTGCAAACGAGGCAACAAAACAGGCAACATGGTCTGAAGGGCCTGTAAATAAATTAAAATGCTACAGAATGTGCAAAATCAAGAATGAGAGGGAAAAATTGTGTGTTTAGGTGATGAAGCTGGTAAGGAATTTAGATTTATTTTCCATATATTCATGTTCTGTTTGGGGCTCAAGGTTGAGAATTCCCTCCGCTTGGCCATTTCCATAGACAGAGCTCAAACAGCTCAGAGCTAAGACCCGTCAATCAATGCTCTGCATTTTGATTATTCATCCCCATGTCCAAAGTACACCCAATTGAAAATCTGTTTTCACCTCTTTTCAACTAATATGTTTACAGTAAGTACCACAAAAAGCAGAGTATAATTTGAGTGCATTGCCTTAAATGCAGTGCTATATTTTTAGTGTGTACCTGAATAAGCAATTGAAAGAATCCTCCCATCTTCTTTACTTGACTTTTAAGTTCCTCTGCAGTGGTGTAGAGTAGGCCGGAGGAGGGTCTAACACTGGCCAACCACTGCATGGTAACAAACACAGCATTCTCTATTGCAACAGTGCCCTTGATTAGTTGAGTCTGGGCCACCAAGTTGCACATAAACACTGCAGGAGAAAAAAATACAACAAAATCAAGTTTGCTCTATTGCGGCTCCACAGTAAAAACTGCATGGTTAAAATATGAATGAACAAAACTAGGACGTTGTATATCTGCTCCATTTCGTTACATGGGCCTTTCAAGATTGGGCAGTTATTTTAAGTGGGTTGAGGAGCTAGGTTCTGGGTAGTAGTGACTTCTGAAATATATAGAATATCAGATTCATTTGTGAGGCAGTGGCCTGGTAGGGCCTGTGTGCATTTCTCCCTCTGGTGTATGTATACAGCCATTAGACCTGGTTTATAACCTGGTATATACCCCATTTTTCACAATACAAGCCTTTAAAAACTGACTGACGTTTTTCTAGTTCGTTTCTATACATCTACTGTGTATCTAGTATGATACACCTACAAATTTAACTGAAATAGGACAAATGAATTCTACCAGACACACTGTTGAAACAAAAAAAACCCCTCTTCTTGCTTCTAACAGACAAATGTATATATGTCGAATCTCACCATTCTCCTGGTTGTCATCATCGAGGCCATCATACAAGTCAGAAATGGTCTGGACTGCAGTGTACACCAAGTGCAGATCAGAGGCCAACCTGTCCGCCAAACTCTCCTCTGAGCCATTACAACCACGCAGATGGGCTACTGACTGGCCAATCAGCTCCTTGCAAATGCCAGGCATGGCTGAGTCT
Organism: Apogon talboti; assembly: GCA_037367365.1. NCBI lineage: Eukaryota > Metazoa > Chordata > Actinopteri > Kurtiformes > Apogonidae > Apogon > Apogon talboti. Next base: position 12,444,119 of record JAPQRQ010000019.1, on the reverse strand, counting down.
GAGGAGATGGAGTGGGTAGAGGGGGGTTTGGGCACACCCATCAACCCTGAGGCGGAAAGTGTCAAGACATTATTATGATTTCAGCAATATTGTGACACGATCAACATTTAGTTTGTCATAGTATCCATAACATATGTTTATTCCTACACACTGTAGGTTTATCTGTGCCTTACCAGCAGATTGTGAGGAGCCATTATGCAGGCTTTGAATTGGATGGACTCTGATCTCGTAGAGGCGGCCTGAGATCCTCCTGCTTTTCAACAGGCTTCTGCTCCTTAAGTCAAACAAATCATAAGCAAAGCCACGTAAGGTAGGTTCTCTACATAAATATTCCGTTTTTCTGCAGGAGCACATGTAGACTGGGGTTATTTCACCAGGATGCGTGCAAATGTTACACTGAGAAACGCAGCAAACTTCAGTACAATCTCAAGGTGAGCGTGTGGTAAAAGCAACTGAGGCCTGGCTGAGGTTTCGTAGTTATGGCACGGGTTTGATGAAGTCAGAGAGACGGAGAGTGTAGATGGAGGAACCACAGAGCCCGTGCCATGTTTAATTTGGCCGACTTTGCTAGTAGTTCAGGCACCACCAGAAGCACCATAAACATGGCTGACAAGAATAACAACAATGTGAGAGGAAAATGTTGGGGGTTCTGCATGTACCACAGGTGCTCTGTGTGTGGGTGTGCTTCAGCTGTGAGTATGAAACACAGGGACCCTCAATGCCCTTTCAGTCCTTTGGCCTGGTCCCTGTGGAAATTAAGTTAATAAACAGAGGAAAAAGAATGAAAAGGGAACCATTTGGTGGTCAGCAACTTCATGTCAACATCTCAAGAGAAAAAAAAGTGACGTGTTGAATGTAGAAATACGTCCCAGGTTGTAAATCACATTGGTGGAAACTAGAATGGGTTGGTAAAAATAACATGTTCGACCAAAAATGACTTTCCATGTTCCTTTTAAATACCTTTAAATTTTCCATATACATCCGTTTGCCTGATGCTAGCTCACTTTAAAAGTGCACAATAGGCTGTTCTGTCGATAATAAGGGCTATGGGTTTATTGTCCACGTCCTTTATTTAAATAAAATGGACAAGTGTACCAATTAAGACTCTGAAAGGTGATGTAAATGTGAGCTGCTGGAATGGACTGATGGATAGGGCGAGCGAAGAGGAGCTGGATAATTACCTTCGGCGTGAGAAGGAGGAGGTGGAAGCAGAGGAGGCCGATATATCTTGCTCCCACTCATCATCAGGGTCATAAAACACATCGTCATCTTTAGAGGTGGAATCCCCCTGCGGAGAGTAAACTAATGCTGACATACCCAGTCTCATTTACTCAACTTAATGAGAAAAGCACGGCAAAATGGGACGCCATCTCTCCATTAGGTATAGAACAACGCATTTTGGACTGTAAATAAGGTTAAACACCTAGGAAATTGGAAATTGAACTTGAGCTCATGTCAGACTCAAAATATGCAGCGCACAGCTTGACTGGTTCAATTTACTAGCCTCATGCTCAACAGGCAATAAATATTACATTACCGGAGTACTGACCAAATTATATGAACGAGTAGGGTCTCCACAACTATAGAAGGTTTTAACCCATAAATGGCTGCTCTTTTGGCGGGATTAATTAGTAAACTCTTAATAATGAACTGAAACAGGGATTTCAATCTCACAAGCACAATCCGTTTCTATGCTTGTCCAAATGTCTGATCTGTTGTTGTATGCAAATAAATAAATAAATAAATAAATTTCAGACAAACCTGTTCCAGGTCTCTCATGGCAGCCATGTTGTTTTGAAACTTTTCCAAACTCCAGAAGGTAGAGATCCCGAGTTTCATGTTTTGAACCCGCACTTGTTGTACACCACTTTGGTCCAGGTTCTCGTTTTCAGAGCTTTCGTGTCTAATGTGGAAGAAAAAAATAAAAAATAAAAATAATGCTATGTACACTTTAATACTTTAAAGTATAACGTAACCCCCTATTCCACCCATGGGATGAAACTACTACAGAGTCAGAAACAGGCTGAGAGTGCGTTAATCAGTGTGTGAATGTGCCGGTCTGGATCCATGTGACAGAAAATTAGTATTCTCCACGTTTAAAATATTTTTTCAGATTTTTCTTTCCACCATACCCTCCTTTTCCACAGAACACTGAAGCCCCAAAGCCTCTTCAAACTCAGCAACAAAACCAGTCATTCAGCAGACCGTGTTGTTGTGTCACTGTGGTTTTTTAATACATTATGAAAAGGATTTTATTATCTTACACAAACCAGAAAAATAAATAATCAATTGAGGCAAAAAATTGCTGCTGTGCCCAGTGGTTTAGTGATAAAGTGGCTTCAGTTTGATGGAAAGTGAATGAGGTTTGATGGAATCTAACATTGATTTTTTTTTATAGAAATTTCATGAAGTTGAGGTGTTCTAAAAGTTCAAGATCATGACGGTGTGTGAAGGCTCGATACGATTTTAAAACAGAAAGTGGACGGTTGAGCCATTTTCAACTGCCAAACTAAAAAGGTTTTCGCATATTTGTTATTTTTTGTACATTATAAACCAGTTTTGTTCCATTTCATCACCATTAAGTCAACTAATTCTGCTTATATCTCAAAAACAAGATTTAGTGTCACTTAAAATACTGCTGAGGAAGACGCTTTTCTACAAAAAATGATTTTAGAATTTGTCAAAAACATTTAAAAAAAAAAAAAAAAAGGAAAGCAACAAACAGACAGACCTTGGTTTCTTTTTGTGTTCGTCTTGATAAGACGTGTTTTGAAGAATAAATGCATAATAATGGATTCTTTTTTTTTTTTACTAGAGTAAAAAGGCAGTGGGAAACTTTCTACTATTAATTAGCACCGTCCAGCAAATCAGCACATTAAAATAACAGGGGGAGACAAGTCTATTCATACCTGCTGAAGACTGTGTTTTTCTTCAATTTAGCACTGATTTTATTGGCTTCTTCAATCATCAAGGACAGCTTCATAGCATCCCACTTTGGAGAGGCTGCAAAACAGAAATAAAACATCACTCCACCACAGCCATAGAAAACATAAAGGCTCAGAAAGTCTTTGTTTCAGCTTGATTTCGCACATGGAAAAATTTCAGATTCTGTGTTGTCAAAGAGGATCCCACATTTACAAATTACTTTTTTATTTAAGGACACTTTGCATGCACTTCTTAGTTAGTTAGTTTGTTCTTAGTCCCTTAGGTTGCCTACTTCCAAGTTTTAATTATTAAACAAGATGTCAGATTCTCTGTAAATGTAAATGCATCACATAAATTGTTTTGTGTAGCTTTAAAGCTGTCACTCAGAAGTGACTTGACTCACCATTTCTGGAATTCTCCTTTTCCCTTAAAGCTCTTTTCTTTTGCATCTCCTCCAGCTCTTTGCTGATCTTTCTCTTCTCTGCCTCCAATGCCTCAACAATCTTTGCCTGAGACACACGATGATCCTCCATTGCCTGAAGTGAATTGTTGAATTAGACATATATTAAAAAAAACACCATGCCGGCAAAACATTATGCCTGGAGCCAAGTACGCTACAAGTCAAAACATCTCCCATACGGCCCGTCGGTTAAACAAACATAAATCTGGACATCATATTTGCATCTGATCATCAGAAATCTTGAATAATTAAATGGAGATGATGTGTTAATAATGCCTTATTTAGAGACTTCTGAGAATAATGAAAGGCGATAAACAAAACCGCTTCAAGTAATTGACATTTTTTTGACAAGAGTGAGAAACAGTAATGGAGACAAGTTTTTAAGAGTGGAAGTAGTTTTTCATGTTAGTTGCTACAGCACCCTCAAATAGCGTTGCCTGCAGTCAGAGGAAAATGCTACATTTCCAGTTGCTGATGTGTGGTCTGACCTGGGCCTCCATGTGTAGCCGAAGGCGTTTCTTCTGAGTGTCCACCTCCTGTTCCAGCTCCAACTTGGCCATCTTCAGCTCTGCCATCTGGTTGGCCACTCTCTGCTGGTCCAGCTCCTGTTGACGCTTCCGTTCATTCTCCTCATTCTGAAGTTAAAATAATTTTGATATTATTTATTATGGAACGCACAAGTGACTGGGAGTGGCAACACAAAAGGTTAAACATTAAAAAAAAAAAATCTATTACTGTGTTCTCTTTTTGGAAAAACAAAGCCAAGTACCAGCTCTTGCTCCAGGGTTCGAATCCTGTTCTCATAACGCGCCTTCTGGTCAGATAGTTCCTTCTGGGCTACCTCCTTGGCCATCTGGATTCCCTGCATCATCTCCTCCTTTGCCTTTACATGGGCCTCCTCAATTTCTGCCTCCAGCCTAAGACAGACAAAATTAGCTTCAATAAATAACAGATTTTTGATCAGTTAGTCTATATAAAAGGTAACCAACTCCCTAAAAAGAAAAAAACAAAACAAAAAAAACCCCAAGAATGTTATGTCAGTGTTCTGTACTTCTTTTGTACTCACTCTGCTCTTTGAGCTGCAAGCAATTCATTTTTGGCAAATTCAAAGTCTTTGTGCCCATCGCCTGCACCCGTCCAGCATGAAACTCGCTTCCCTGACTGGACCTCGGCTGGATGGTTGAAGCGGAAGTAGTGGTCTCCACCCAGAATCACTCTGTCGCCCTGGAAACCATACAAACACAGAGATAAGACATGTTAAGATTATTCATAAAGTGAACACAATGACGTCATTTAGAACCAAGAGAATCATTTTAGTTTAATTTTGCAACAAAGAAATCAGTCATATGGATTAAATGGGGGCCCAATGACGGAACCAGAGAACTTACATGGTGAAGGACCGTGGATTCAGAGATGAGGTTACCATTGACAAAAGTCTTGGCATTTTTCATCGGAGTGATGCTGACAGTACCTTGCATGTTGGTTATAACACTAAAAAAAAAATTTTAAAAAATGTTACAAAGCACAAAACAGACATTTTTTGTACAAGAAATCCATACATCAGTGGAAAAAAAAGGAATATGCAGTACATAAATGTGTTTCTTAGATCACTGCCCAAAATAATAATGATTAACTGGAATAAGGAGTTCTAAAGTATCTTTAACTGTACATAATAAGACTGGAACAAACCCTGCATTTACTAAACTACATCCATTTCTGTTCATATACTTCCATCAGTTTGTTCTTACCAGTGTTGATCGGCAATGAGCGCTCCTGTCAGCTGAATGTCATGGATACAATCAGGTTTCAGTTTACCCACAGTTGTTCGACCTTCTTTGATCATGTACAGTAACATCTCAGACAGCTGAGGATCCTCATTCAGGTTCACCAGGTTAGGAAGACGGTTGTCCATTTTAAACGTCACACCAGCTTTCTGAATACACACAGAAAAAGATAGGTTGACCTCTGCAGTTCACCCATTCGGTAGTTTTCACATACATGTCATCTGTATAGGAACACAGCAGGATTCATAACAACTTGTTTCAAGAGATAGTTTTTGACCGACGGTTGTAGGCCAGGAGGAGTATTTTGTTTTGATGCGCAAAGGAAGAGACCTGTGATGAAACTGAGTGAAGTGGAAACTGAAATGAAAATAAACATGATGCTAAATTAAGTTAAATTACCTGCAACTCTTTGGTCTCTTCACGTTTGCGAATTTCTGCCCGTTCCAGTTTTTCTCTCCAAGCCCTGAAAAAGAAGTTAACGATGTAGTAAAGTATTCATAAAAATGTGAGCCAGATACTCATTACAAAATGGTCTTGTTTCAGTGAAAAGCTTTTGAATAAGTCCATTGTTTTGTTTCCCCCCCGCCAATGGAGAATATTAAAAATGAATTTGCCGTGGTGCAATTTAATTATATCAAACTAGGGAGATATTTCTGTATACAATATGTGCAACATTATATAACTGTGGCAAATGCATATGAACAAATGAATGAATGGTGTGAAGCAAATATTATGTTTACTGAATACTTTACAATAATATTACTGAAAACTAATCTGTAAATGACATAAAGAATAGAATAAGTATGTTAAAAGGTTTTTTTTCTTTTTTTATGTTTTTTTTTTTTTTTTTTTTTTTTAAATCAAGTAGAAATCACTGACAGATTTTATCAAAATCTCCACAAAAAAGAAAGACTACACATATTTAGTTCAGCTGAATTAGTCAAACAGAATAAATACATGATAACAGTAATACTAACTTGTTGGCCTCAGCCAATTCTCTTTCTTGCTGACAGAGTCTGTTCCTCAGGGCGACAATCTCCTGCTGGAACAGTCTCACCCTCTCAGGTTCAATGCCCTGAGAACTCATTTGGGCCGCTCGCAGCTTCTCCACCTCTGCCTTCAGCTCTGAAAACACAATGCAGGATTTATCTTAAATTCATGCACCTAATATTGTACATGACACAGATACAACACACTGACTGCCTGTAAATAAGAAACTGAGGAGAGCTGTAAAATAAAAACGATGACTAAGTTCAGTTGTACACAATTTGCAGGTCTAAAGGTGTGTTTTAAGAAACAAATTTGCAAGCAGCTGTAAAAAATATTCACATTTGACCACTTAAATTGTCAACAATGCTGATTACTGGGGGGATTTTTCTGGGCAGCAGTGACCTGATCGAAGTCCTATTCACATGCGGTGTAAGAGAAACCCACAGCAAGAGCTCCCCTTAGTGCTAAAAACGTCAAACAGCAGCACAATCATCTTATGAAAAATAATACTTGCATGACAGTTAGCCGCCATGTGCAGCTGACAGTGCATAAATATGGCCTGGAGGCAAGGTTAGGGCCAAGCCTTAATTGAAGCGGGTAGTGCATTCGCTAGTGATAGATAGATGGATGGATGGGTAAGACGGGAGGGTATGTCGGAGAGAAGAAGATCAAGAGCAAGGCACGGATAGACAGACATTCTCTTACAAAGAGAAAAACATGCAAACATGCAGAGACAAGGTGACAGCACGAAAAGATAAGAGACAAAGGAGGAAGAGCAACAGGCAAAGATCAGTATTAGTTTGGATCTCTATTTTGCTTTGGAGGGAAATGGCAAAAATCATCATGTAGTGCTTAATGATCAACGTTACCACCACCAAAGAAGTAATGTTGTTGTAAGCATTTCTCACTTTGTCTGTCAACAAACCCCAAACAAACAAACAAACCCCACAAATTCTTATGAAACTTATACCATGGAAGAAGACAGAACATTTCTGGGAAAGATCCTGGATTTTATTTTCCACATTTGTTTGGCATGTATACGCTCTAAGAAGTGGCCTTCTGGTTTTATGAAGTGGTGCCCTTGCACCAACACAATTCAGCGTCTGTGATCAATACTATATCAACAGCAGAGCTCTGTAGACAATAAGTGCCTTTGATTTTCTCTCGAGGTACAGGTGTGTGGTCTTTGTGTGACATGGCAGATGTTCAGGCTGACAAAACACGTGAACTTTGAGAAAAACAGAATGCACCGCAGCCTCTGTATGCATACAATAAATCCATCAAAGCAACTTTTCAAGGCACCAAGGTGTTCTGGGGCTACGTTCAGGCTTCTTTACAGAGTTTGGATGCACAGGATTGACTGGTAACTTTCTATTAGTGACTGGTTTTAATCATGCGTGAGGGTGAGGTGATGTAATGTGTCCAGTGTTGCGATTTTGTGTCTGACCTCTGATGAGCTTGGCATTGGTGTCCTCGTTGACTTTAGCCACATTAATGATGGTACGGGCCTGCTGGGCGTAGCGTAGGGTGCTCAGGCTTTCCTCTACATTACTGCCTGCTGGACTCAATGTGGCAATCATGGCTGTCTTGGAGTTGCCACCAAGACTTTCTTTTAATAGCCTGCAGGGAAAGAAAAAAACATCAGAGGTGATACTTGACTGAGTCAACCATTTCTGTTAGAAAATTCTGCAGGTACTGTGCTCTTTTACCATGTGAGGACCGACTCTCTGTAAGGAATGAAGACCTTCTTTCTGCTCAGAGCCTGTTCTGACAAGGCGGAGATGACCTTTCCCAGCGTTAACAAGGATTTGTTTATGCTTGCTCCTTCCTACAATAATTCAAAAGAAAGGTCACGGCAATCACTCACAGTCTTTTCAGTCCTCTGAAAATGATGACTCTGTGTTATTAAACCTAAAGCATATGGAAAATGTAACATATTTCAAATTATTATTAACATTCTAAGTATTAGTCACATGTTTCCCTGTAAAATGCAACAGAAAAAATAACCTCTGTAACATCCTGAGACAGACTTTTTAATGAATTAACATTGATTCATGCTTAAATTTGTGGCTACCCTCAGTCTGTCTCCACTGGTCTGGGCCGAGTTACAGCGTTCACTGCCGGCCAGGTCCACCAGGTTGATCCTGCTGGTGATGTTATGGTCGTGTTCCTCTCCTTCTACAAACTCAGTCTGCAGACAAGCACACAAACCACCAAAAAACTCAGTATGAATAATCTAATCTTAATCTTGGGACAAACTTCTTTAATAATATTTAATTTCAGGTGTGTTTTGTTTGTGGGAAGTAACAGAGGGAAATAGACAAATTAAGAGGTCTTACCTTGGTCTGGGTCATAACCAGGGTGAAAACAGAGTGAGATCTGGAGCTCTTGTCATTCATTCCAGTGGCTGCTGTGGCTCTTTGTTTGTTGCCAAGCTCCAGCCAACCCTTAAAGGACACAGTGGATTATATGAATTAGTGTATTCCTTCGTGTAATTATCAGTCCTGTATTTACCTGGGATACTAGACTTGCATCCAAACTTATATTTACTCTAACAATGCACATAGGATGTGGGAAACACCTTGTAAGTTCAACCCACCTGAATGTCCGGGTAAGAGCTCACCACATTACTGTAAAGAAATGACAACGTTAGCAGTTCTGCTCACCATCTAAGACTGGTATTGTGTTCTTTACTGACCTTCAATATACAGTAGGAAAAACGGTTTGCTTACGCAGAGAGTTCGGCAACGTAGGGCCCATGTACAGGATGTTCCCTTACTCTCAGCTGAAAACGCAACACAACAGGGATTTATCATGACTGACAGGGTTTTACACAGTCCAGCTCTACCGTGACTGTGAAAAAGGTCACTATGGCACATAAACCAGGGAGATCGCTGTGTAGCATATATTAAAGTAATTTATAATACTCTAACTTACTGTTACTGGTAAATATAACAATGCTCAACTGTAACATAGCACTTTGTACTTACATATCACTACAGTATGAACTCATAAGTCAACACTGATTAGAACTGGTACATTACAGTTGTAATGTGGTTTTTACTGTAACATTTATTCAAGTAGCTTGTTTGGTTGCAACATGACCTCATTGTGTTTTTATTGTAACGAGCTTCTCTTCCCTTTTGTCTTGTTTTATGGTTGTTGCGGTGGATGAATATTTGTAAGCAGGCCAAAGACAAACATCTACCCACTGTAAACAAAAACTAGCCAACCAAGTATTTCTTTGTCTTCTCTATAATTATGTTAAGTCCCACAATAAACTCAGTAAAAGCTGATGTTGCTCAACTTACCGGCATCCTCCTTTGGTTAGGATCATCTCGGGTAACTAACAGATCATGAATCTTCTCATTGTAAACTTCAAAATAGCTCATCTCCACGTGACATTTAACCTGAAACAACCAAATGGCTTCCTGTTAGTAATGAAATCATTTTGACACATACATTAATTGTGCTTTAATATTTGGGGTATTTTCTGGTAAAGCTGCAGTGTCTAGAGTTTTTCTAATACTCCCAAGACAGTAGATAAAAAAAGAACAGACAAGATAACGTATATATAAATAAGTCAGGTGTATCAAATCAAAGAAACAAATTTTTTAGCACTTTCACCTCATCATTTTCCATAGAAGCCAGTTTAGAAAAAAGCTCATGGCAGAATCGTGGGATTACGCCTGCTTCTTCTCCAAATCCCATCATCCTACAATTACAGGATACAGTTTACAACACTCATCCAAACAACAGCGCACATCACATTTTGACAGCAATAGAAAAGGGCAATGATGACATAAGAGAGGGAGGCTACAATAGGCTTTATGTAAAGCAAAAAGGACTGACGTGTATGACTTGCCACTGCCTGTTTGGCCATATGCAAACAGGCAGGTGTTGAATCCTTCGAAGGCCCTCAGAAGCAGTGGTCTGGCCAGTGTCTCATACACTGTCTGCTGGCTGGCAAAGCTCGAGTCACTGTCATCCACTGAGAAGAAGGCAAAGTCATAGTTGAAGGAGTAGCTCTGTTTTGAGTCTGGATGCTGGACGACAGTCTCTTGGCCGTTCATGAAAATGACCTGAAATGCCTTCTCTGCTTTTTCCCTAAAACAAAGGAGAAATATGAACACATGTCAACACTTTCATATTGTTGAACCACATTGAATTAGATCATGGTCTCCACTGTTTTTTATGCCCTAAATCCTCAAATTTTGGCAGATGTACTGTACATCAACCATTTCCTCAATATTTTTATCCAGTACAATTAAAGTAAGCACTAAATCACAAACCTGGCACTGAAAGGACGCACACGGACTGCAACAGTCACTGCACTATTTTCCATCTTCAGAGAATCCTGCTCTTTTCCAACCTCACTGGGACGGGACAGGGTCTGCTCAGAGGGGACTGGAGCTGGAGCAGGGGTGGAGGTCTTAATAACAGCCCTATCTGCCTTTTGGATTGAGGTGGATGCCCCTCTAACACGAGTGACAGGGGTGGCTTTATCCACACCTGTGAAGGCCCTGCTCACCCGAGGAGCTGGGACAGGTTTAGAGTTCTCTAATTGATGGACTCGAGATTTGGACCTCTCCAGACTTGCAGATTTCACCACTACTGGTTTGGAAGCTTCTTTTGCTGCCAACTTTTCGAACACATCTCTTCTGGCGGCGATTTTCTCAAAAGGGGTCTTTCTGGTCGGTGTTTTAAAAGTTTGGGCCTGATCCTCTAGTTGTTTAGTGGATGACGCCACCTTGCTGTGAACCCACTTTCGCTGGGTTTGCTCTTCAGCAGCACTCTCTGCACCTTTGCTTTTAGACGCAGTTTCCTTCAGGCTCATCGAGCGGAATAAAACGGGTGTCCTACCGTTGGATTCAATGAGGACTTTAGGTGTTGAGTGTGGTTCAATGCCGGTGACCCCACGCTGCCTATGCATGCTTTTATCCGTGGAGGGAGTCTTACTCCTGCGCTGCAGGGTCAGTCTCTTCGGTGCAGCTGGCGTGGTGGTGCTCTGATTGCTATCAACCAGCGTCGTTTTGTCTTCTAACTTTTCAGCACCGGTCTTCCTTCTTGACCTCCTCTGCAGGGTAAGTCGACCCCGGTAAGGGGTCTGTTGCCCACTGCCACTTTTTGACAACGCAGAAATGACATATGTCCTGTTAACCTGTCTGCTTTTATCCGACGATCTGCTGCCTTCGTGCATTGACTCTCCAGATGTTCTGTCACTTTTGCTGCTGGACGTTGTGTCCAATGCTTTTTGGTCCACAAGTCGATCTCTAATAGGCGTCTTAGAAGTTGATGTTGACATGAGATGGTCATAGTAAGCGGTGTGTTTCCTCGCTTGGACACTAAATAACGACATTTTTGCTAAAAACAAAACAATTTAAAAATAGCCGACGGATTAGCTAACAGTTAACGGTAACAGCACTACTCACTTTAAGTCGAATCTAATCATTACGCAACATCAAAAACATGTAAGATAGCCGTAAACGCTAAGAATCACTGTCGCAAAGTCTGTTTAAGTTTGTTAAAAACTAAACGGAAGTTTACATATAAATAGGCGTTGTGTCCCTGCAAATACAGCCCCTTTTGTTTATATTTTCCATGGATGTTCTCATCGCTTCCGCCTTCGCCCGCTTCAATTTCAAATCAACTCCACCACTCAGCGCTGATTGGCTGAAGGTTTAGGGACGGTTACGTAATAACGTAAAATGTACGTATCCTTCTGATTCTGACGCTAGATGGAGACATAATCCAGACTATGAGTATCAACGACACTGTGCCTACTGTACCTCCATCCACGTGCAAAATACTACAAAAAAAAGTTTGTCCAGTTTTAAGGTTCCATCCCAGCAGAGATATCGGCAAATAAATACCTTCTGTTGATCTGTTGATTTTTGTTTTATTTCCACTTAATTATTGTGCAAGTTAATTATTTCTACTATAATTCTAGATTTGCCTGTATAATTTTTATTTTTATTTTTTTCCAGCATTTATCTGAGCTTTGTTCGCTGCTGTTTGGTTAAATCGTAATACTGTTGCATTTACTGTTCTGAGTTTCCTATTTGCTATCAATGCACTTTGTATCGCCTACTGCCTTTTTATAAGTGCTATATAAATAAAGATTGTGATGTGATTATGGCGATTATTATATTCTAAAGTGAGCAGTCACCTTTTAACCAAGAAATAAACATGAAGATGCAGCTTCAATCTATTAAAAAACACTTTTACTATTAAAGAACACTGAAGATTATTCTTATCTTTGATCTCATAATGTTTCTCCTTCATGGACTAAGACAGACAAATATGCAACTTTCAATATTTAATCAATCTAAAAATACACTAAGGGAAAATGTCTGAACCACAAGGGACATTTATAAAACAAAGAAAATAATAGTCAGCAACAACATTTAGTTTTACAGTGGGGTATTGGGAATGTTAAGACCCCAAAGGCCAAATTGAATAATTATGTTGCAAAGAAAATGTTTTGTAACATCTTTTGTATGTACAATCTACACAGCTTGGCCATAGAAAGTCCTTGGGTTAATTCAGTTGATTAGGTCTCATTATGTTCAGGTTCAGTAATCTTACATCCAAACAATTACAGAACTAAAAGGTGTGACATTGCATACATTTATTGAAATGATGCCATGGCAAATAAGATCCAATGACATATTAGAGTGTGGGACTTATTTGACAAAGCTGTGCATACCTCTGATAAACACCATTGTAAGTTTGAAGGGAAAGGTGAATATAGCATAGCCAATATTCACACAGTCTCTGAAAAACTATTTTAAAAGAAAGGTACAAAACACATGAATTCTTATTTTTGTATATTACAAAAATATTCAGAATACATCACATTTTGTTAATTTTCATACAAAAAAAATGTACAAGCAATGTATTTAGCTAATAAGTACACAGTGACAATTCACACAAAATAAGCGGAGCACTATTTCTTGGAGCGCTCATGTTTCCGTATAATGTCAATGAGGTTGTTTTGCGTGACCAGAACATCAGACCCTGTTTTGGCTTTCTGTCTTTCTCTCCTCTGCTGCTCATGAAGGTGTGGTGAGTTGAGCAGCTGAGGTGGCAAAATGGATCCTGTGGGTTTGACCCTGTTCACCACTCCCAGGAAAAGACGCTTATTGTTGTTGTTGAGAAAGGTGATGGCTGTTCCCCTGTGTCCGAGACGACCCGCTCTACCCATCTGTAGGAAATGGCAGGGGAAATGGAGTACTGTCCATTTAGTGATATCCTGTATACCGTGTTAAGAATTTTATGCAACAATATTGGTACTAGTACTACAAATAACCAAAATCAAAATAAAACAAACAACAACAAAAAACCAGTAAATATTGCTTGATTTGTCTATGTTAGAATAGAGGAACGTAGATAACAGCATGTCAGCTAATAGTAATAATTCAGAAACTAACACTGTTTACAGTATATGCCTTAAAAACACTAGTACCCCTTACCTGATGAACATACTCGTCCATTGTGTTTGGCATATCAAAGTTGACCACCAATCTGACATTGACTAAGTCGAGTCCTCTGCCTAACACCCCTGTGCTGATTACCACTTCAAAGTCCCCATCCAGAAGACCCTGATGGACACAAAACAAATGTTACGTTTGTAGTTCAACTCTAAATGTGGCAACTTGGTTCTGTGCCTCTCGGTGTGTAAAACAAGACATTTACTTAAACTTAGTTAATAAGTAACAAGTAATTAGCGTTAATAATTATATCTTATAGTTGTGTTTGATCCACATGTGCATGTTTTTATATAAAAAGTTGAATGAATTAATTATTGTTAAATTTTTTGCCATCTGCCCTAAATAAACTAATACAGTACTAAATGACAGTTCAGCTCTGTGTGACTAGGATCTTCTATAAGCATCAGTCTTATACAGTGCTGCTATTTGTCTGTTACATGGCTGTGCATGCTCTGGCTGCCACGGGCCTCACCCTGAGGATGCGGTTGCGTTCCCACTGGGTCTTGTCAGAGTGGATTGCCACGGTATTGAGTCCTGTCACCTTGGAGACCGCGTCACACAGCAGGTCCGCTCCCAGTTTACAGTCTACAAACACCACCACTGGAGGCTGGTACAGCTTACTATCCTGGAGAGCCACAAAGCAAAAGTTTCTGTATTTTTTAGTTATTTCATCTGATCCAATTCATCTAATGACATAATCAAAACAATAAATCATGTGTAGCATTTGAGCAGAGATATTAAGTGGATTTAAAATAGAGGGTACATTTCATGTTCATTTCCCTTACATTCCAGCAGATGGCAGTCAAGATTATCCAGCCAGTATCAAATACTTTTGAGGAACAAAAGATGAGGAGCTGACTGCAGAGGTTGAAGCGGAACAGATTCATCTGTTTGCCTGTGGTTTTGATTTTCTTCAGTAACAAAATTCATTAAAAAAAAAGACTAGGAGGAAATAAGGTTGGGTGAGGTCATACTGAGAGATGAGAGATAATTTCTTGCCAATCACAGCAACATCATATATCTTGCCTTAAATGTATTATATCTTTCCTAAAACTAATCATCATGTGCTCTGCTATAAAGCTTCAAAATAATAAAATCCTACAGTCACTGAAAAATCTGCAGGACAAACATGTTTACAATGTTCAATGAGGGTAGCCTTCTTAAATAACAATTACGATCAAAAATGTCCTTTCACGTCACAATATCCTTATAGACAATTAAGCAGGTCTTTGTATTCCTACAAAGGTCAACAACAGTAATTCACTGAGTTAACTACAGCAGACTGTTGCTGTCCTGCCCTGTATATATGGTGAGAGTCATTGCTGGGATTCCTGGAGTGGAGCCATGGCTTAGGGCCCACCCATTTCCTCCAGACGGGGGCCAGAGCTGCAGCAATGGCTGCCTAAATATGGTGTAGCAGAGAGACTACACTTCGAAGCTTAAGGAATTCCCACCTCTAATGCCAAGCTGGTACTAGTGAGTATCCAGACAATAGTGAAACATCCACTATAAATTAACAGTTAGCTTTCTACATGTAGTTCCTACCAAAGCTATATTTTATTCTTCAGGGTGCGAAAAAGACAGAAAAGTGCTGACCACTTGAAGACTATCCTGGCAGTGAAAGTTTGTGTTCTTAAAGTGATACTCCACCCAAAAAATACTAAGTGAGAACATGTGAAAGGGTGTCATTTCTTACTGTGCAGAGATAAATCATGTTCAGTGTTCTCCTACAAATTTAAGGGGTCCTCCTTGGCCCGTGCCCTACTTTTCCACTAATTGTCATCTGTGCCATAATATTGACAGTTTTTGAATAATTCTGCTGAAAAACCAACTATATTCGAATAAACAGACACAGGCCAATACAAGACACCCTTGCCATGAGTAAAAATCACTCAAAACCTACATTGAGAATCTCAAACAGCTTCTTCTTTTTGGATGGTTCCTCTACCCACAGCAGGATTTGCCTGACATTGGCACAAGGCTGGTTCTTCTCTCCAACAGCGATATGCACCGGGTCATGGACCAGCCGAGCAGCCAGCTCCTCTGTCCCCTTTGGGATTGTGGCTGAGACCAACAGAGTCTGATGCTTCTTAGGGACTTTTTCCAAAACCTCCAACACCTGCTGCTGGAAACCCATCTTCAACATTGTGTCCACCTGCAGAATGCACCACAAACATGAAAAGTTTGAAAGACTTGGTCCTAAAATCACATACTGACCAAACAGCACACAACTGATTACTAATTATAAAACACTGGATCCTCATTCACATGCTCAATTATAAAAAACATTTACAACTTTGATTAGTATTGTTTGGCTAAATATAAGGACATTTTTCCAGTACAGTATAGTTTATATGTTGGCCAGGTACAAAATTCCAGTTTTCAAGGTATGTTGGTGTAAATTTCCATCCGATTCTCCTACCTCGTCAACAACAACCACCTCGACTCTGTCCAGCACCACTGCCCTCTGTTTCATGATCTCAAGTAGCCGCCCTGGTGTAGCTATAACAATCTGAAGCAGGACAGAGAAGCACCATGAAGAAACAGGAATTCGAACAGTCAGCTTAATTAGAGTTGTATCCATTGGAGGAAAAAAGAATTGAAATAATGACTCTACTTTTATGCTCCTTTTAAGGCGATGAAG
Source organism: Apogon talboti (assembly GCA_037367365.1). NCBI lineage: Eukaryota > Metazoa > Chordata > Actinopteri > Kurtiformes > Apogonidae > Apogon > Apogon talboti. The sequence continues at coordinate 12,427,823 of JAPQRQ010000019.1, read as the reverse complement.
CTGTGGAGGGAGTGGCATGCCTCCCACCAGCAGGGCAGTTCTCATGTTGGGGAGGCCCATCACCAGTTCCTTTGCCTGTCTCTCTATCTGAATCGCCAGCTCCCTGGTGGGGGTCATGATGAGAGCTACGGGGCTGCTCACAGTATGAGTCTGTTTCTAAAACGAAAGTTACATACTTTGACATGGAGACAAAATACAGTAAATACTGTATAGTCATGTGTAGCATATCTCTTCACATTAACTACTCAGCACTGCTAAAAAGTGCTTCTACTACATACTAGTATTTCCCCAGTATTACACCCTACGTAGATGTCGACTGATTGCTAGAAACAATATTCACCATTTTAATGATTTTTTTTTCAGTAACAGAATTAATTTCAAAATGTCACATTTAAATTTTGACGCCACTGTCTCTCTCTGCAGTCACCAGTGTAAAATACTGAGCTTCTCTGAGCTGTACAACTCTGACTTACTGTTTTAAAATAATGTTCAGAAGAACTAAATATATATTTAAATGCATTTCAGCAATCTTTTGTGTGAGTTTTCATTTTTATTTTAACAATGTATATTGGTCTTCTTGATTACTAACAATCAATATTGGCCTTGGGAAAAGATATCAGTCAAACCCTATCATCACAGTATGCAGTGACATATCTCCCTTCTCCACCCAGCATAGAATAGATGCACAACCTAAGCTTTCAAGATGGACAGAAATAAGTCAGTTTCATTACTGTACCTGCAGTGCCTTCAGTACAACAGGCAGCAGGAAGGCCACAGTCTTCCCTGAGCCAGTATCAGCACTGGCAATAACATCCCTGCCACTCAGACCCACAGGCAGCACCTGCATCTGGACCGGAGTCGGTGTCACATAGCCGGCCTTCTTCAGGTTGGTGCCCAGTGTGGCAGGGAAGCCACAGTGCTCAAACTCAACCACAGGTCTCATGACATCTCTTCCTTCAGTTTTTATGCCAAGCTCCTCTTGTATCCGCTTCACCTGCTCCTCCGTAAGGCCTGATATAAATCTATCTTCCTTGTATGAATAGTTTACCTCATGTTTAACCATTCCACCGGTGTCAGCTACTTGCTGTTGAGGTTGGGAAGTCCTTTCATGGCTATCTGTGTCCTCACGATTAAACACATCTGCCCCAGTCCCCATCCCCATTTGGGCCAAGTGGTTTGCTTTGCATTCAAGGCTGCAAACGTCATTGTCAGTGCTGTCACAAATGTACTCCCCATAGCGACCACACATCACACAAACAGGCTCCCCTGGCTCTGGCCATCTCTGACTCTTTTTGAATGATTTGACAGGTTCTTCCTCCTCTTCGTCCGTATCATGCGACTCAGAATCACGTCCGTCTTCACGTCGTGGACTGTCTTTTAACACTGCAGAATCTCCTTCTACCTGCACTGTCTCATCCTGTGTTTTCGTTTCTTCGCAAACTCCCTCTTTCTGAATAGGTGTCTCTGAAACATCTTTACTGCATTCTTCCTGACCTGCCCTGCTTTTTTTCTGCAAAACTTGACTTGAGCCTTGGGCTGGTCTTTTCACTTTCAGTGCTCTTGGCATAAACATTGTATCAATTGTTATTATCCTAAAAGAAGCACATTCTGAAAATTACATACGAAACGTTTCAGTATTTTAGGTAGATATACCCATTCATGCATACCCATTCGCGTCAAATCTTCCAACAGTTCAAAACAATCACCGACGCACGTTAATGACGTATTTTCGCTAAGCACATTGGGAATTGTCGTTCCAATGCTATATTGTCAACCATAGTCTGGTGTGTGCAACAGACTTTAAAATAGACAGTATCTAAACGTCTTTTTGTGGAAAGCATTATTTTATCTTTAGTATCATATGCTTTAAACGTATTCAGTCCACAATTGAGTCCTACATTGTTGTTGTTGTTGTTGTTTTTTCATCATTATTAGTATTATTATTATTTAGGGTAGGGTGTGGCTGCGGAATTGAACCATACTTATAAAAACGCCTCGGTCACTATCTTTATACCGAAGAAGATGTAGATTTACGGCTTGTAATTTTACATATTTAGGTTTATGTTTTTTACTAATTCTGGTAATTGCATTCACGGCACCCTGTTTCTCTGCTATGTTCAAATGCTTACCGTAAAAATTACCTTATTTTAAACGTGCATCAGTCCTACGGTATAAAGATATGTATTTAACTTCCAAATTAGTTGTTCATTGGATTAACACGTTTTGGACTTTTGGTGCAATTCTAAGGAACAAACTTTGATGAATATAAAACAGGAAAACATTACAGCGTTCATAACCAAACAAGCATATTGTGAAATTCAACACTCAGTTGTTAGTCTCGCTGTATTATTGTTTAGCCAGATACCTCAGGTTTCAGTCATATACAGACATAGGCTCTCTGACTCTTTCAGACCACATCCACGGTCCAAAATTATCCAAACGCAACCCAATAAAAGTAATTATTCCCGAGCACTGTGAAGGCAGCTTATGCGCGTGCGCATTGTACAACAAAGGTGCAGTGCTCGAGAGCCACAGTGCGGCAGGAAAACCGCACCACGACACCGCGCGACTGAATGGAGCAGGGAATGCAAAACACATAGTCTGTCCTCACAAAAATACACGGACATGAAAGGGAGAAGCCTTCTGCTCCCACAGAACCCCAAGAATGGAAATATTGCTGTTTTCAGTCCAGCAGAAGAACAGTTTTTCCGCTGAAAACCAAGGAACCCATTACAGCTTGGTCCGACGGAGGCTATTTGGACTGGTAGAGAGCAGAATGGATGAAAAAGACCAAGACTAGCGACTCATTGTGTTAACAGGACAGAGCAGGACAAATAACCACAGCCAACCAAACATTTACCTCTAAACAGCCCTACGGAAAGACAACACATCTCAGTATTTAACATTAATTTATTGCTCTCCAGTAAACACCAGTAGTGGGATGCTTTAGCGTTGCGTTTCTTAGGATTTAAGTATACAATTCAGGGAGAAATATGGGTGAAGTTCAGGACGTCAGGGATGTTAAGAAGACCTTCGTTGCTCCAGCAATAAAATCTTTTGAGCACTACGACTTCTCCAGAGCCAAAATCTGTTGCAACCTCACATGGCTTGTGTCCAAAGCATACGGGACAGGTAGGTCCATTACTGTACAGTATCTGCTGTTACCTGCACGCTGCATGAATATAGATGATATTGTGTGCTTTTTATTGTTTTGTTAAAATGCACATACATTCACGATGAATACAGTGGCATACAATATATATATATAAAACTTATAGTATGAAATTGAAGAGGTCATTGCAAACTAAATCAAGTATAAAAAAACATACCAAATCCATCAGTGGCTTCTACAGTGTATAATGGTCCTGATGTTAGTGATTGGCTAGGGCGGTATTTCTGACCATTCCTTAAAGAGATTTCCATTAATTTCCGTTAACACTGTTTTGTTGCTGTGCCCATTGTGGAGCATCTAAATGAATAGCTTATTGGAAAAACAATAGAGTCTTCCCCCAGAGGAAAGATAAAACCGATTTCTTGTAGTGGGTCTATGCTGCCCTACTTGATGGAAAGGCAGTGCTTAATAGCAGACAAGTGATATGAGGGCATATGAAGGTGTCCCAAATGATGTCACCTTCAAGGTACTGCATCATAAGTCATATTTAGAAGGAGATGTATCACATGTGGGACCTTGTAAACACTGTCAGCAGGGTATGCACTGTAGCTGACAAAGGCTGCACTTGTTAACAGTAATCTGAGGTAATGTATTAAAAATGTTGTTCACACTGCAGCTCAAATGCCCCAATTTATCTCTTTATTTCCCATGTGATTCATATCAGATCCTAAGGCTCATTACGCACTGTACTATATGTGAACTCATTTCACTGTTATCATGACAGTAACTAAGGTGTAATAAAGCACTCAATTTGGAAACCGCATTCTGAAAATTGTCCTTTAAAAAATGCTTGCAATATATCTGACATTATTGGACCCTGTGATGAACAACATTCATTATTTGAGTCATTATTTACAAGCTCTGGCCTGACAGAGGGAGTTATTTTCCCTAACAGCAAAACAATACATTGTTATTATACAAAGTAAAACATGCATTTCAGGAAAGAAATCCATCAAAACTTTAGCATTTAAGTTTCTTCACAATGTGATATTAAACAACAGGAGGATTTTGTTTGTTGATAACATTTGTGAAGGAGGCCTTAACGGATATAACTGTAACACTGTGAATCCCTTTATTACTTAACGCAGTAACAGAGCTAAAATGAAATAAGATGCTATATTTATTTGATTATTTTTTGTCCTCTATATTATTATGTTCACTTTCATAGGTACCATTCACCTATTACACAACTGTCTGACATAGATGGTGTTCTATACATTAAATCTCGAGATGTCTAATACACGTCATTTTGGCTCATCAGTGCAGACAAAATGGCTTTCTGCACATTATTCTTTGCCACAGTGGTGTAACAGCCCTGAAAACATGACATCTCTTGCAGATCCTCAGTGTATTTTCATCAGGACTGAATGAAATGAGCTGATTCCAAAAATATAGCCCTCCAGAGAGAGGGTGAGTGTGTGAGGAAGGAAGGGAGGGAGTGCTCAAGAAAGAGAAAGTGTAGGCTCATCTCCAGATCTCAGCCTACGCTGCTCTGAATACTTCACATGCATTTGCTTTATTGCAGCATTGCAGGACTACATCGACAATAAGCAGCCGGGTAGATCCAAGATGTAGCCAGCATAACAAGAAGGAAATTAAATACCACTCTGATACGGCTATTTAATGTTCTGTGCAGATAAGATTTGACCACGAGCTGGCCTGCTTTAACACCAGGTGAAACATAAGAGGTGTGAATACATATATTGATTATACATTATTTATCCAGATGAAAAATTTCTATAAGCATCAGGGTTTTTTAAGGGGTTTGCTGTTAGCTCAGTCTGACCTCTGACGTTCCTATGATGGAAGTTAAGGGGGAGGGCAGGACAAGAGATGAATTTCATTATAAGGATCAATAGCATGAACATATATGTGACGGAAAATATATAACCTAGATAGCAGTTAGTGCTGCTGTGTGCATTTCTGTTTCTACAGATGCCCTTGTTGATAACACTCAGTCACAGGTGATTCATTGAGTATTTGTTGTGTGTGCAGGAGGATGGGCAGCATTACAAGGGAGTGTAAAGCTGTCAGTGTTGCTCACAGCATTCACAACCACAGACACACACAGTTATCACAATTAACATCCAGTCTCCTGCTGCCGCAAGTACTCAGGGCTACATCTGTTGTGTGCGTGCACATATTTTATAGTTGTCAGACCGGTGCAGCATCTCATTTGAAACCAATTAATCAGGGTTTTATCTGAGGTCTTGTTTTTGCTTGGGTTTAGAGATGCAGGCAGGAAATGCTTTCTCTTTTCAGCACAGGCTTATTACATTAACACTAGTAAGGAAGGTAGCAAGACAAAGCAATAAAGACGCATTATTTTTGAATTGTTTGTGGACCGTCCTCTTGCACCGGACTTGCTTGAGGTGATACACACACACACACACACACACACACACACACACAGGAGCTTTCTTTGATGAGGCAAGGCAGTGAGAGGGGTGTTCCCAGGGAGCTGGAAGCTGCAGAGATACAGACTAGTTGAATCGATTGGGTTCTATTCCTACTGCAGTTGCTATAGCAACGCTGAGGTCTATCTACACATATTCACGTCAAGATGCTGTCAAAGTACGGCAGTGAAAAGTGAAATAAAATGAACGTGCCGGTGTAAGGTAACGGCAGGAATTCTACAACATGGGTGAAAATCTTAGATATTTCCAAGTTTCTTTGCAGGTAACTCATGTAATGTGGGCCGGTTTAATGGTCTACACATACAGTACTGACATCCTTACATGCATTGAAAATACTCCCTATGTATTTTCTGCTCTCTGCTCTTTTCAAACCCACACTTCAGATGTAAGAATAACAAAGACAGTTCAAGGTAATTAAAACTCCAAAACAGGAAATAAAAGTATCTCCAATGAATGGACCCACAGAGGTCACTGACTCAGCACTCACTTTTCTCTTGTCTCTCCTGTTACGCAGATGGTCAGATGCAACTAATGCATGCACAAAAAGTATAGTATAGTATCAAGTTCTTCCTTTCTCCCTTTCACTATACAGACAGCATCCCTGCAGACCTGAAGGATCCGTTCTACACAGATCAGTATGAGCAGGAGCACCTGAAGCCTCCTGTGGCCAGCCTCCTGCTGTCCGCCGACCTCTACTGCAGGGCCGGCAGCCTCATTCTGAAAAGCGACGCCACTAAGCCTCTGCTCGGCCATGACGCTGTGATCCAGGCACTGGCTCAGCGTGGACTCTATGTCACCGACCAGGAGAGACTGGTCACTGAGAGGGACCTGCGAAAGAGGCCTCTGCAGATGGTAAGGGAAGAGAATAATAGTAGCTATTTGTATGACAGTTACTTCAGTTATACCTTGTTCAGCGCTATAGACATCTACATGGGGTTCTCTTCTGGGTTTTCTCCTAGTACAACTTGGCTACAGTCCCTTAGCTTACTCCATTTGTACGTTTTCCTTTTTCTCCCTGCAGCGAATTTCATGCTCTCTTTCCTCATTCCACTACTCCACACAGCATGCCCTTTTAAACCTACCTAACCACACAACATTACTAAGGGCAATACAGGTGCAAAAAAAGAAAGGTTATATACCCACAAGTGCAGGGAATAAGCAAGTAGATCATGTTGGCGTAACTTCAGGGATTTTAATCACTGAAATGGTGCAACATGACATAGGCTGTCTTACTTATTCAGTAAGACTGTCTTTATGGCTCGTCTAAGTCTCAGTATTTTTTACATCGGTGCTCTGTACAGCACAGTCTGGCTGCTGGAGATCACTTTGGTGGCAGCCAATTGAGTTGGAGTGAGGGATCCTCATTATTTGGGGGCAAAGTCACAATAGGAAGCTTTATTGCTTCACTGAATCGCAATTGAAACACGATTAGCACACAGTATGCCTGCAGTCTGTTTATAGAGTCTTGCTGGTTTTAATTTCTCTTCTATGCTAATTCAAAACGTATTTAAGTTTGTTCAGATTTACATTCCAGGCATTTTGTTTTGTGAAGACAGCATGTACTCTAGTGAATCTAAAGCATGCAATTAAGTGGAAGTTGATGAGGGTGTGTACGTTAATATGAGCACGTGTGCACCTGCCATAAACTGGAGGGATTCTAATGTATTAGTCAGTCTACAGGAGTACTGTTCAGCTTTTCTCTGTGTTTATACTTTTTGTTATCATGTAGTTGACTGTTAAGCTAGAGATTTACATTGGGTCTTAACCCAGCATCATTTAAGATGCAAGGGTTTGCTAGAAAGCCACAGTGTTTATGTTTTGTGCATGACTGAACAGGTTACTGCAAAGGTGTTGCAAAGGAAACCTGAATTGTATCTTAATTCTTGCTGTAATTTTGTTGTTCTTTCTTCCCCTTCTTTTCCATCAGTCTCCTTAACTTCACTCCACCCACTGTTCATCTTTCATCATACCTTTTGTACTTATTATGTCTAATCCTTATTTGTCATAGCTTACCTTTATCTTCATGCCCCAGTCTCTTTTATTATTTCTACACCTATCAATCGTTATCATCTCTGCTAGTTTTCCTCATTCCTCTTTCCTTCCTTTACCCATTTTCAATCATTTCCCTTGTCTTTTCGGTCTCTGTGTTGTGATTACTTTAAACATTCCTCCTCTCTTATGCCAGAATCGAAGGTTCATCTGAGCTTTGATGAAGATATTTCGCACATTTTACACATTTCCAATCCAAATGTTGATGTGGCAAATACTGAAGGTGCAGTGTATTAGCTGTGGGTCATGCAGTAACTCATATTAGACGGATGTCAATTATCTCTTAATATTTTGGATGTGTTAACCTCAACCGGACCAGCACTTTACCACGCTGTTTGTTTTAGGGTCGTTCCACATTATGGAAATACCTGCTGCATAATGGAGCAACAGCTCTAGTGGGGGATTATCTATTATTTAGACGTTTTCATCTTCAAACAGAGGGTTGAGAAGGTGACTAGAAGGCTGAGCTCTGCAGGAGTGTGCAGCATAAAGAGCAAAGGTGAGAACAAAGGCAGTTTTTATTGAAGACATACCGCCGCATGGTTTAATGGCTTGGAAGTCTGTCCTAAAAGGAAAGCGTCTTTGGTTTTACTCTTGAGTCTGTGAAAGACAAAGAGACTGAGCACCTTCCCGCGGTATTCTCCATAAGCTGCTCTGAATAAAAATATCATTAAATGCAGCTGCCTGGGATTTTAAGCTAAGCATTTTGTAACTCAGCAGTTTGCATAATTTGTAAGAAGTTTCAGTATAAGCAACTTCAGGACATGTTTAGGCTTAAATACATCAATGAGACGCAGCTGATGACTTGTCAGGTTGATTTTGTGTGTCTCGACATACAATCTGCCATTATTCAGCACATTTTTTTTTTCTCAGTATCCCAAAGTGTCTTTGCTTGCAGTGTTTTCCCCCTGTCTCACAGTGTCACTACTGTGCCCACTCATCCTTCAGTCTTCAGCCATGTGACAGAATCCCACATGTTAAAAAACAGGATCTAAATTGCCGTTCCCTCCCACTCTGTCGCCTACACACATTCTGTATCGCTGACACTCTCCTCCACCTGTGGTGCTCGCTGAAAATGACGGAGAGATGTGGAGGTGGGCTGAGAATCTGAAAACATTATTCTAGCATTACAGCACCACTGAGAGCGCGGTCATAGCTATAACCGTTATTATCAAAAGGCATTAATTCCCTGGTTTGATAATGCTAGTTCTTTTGTTCTTTCCAAAGTGGCTTGTGATCAGTTTCATTCATGAACTCAAAAACTCAGGCGTAATGGAGATGAGATTAAGATGCACAAAAAAAGAAACACAAGGAATGAAGTGTAAAAATGCGTGAATGCGTGTTCTTCAGACTCCAAACAGCTGTGGTCAGGAATAAAAGTCAGACTCCATAAACATCACAAAATAATAGTTAGATTATACAGAGACATACTGATCCCCCCTCATGCGATGTCTATCCCTGTTGCTATGGAAATTTCATACAAAGTGGGATGAAAATTGAATTAAAATTAATTCTGTGTATCTGTGTCTGCATGTCTGTGCATGCTTGGTTGCATGATGTCTTGTCAGTCGGAGCCTCTGATTGTTGTATTGTAGTGTTCTTGATTGAATGGGTGTGTATGCATAATTTAAGTACAACAGGGTGTTTCTCGGGATACCAAAGCAGGTTTTATTACACTGCTATCTAGTAGAGTGGCCCATAAAAACCATTTTTGATATATCTTTAAACTCTGCATTTTGATCTTGTCATAGTGCAGATCAATGTGCTTCAGAGCTGCTGAAACTAAATGTCACAGTTTTAATATTTCATAAATCTGTAATAAATGGGATTTTCTCTGTATTGCATAAATCAGAGCCAATTACTGCTGTGTGCTGTGAGCTATACCTGACGCAAAGGGTAGGAAACATTGAGCTCGTATGTTTCTAAGTTGTTTTATTGGCTGTATGTTATAGTAGCCAGGAGGAAGCATACAGATTTATAGTCATCCTTATGTTAATGAACGCTTCTAAATCCTCCTATGATGACATGTCTGTCTGGAACATGAAGCTGTGTTCTGTGTCTTGTCTGCAATAATTGTAATTCAAAAGAGTAACAGTTAATTACTTCAGTGTGGATAGGACACAGAAGCTAACTTTATACTCTAAATTCTCAAGGTTTTACTGCTTCATTTAGGGTCACTGGCCTGGTGTGGGCCGTTTCAAAACACATTGTGACCTGGATAATTGACTACGACATGTTACAATACAAGTGTGTCAGACCAGCTGTCAAACACAGTGCCCTAACGTAGCTGATGAAGTGGGAATTTATTGTAAAAGCTTAGTAAATTATGAGGCAGCATTCAGCAAAAGTTGAAAATGTACAGATGAGAGACAATTTAAAAGGAGCACCAGAGTAAAAAACAGCACAGTGACTCCACAGCTTAAGTTTATGTAGATCAACAATCTTCATGAGATAAAAATGCTTTCATAAATATGCAGTAGGTTCTGTGATGTCAGGTGTCCATGATCTGCTATCTTCGTCCTTTTGTTATTTAAAGGTGATGATTGTCCCAAAACAATGACAAATGTGCACATGTCTAACGTTCTGTATTGATGAACAATAATAATAATAATAATAATAATTGTGTGTTACTGAGTGACAAATTATTATCTCATGTGACATGGCTGAATAGAGGTGAACACACTTCATCCTGTTACTCTGCGTCTTCTGCTGCCTCTCTGCCAACCCCTATTGGGCAGGCGCTTCGTTTCCATGGTTACCCTCCAGTAGGAAGGGTGTTGTGCGTGCGCATGTGAGTAGGTGGATGAGAGTGGGGGTGCTTGTGCTGCATATGTCATATGTGCAGCTATGTGCTGTGTCTGTCTGTGTGTGCATAGTGTGCATGTGGAGTGGGGGTTGTAATGGTGATGAGTACTGCCAAGCTCTGAAGGAGAGAATACTGAGAGGCTAGATTTATACAAGCAGACAGAAATATCTGAGACACCATATAAAACCTCGCACACACATTTTGTACAGTACACACACAAACACTAGGCGAAGTACAGAAAGCTACCTGAGTTGGAGGCAAAAAAAAAAAAAAAAAAGGATGCTTCTCAACATCAAACTGGCTTCCTCTGTCGTTATTCTTTTTCTAAGCGCTTGATCTAGTGAACAAAGCCGAACTGAAGCAGCAGGGTAGAAGGGAAACCCGTCCAAGTACTTTCTGTCCCTGTCAGCCTCAGTGAAGCCACAGCCAGTGTGTTGTGTGCGCTGCCAGCGGCAACTCCCAGGCAGAGCAGTATGGATGGGTAGGCAGCAGGCACATTATGTGATATCCTGCTTCCCGAGCATCTTTCTACAATGGATACAGTTACACAAGTTTCAGACTGCTATGTTTTGGTATATTTGTGTTATTAATATTTAGATTTGATTGTTTGATAGCACAAAAAAATTATATTGTGATTATTGTAGTCAAAATTGTCATTTGAGGTTATGATTTTGATTATAATTTGAGTCTACTTGCTTGTCAGAATTAGAAGGTTTTGAGTTCGATTCCTAGTTAAAGATGGACATTTTCACACAGTACCTTTCTCTCAAACACCAGACCTTTAAATTACAGTCTTTTGCACTTATATATTTTCACATGGTGACATGGCAATTTGGATTGCAATTTGTACTGATAGCTGTTGTTGGATTTTGGATGCTCTCAACCTTGAATGCAGGAGACTAAACACCTGCATTCATATAGTGTCAATTTATTTGAGTGTTAAAGTTGAACAGGTCAGTAGCCAGTGATGATTTGCACTTAAATGCATTTGTATTGAATATTTATATGCAGTTAGTGGAAAAAAAATTCTGTGGATTTACAAACTCCTTTAGTGTAGTTTATTGTTCCAGAGCTGCTTCAGGTTCTCACAAGGATAATTCAATCCAGATGAAGGTTCAGATTACTAAGAATTCAGATTTGTATGTATAAGAAAAGCAGATGTGTCCAGATCAGTTGCCCCCTCAGGAGTGAGATAATCTGTAGAGTGTCGTGTTAAAACAAAATGAAAAGTGATTTCAATTCAGTACAGCATGTACAAATGTCTGTGATAGGTAATAGACAATAGAAATACAAATAGATAATTAACAAAAGTGTCATTTTTTAGTTTAAGTGATTAACTGATTTAGGCAATGTTTTATCACCACGGTTGCAGAGTCATTATTAGAAAATGTTTCAATTTAAAATCTATTGTAATGTAAATGCAGTTATTCATCATTATCATGTCTCATACGTAAGAAATACCGGCAAATAAATCATACAAGTATCAAATGGCACATCTGATCTGTTGTAAAAGCTCAGCGGGGTTAATAAAAGAATAATGAAAATCTGCTGTTTTCTTAGAAAAATTTAGACCCAGGGATTTTATGTCATATCATCCTCACTCTAAAATTATTCTATTCACCTCATCCTCCATATTACTGATCATGCAAATGTAAAGAATAGTGAGGGCGTAAAAGCACTTAATCCACAATGAATTTATCTTGCTATGTGCAGAGCCTTACAGGGATCCTGTTTAATGAGATTAAATTTAACCGGGTATATTACTGTTGTGCTGTTATGCAACATATTCTTATTTCACTGATGGTTTACTGACTGTATACTGGTTAAACAACATTTTTGAAATGCTCTATTCAATATTGTCACATCCAGTAAAAGAGGCAATGTAAAACAAAAATTTGGCAATGAAATATTAAGTTAAAGGGATTTTTATCAATCTATTTACTATTTACTCCTCTATCTATTTCTATCAATATATTTACGTAACACATTGTCTTTAATTTAATTACAGTTTTCATTCAGATACATTAAAATGACAGTTGGATCAATGAGTTTGTCACTTCCATTGCTGGTTAGATAAATACATGTGCACACATCAGTCCCTCTTTTCGCTGATGTAGACCTTGAGTAAAATCAGTTTGCAGACAGAATACAGAGCCACGATCCTGAGCTCATGCCTGTTAAAAATCTGGCAATGCTCTGCAGATAATCTGCAGCAGTCTGCTCTTTTTTTAAAATCTTTTTTTCTTGCAGACCTAGTTTATATTTTAGGGTCTTAGTAATGAGGTCACATATAGCAGCAAAATAGAGACTATGACATAACGAGAAAAGCGAGTTGACTCGTCTGGACTTAGATTATATTCTTACACACCAACAGAATTTATGTCTTGCATGAAATTCTCTTTAATTGCACAAAAGTATTGTGAATGTTAACTACATCTCTTAGATCTTGTGTGAACGTGCAGCAGGTAAATACACGTTATGTAATGTGAAATGATGGGTATCCATTAACATTTCAATCAAACACTCTTTTGTCAGCATCCACACCAGATTCAGCCACCCAGGGGCTTTTTTACAACACAGACGGATTTGACTGAGTGTAGGCGGAGGTCAACAGTGGCTGCTAGCCATGATCCAGTACCCTGATAGTGTTCTAAGGTTAGCTTTGAGGTTTCTATGTAATTGCTAGTTTGGGTTTGGAGCATATGAACAGGGAAGGTATGCTGCTTAAAAGCTCAACTCCCATAACTGATGCCAGACCTCACAGTCGGTATTTGGTACATCCAGAAGTGTGTATGGGCATCTGTGTGCTTGAGTTCTTTTATTGCTCTCAAATGAGCAGGCTTCCAAAGAAGTAATGCGTCTCCTCTTGTCAAAAGGAAGGAAGAAGAAAAGTAGTATATTTCCAAGAGATCTCTGATGACTGTGGAATTATTTGTCCAAATGTAAGTTATAGTGAAATAAGTAAATTGGACACTAATGAGCTGAAACGATCATGGTGTAGTTGTGGAAAAGGTTCAGTGCGTGTCTGTTTCAATTAAAACTAAATCAGTTTACTGAAATGCTTTTACTATAGTTTAAATACCAAGTCATGAACCGTAAATGCTTATTGTTGCGGCACATATATTGCCTCATTTCATGATTAGATTTTCTTAGTGAGCATTAGTAAGTAAAGTAAAAGTTACGTGTTGTTGTTTCTTTCCAAAGTTCTGCATTTTAGGTCAAGCTCCCCAATGACATACACTCCATAAACTCATTGTACCTCCCTTCACATACTGTACCACCCTGTGTATAAAAGTTCTCCTCTTTACCTTTGTTGCCATCCTTTCACAGTCTGTCATACATCAAGTATGAGAATATGTTAAGAAATGAACCCAAAATATATGGTTGCAAAAAGAAGTTCTTTCTGCTTTTTCCATTACTGTGCAGGACTTATGATGACCTTCAAAGGGACCACGGAGAGGTTGAGTACAGTTGAGTGCATTTCCATGTCTAGCTGAGTTGGCACGAATTTACCTGAAGCAAGACATTCAATTTTTAGACCTCTCCCCCAGTATGGAGCCTCTGGGACTGGTCTAAATGCAGATTGCTTTTCAATATTACACCAGTCTCCAGCCAATGTTGAGTCACTGTTGTTTCCTGAGTTCTGAAGAGGTCCAGGGGACCATAAAGCACATGCTGGATCATGTAGACCTGTTCATTTTATAGTCATTGTCTACTCCTGTTTCATTATGATAGAAGTTGATTCATAAATAAAGCAGACCTGAAAATGGTATCAAATGATTCTTGGGTTTAACCTTCTAAGTCCCTTAATTATCTTACAATAAGTAATGGAAAACATTTCCTCAGTTTATCTATTTTACAGCAAAAATTCCATCAGTGTCAGTCAGGTCACAACAAGTACCTCAGAGCTCCGACAACAGAGATTATAGCACAATAACGATAAGGTGGAGTGTATCACACACAGTCTTTTGTCGGTGTCTGTGGTTCTTATTTACACTCCCTTTGTGCTATGTTAAATCTAGCTTCTACGGTGGATTTGCATCTTTGCTTTCTGTTCCCACAGAGCCGTATTACCGATGAATAGTGTTTGCCTCTTTCTGCAGGTGGAAATACTGAGCAAAAGCAATGTAGCAGCGCAGTAAAAACAGGATATTGACCGTGAAGGAACATCTTAGAAATCAATATGAGATTTATGAGCACAATCAGCTTAGATGAGAAGGCATAAGTGTGTTTGTGTGTGGGTGCTTGTGTCTATGTAACTGCAGGAATGAATGTGCTTTATACCATAGTGTTTAATCAAGGTATTAAATGAAGAGAAAATAAACAATTAATTCAGAGTTTGGAGAGTTAAGTTATGTAAAATAGTTATATTTTTGTAGTATAAAGAACTAAAGGGTATAAAAGCAGTTCTATAATAAGAAAGTTGTCCGTTTGAAACCTAGGAAAGTCATTAAACAGAATTGGCAACATTATTTTCCTTGTTGCAATCATGCATGTAGGCCTTAAGCAAAGATTCAGATCTCTAAATGCTCCAGTGGAGCGACTCAGTGGCCAGCAGAGGAAAACAGAGGTTGCACTGGGCAGCTCCTAAGTATAGCTACAGTATGTGCGTCCATATGAGTATGAAATAAAACAATGCTGAATGGAACCATGTGTTCTCAACAGATCTAAAGGTTAGAAAACGTGATGTTGGGAAATCATGGAGAATGCAGCTTTACTACAAACGACAGGCTGGCCTGCTCTAAAGTGAAAGGCCAACCCTTTCTCTGGGCAATGAAGTATCTACTTCTCTTCACTGTTCGTTTTCTTCTCCTCCACCGCCACTTCTCCATCCATCCAATTGATGAGGCCTTTCTTTTTCCCTGTAGCTTTCCTCTGACATTTACACATGGTCAGCTGATCCTACAGTCACTGTCCAGATGTGTGAGCGTCACACAGTGTAGCATCTGTAACTTTGCCAATTCACTCATAACACATCTGCTCTATACAGTGTACGTACTCTATACAAATATGCATGCTTTATACACAGTGAGTATAAAGGGAATTTGAATGTCAATGGTTTGTATCTATTTTAATGCACTGGATTTGACATTAAACACTTGAGGTTCTTCATTTTGCCTTAAAACCCGTGGCTGATTGATGAATGGAGTAAATGTCAAGTAGCATGTGCAGGTTTCAGGCATAAAACAATCATGGAAAAATGTCAGCAGCATCATCATCATCATCAGTTATCAACTCATGCTGGTTAAACACAGTGGTCGTTATCGTTGTGTTTGCCTTTTGGCCTGATGAGACGCACTATTAATACCAAGAAATAGGTGTTTTTTGGGAAAATGACAAACAGGTGCCTCTGATTGTTAGCACCACTTTTCTGACATTTATTTATGTATTTATTTTTAAGGGGATGCATTGTGACTTAAAGCAGTATGTTTTATTTAAAACAATATTTAAGAATGAGGTCCTTTCACACAGCATCAATTCAGTACAATTAGAGGCTGTGGGTCTGTGGCTGGGTAAACAACATTAGTTCTCCATGTTGTCATTTTATCTCATCAGACCACAGCAGATCCAAATCAATATCCACAAATTGCTCAGCAGGACACAGAAGACGGAAGAGGAAAAAGAGGCCTTTGAGGGATGACACCGGCCCCAAGGCCTTTTTACATTGATGTCGCCTGGAGTTGATGATTTCATGGCGAAAACAGGCCAATTGTCTTCAGTGCATTAGCTGTATTTCTAGCATACTGTTTTTCATTGTTTAGACAGACTAAATGAAGGCCGATAAGAAACATCTTGGCAGCGTATTATTAAATGGGGTCTGTTTGCTCCCAATTTGCCAGATTAGAGAGGCAGTGGAAATTAAGCTCTCTACTAATAGCAAAGACACGCTGCAAATCCAGGGGAGGGAATAATGCACTTGTAAAAACTTTCACCTTTGGATTTTCATTTTCCAACTGACGAAGATAAAATGATTAGCATTTCATAACGGGATACACATGCTTTATTTTAGAGGATGACCTCCAGTCTTATCTAAAGCAGATGACATTATAGTAATCCTCTGTATGTTTTCGTTGCCTGATGTCTCTTATTTACATAAAATGACAAATCTAGCAAATAATGTGGTTCCTAAATTTCACCATAAAATCTTCAAGTGCATTTTTTTCTGTCTCGTTTCTTTAGTTTGAAGGTAATGCTCTGAATTATTGTGGCTCATTGAAGGGCCACTTCATCTTAATGGCTTATTTAATGGGTTAGCTCATGGAAAAGCTCAAGCACAAGTATAAATATTTGGATGAGTAAGTAGTGTGTGGTGCGTAGATGCAAAGGACTAACAGAGGAGAAAAAATTATTACATAATTTTCTACCCTTATCAGTTTTTTTGACTCCGGTCACCAAAAGCTTTTGTTAGATCCCTGTACTCCCCTTCTTGTTCGTTCTCATCTGCCTTTAAAAGAATATTATAATGTGAACAATAATGCAACAACCATAACTTTAATACAATACCTTGTGTATTCATCATCCTAAAACACACGCTACTGATAAAGATATAGCTTCAGAGTCATTCAAAGTGGCATGAACTTGGCATACTAGATCCTGAAAATCATGGTGCAAACATATTTGCATATTACAGCTTAAAACTATAAATAAAAAAGAACTCTGAAACATTGTATTAAGAACTTATTTTCTTTTAAAAACAGAATCCTTGTATCTATGTAGAACACTATATAATTATGTCGATGTTGTTTTCTTCTCTATTCATCTTCGTTTTACTGACTAGCCTGTCTTTGTCTGAAAACAAAAAGATGCAAATACATTTTTTACCACATCAATTATCTTATTTGTGACATTCCTGTCGTTTGACAAATGCATTTGTGTTAAGATAGAAACACTGTCATTGTCTGAGGTTCATTATGTCTCAGAAGATGGCACTGAGATCTGTCTACGTGGTGCAAACAGTTATGAAGCAAATTTTTCTCCTAAAATGTATGTGTGTGTGCTGTTTGTTTTGCAGAGTGCCCATCTGGCCATGATTGACACTCTGATGATGGCATACACCGTGGAGACAGTGAATGCAGAAAAGGTGATGTCTTGTATCCGCCAGTATTCATCTGGTAATCTTGAAGTTGAAACGCCATACGATACAGAGGACACAGTCACTACCTGGATAAACAAGGTATGTAACATATATGAGTGTATCATTGTATATGAGTAATGATCATTTTACTACATTTTTAGACCTTTCTGTACAATGACCCGTACAGAAACTTGAATTATTCCGTATCTATGTTAGGAGAAGGTAGTCATATAGTCTCTGCACAACTTATGTATTAAAATATTTTCACCAGTGTCATGCTCTTGCTGAAAGCCTGAGCTCCACAGTACAGTTTCAAGAATTTTTTGTCTCAAAATACCAGCAAAGCTGTTACACATTGGCAGTGTTGTGTCTGTATGACATGTACAGGTGAACTCACAGCACAAGAAAAGTTATCCTCCTTTTTCTACTTTCACTGCCCTGAAACAGTGTGTTATTAATACCATGCTTTGTGTTATGTGTATCTCGTACATCTGGTGTGTTGCATTGTTATATAAGGAAACAGGAATCTTGAGAACGTGATGAAGTCAAATGAAAGTCATCTTGCCGTATGATTTCCATCTTGACGTGAAATAGGTTACACTTTAAGCCTTAAAAATGATGGCTTTAAGTGCAAACATGAAATATGTTGGAGCCAGAGTATGACAGCACAACACAGAAACATTGTCTAGGAGAAAATTTAGACACACAAGTCAGTGAAAGGGGCAGTTAGTTTGGGTAGTGTGGTTCTAGTCTAGTGTGTGCATGTCTAGTCCTGATAAGATGAATGATAATAGCTACAAGGAAAAACGCGCAACGTCTAAAACATTCCATGCAGTGTCTTTACAGTACATATACAGACAGCACATGCAGGTTCATAGAGCATTAAGGTACATTTGCTGATTGCAGTACTGTATGTAGTACTGTATGCAGTAGTGTACTGCAAGTGCACAGCTGAATACAGGATGTGCAGATGGCTCTGATGGCTCCTCCATACAGTACTAGAGCGCCCAGTTTGTTTACATTCTTCTGGTAGGAATTGCAGCCAAGTCTGAGCTGAACACACACACATCAGGCTTTCATGCTTTAAAGGGACTTTCTATTCACTTATATTAATTTTGTGAAGAAATACGTTAAACACGATGTTAACCTTAACTTAAAATACGACGAACCTTAACCTTTGAGAGGAATGTACTTTGTGTAGATTAGCTTTATGTCTCCACAGTGTAATTGTCTCTCCACAATGTGACTGTGGAACCAGGTTTTTTACATTCAGATAAGAATAATAGAGTAATAAGATTATTACGAATAAGAAAAACAAGGAAATACACACACACACAGACACACACACACGGTGTAATAATAGTTTAAAGAGGTGTGGTCATGGAGTCCTGCTGCTTGGACATATGGCTCACTGTTGGGGCCCTCTTGCTTTCCAAAGGTCCAAGATTCATCAGCTTTAACAAGCAATGTCCCCTTTAACTTGATCTTTCTGACCTCGAGAGGGCATGTTAAGTTGTCCAAAATGCAGGATTTAGTCAGATTAGATCTGATTACATTAACTTCAAGAAAGGATTGTACATAGAGTAGAATGTCTTAGTTGAACTTTAAGTTGTGTAAATTGCAAGAGAATAACAGAAGAAAACACAACATTAACACTTGAAATTAATAAAGTAAGCAGAGTTAAAATAAATAATTAAATATGGACTTCATACGACATCATCATTTTTCTCATTTGTATCATTTTCATTCAGTCTCTTTTAATGTTAACCATTGACATGCCTACAAATGTGCAGCTGCTTCTGGGTAAGTGAATCTCACTCAGTGTTTGTCCTCCTTCTCTTAGGTGAACGAGTATTTGAAAGACATTGTGACCCAGGAGCAAAAGAAGAAGGAGGTTCAGAGCACCGAGCCTGCTGGGAGTCCTCGGGTGGGTGAAACTCCTGTCCTCCTCAGTTCCCTACTGACAACAGATGCTCTTCACTTACATATGATGATACAGATGTTGTGGATTTGATTGACAGTTCCAAGTAAGCTAAGTGAAATCCTTCGCTCCACTTAAGGGATTTATCACAGAATTCTCTCTTTGACTGACGGTTGTTTGTCCCGTGTCACTATCAAATGTAGGGCCGCTGTCGTCAACAGGTTTTAAGCCAGTTAAACCCATCTATCACTGAAATGGAATCCCTCTGTTATTTGTTTGAGCCCAAGCTGAAAAATAATCTTTACTTGTTGAGTTAGAAAAAGGGAGCACACCAAGCCTCATGCTTAAAAGCGTAACAAATTAAGATCAAAACCTTTTTCTATCTACCCTGACGACTTTACAAGATTTACTCCCTTGGTTTGTGTGTTAACCGGCATATCACCGCTCTACAGTCTAATTAAACCAGCAGCTGTTCAGTGCAGGGTCATTCATGTTCAGGGTTCAGCCTGCAGTCCGCTTCTGTTATATAACCATCTACGATATCAGCAGTAGTTTCCTAATGCCATAAGACAAGCTGCTGTGGCCTGGTAGGCGGTGGGCCAAGTCAGTTTATCTCGTTCCGTTCATGAGTTGATCGATACCTCTTCGCTGTGAAGCTGAGTTTCTAAAAAAAAATTGTTAAAATAAATTGAATAGCCTTACTGGTTATTTCCCAGCTGATTAAACAAGATACAATTTATTTGAATAATCTGTAAAGTCAAAAACCATAAAACTTGCATACATACATACGTACATCTATATTATAAAAGGGACGTGGACTCTGTCTGTGTGTCTCGGGCATCACACAAAATCCAGAAAGAGCTGACTGCTGCAGTTTGGCATACTTATGTAGACTAGCAAAAATGGCAAGTTGATAGGACCAATATTTTGGGGGATATTACTAATTTTGGAATACAACAGCCTTACAATCATGTCCCAGAATCATAGAATCATCATTGAAGTGGGCTACCTAGCAACAGATAAACAATAGGACCACGTTGCCATGGTGTCAGATTTTATGTGCAGAAACAGACATGCCAGCTGAGAGGTTATTCAACTGAAAATACCAGTGGAATGTAAAGGAGAAAGTAAACGAATGAACTATATCAGAGGTAAGTTTATTACACCAATATTTATACCACATCTAGAACCCATGGTTCCTTGCGAGTCAACGCGCTAGTCTATATATTAAAAACCAAGTGGTCTCTGTGTGCATGCGTGCATGTATGTGTATGTGTATTGTAACCCAAAAATTGGAAAGAGGTAGCCTTTGCCGTTTGGAGTACTTATGTATTTTGGGTCAACGATCAGACTAGCGAAAACAGCAAGTTGATAGACCAATATTTTGGGAGATAATAGTAATTTTGGAATGCAATATATAGCCTTACAATCACATTGAATCATAGAATCATCATTGAAGTGGGTTACCTAGCAATGGTTTGTGTATATGTTGCCAGGTAACCCACTTCAATGATGATTCTATATTGTATTCTAAAATTACTAATATCTCCCAAAATTGGTCCTATCAACTTGCTGCTTTCGCTCTCCTCCTTAACCAAATATTCGTAAGTATGCCAAACTGCAGCAGTCAGCTCTTTCCGGATTAAATGCAGGGTATTTTTTTGTTTTTTGTTTTTTTAAAATCTGAATTAGAGGATGCCGTAAAGGTTTGTTGTCAAATAAGATGCAAAATGAGATACTTTTTTTTTTTAACTCTTTATTTAGTTTTGTGTTTAGCATTATTAGACATACAAAACAGAGAAAAAATAAAAATAAAAAAAGAAACAGAAAAATGGGGCAGAAATGATCATGCAGTTGAGTGTGTACTGTCCATATCTTTGAACAATGTCACTTTCCTCCACAAAATGAGATACTTTTAAAGGCTGTATCATCGGAAAAATTGTGTAAGCCAGTTAACCCAGCTACAGTATTCCTTAGGTTAATTTTGTTCTAGTACAACCATAAGATACAACATACTATTGAGGTAACCTACTGCATTTTCAAACATTCGCGCCATAAGAAAACATTACTAAAATGCAAAGCTAATCCGTTTGCCTGCTTATATACTCTCTGTCTCATCTGGCAGATTGGTTGCAAGTATATCCCAACAAAAGATTTTCCCAGCAACACACTGTTTTAGAAGGTAGCAAAGACATGGTGTTAACAGGAGACAGAAGCGAGAGACAACCTGACTTGTTTACATCATGATTGTCCATGAAACGTAACGCAAATCGCTTATTATCATTTAGCTGTCCTGCAGGTTTGCCTGCTCAAAACAAATAGCATTTAAAAGACTATATTTAACATCGGTACGCGAGGCAATGAAGAAAACAGCTTCTATGGAGCTTGCATGATTTTTTATTATATCATCATTGAAAGAAATCACACACAGCTTCTCGAGATCAATCAAAAACAACATATTTGGGTCTGGCCCACCACCTATGAGTGTTTATGTGTAACCCTGCATTATGCATATGAGTAACTGGAGTACTCTGTGTGTTGAATCATTCACACAAGCCCTAAATAATGCATTCTCTCTCTTGTGGACAGAAAATAATTTAAATCTCATTAAATACTCTACAATGTTAAATCTAAGTTTATTTCTTTTAGAATATTTTGTCTTTACTGCATAGTGACTGTAGAAACAGACGGGAAAAGAGTACGCAATGCTGCCAAGGAAGAAATGATAATATAACTGGACACTATACAACTGGAAGTACCCTTACCATTTTGTTACCTGGATGTAATAAGTGTGTTGCTTTTATGGCTCTGTTGTGAGACACAGGTCAAACTTCATCTGATATTATGGCCAGAGTTTCCACAGCAGATTAATGATCAGAGAGAGGAGGAGGAGGAGCAATGTTTTCTAATGTAGTTTATCCTTGACCATCATACGTCACTGTTTCTCACCTCACTTATGTTGTTTTGGGGTTATACAGGAGACCCTTAAACTGTAAATTTTAGCAGTGAAGTCTCTGCTCTTTTCTATTTCCCATATTGGAACATGTCCTAGCTTTGATCTTTACTCAACCCTACATTTTTTCGGTCACAGCATTTGTCAGGTAGCACACTATGACGTATCGTCTGTGACACTACTTAGGAGAGATGTTTAGTGAGTTGCAAAATTTACTCAGGGGAAAATATCACAACAGCCCTGTCCCGTGCGGTTTAGCCCCGCAGAGAGTTGAAATGGAGCACTGCAGTGTGGTTGTGCACGGTGCAGACTTCCACTGGGTTTGATGCTGATCTGACCAGTCAGTGTGCAGACGCAGCACTGCATGCCTCAGCTGTCGCTTACACAGGGTGACACACACACTCTATAAACCATTGAAGTTGCATCAATACTATCCGACATTGCATCCTTTAATCTGCAGATTTGACTTTTTTAAACAAAATGTCTGTGTTTCAACTCATTGCAGTGAAGTCAACCTGGCACTGACCTGGTGTATCACATGTGCAGCCACGTTTGCTCACGGTGTGTGTGTTAACACATCCGTTTGTTTGGCCCCCAAGCCAGAGAGTTGGCCCATCAGTAACATCACCCGTGACTTCGGGGTGGCTCACATGGATTGGTGTATGTGTGTACTCATGGTGACTGTCTCCCTCTCTTGCTTGTGGATGACATTGCTCCCGTCTGAACTGTGGCAAAAGTCACAGCTATTGAATGATGTAGATTTACAATTTAGCATTTTCTGGTGTCTGCAACTGCTGAATCAGATTAGATGCCTGTTTGTTTCAGCTGTCAGGTCTTGAATATTACCATAAAAAATGTGAGATTTGACACAGAATTGAGACAGATTGATAACCAAATAAAATAATGAACTGAGTGGGGCCATTTTAAAAACTACTGGACATTTTGTTGAGTCATTTTCTGGACCATATTTGTCAAAATTCAAGGTCCTGCTGTCTCATACAGGAGAGGTTGCATAACAATTGCTTGCTTTATTTTAAGGCAAACCCTGAGCATCTCCTTAGTCAAATGATGTACAGCAGTTATGCCTGTGCTTTATCAATTTATCTTTTACATTACCTCCTTCAATGTGTCAGTATAATCTTTAGTGAATAATGTATGCTACACGTCTTAATGTTTTTCAGTTGATATGCGTTACTTCTGTAGTCAGGAGGTTCATATCTACATTGTGAGCAAAACACTATTTTCTCCTATCTGTAGCTAGACCAAAATATATCAATTTTTCAGCTGATAATGTTTAAAAACTTTCCTCGTTTCATCGACGGTATATATCACTGTTCTTAGAGGATACACTCTCATTTTACTCAGACTAATGGCTAAAATCATTACAATTACAATTACTCTCTTCACTTTTCAGTACCTATCTTTGTACATAATTGATTAGCCCAATCCCAGTTAATTAGATGAGACTGTCAGCTACACAAATTAACCACAACAAGGTGACAAATTACTTGCCGATGAAGAGGACAGATGTAGGGGCCGTATTTTTACACAGATAAAAAAAGAACAGAGGGAAACAAAGTCACTCAATCTGCAACAAGAGGCAGAAAAATAGTACACTGCTGTTTACGCTGATGTCGAGAAGCTCCATCTATCTTTCTCTACCTTTGTTCTATCAAGCTTAGCCCCCCACCTTCCCGTCTAACCCCCCCCCTTCTGTCTTTGCAGTATGACTGCAGTGTGAGTCACGCAGGCTGCCTCTGTCTCAGTCAGACAGAGAAAACTCATACCCTCACAGGGCATCTCTCAAACACTCACCTAAGCCACAGTTTTCTATTTTAACAGTACTGTACTCAGAGGTGATAGTGGGTAAAAACCTGTGGGCGGGGGGCCGCTAAGGCAACATCAGGACAGGGAGCAGAGAACTAATCCTTTTACGTGGCAAAAGCTGAGCTGCAGCTCGACCAGACATGTCTGGCTTTGAAGGATGAACTTTGATGGGAAAGGGGAAACACACACAGGATGATTGAAGTAGTGATTGGTTGAGTGCATGTGTGTTCATAGACATGGATATAATATGAGACTATGTGTGTGTGTGTGTGTGTGTGTGTGTGCACTTGCTCATATGTGAGGGTGTCGCAGATGAGGGCCTACCTCTCCCCAGGGGTTGGATTGGTGGTCTTAACAGATTTAAGACTAGGACCGTTTGACCCTACTTAGCCCAAAGTCTTAAACCATCACTCCAACTGAGGACAGTCTTCAGTCTGAAATGGGGCAGCAGGATTTTTGGTACTTATGATACTGTAAGCATTACAAAGTTGACATGTCATTTGAGGGAATTTTCCTATGGCTCCTGACAGTACATTTGCATTAAAAGCAAGTTTATATATTTTTTTAATATTTTATTTTTGATTTTTCATAGGACAGCAATACAGTTACATACTTACAAAACAAGATGACCTCACCGACCCACAACAACAGGGCCAGAGACAGCAGACAACAGACAGACACACACACACGAAAAAAACAAAAAAAAACAGAGATACACTAACAAAGACAGGACAAAAAAAAAACAGAGAGAGAGAGAGAGAGAGACACACACACACAGTGACCTCACACCTCCTAGGCCCTACAAGCCCTGCTCAAGTACAGAAAGCTTACTCAATCTGACATGTTGGTAGATTTAGTATTAAAAAAAGTCTTAAAAAAAAAAAAGCAAGTTTATAGTAATAGTGAAAATGATTGGAAATTTGACTTCACATAGTTTTGGCTAAAGAACCAATCAAGACCTATACAAAGTGAAGAAATTGCCTGATGCATTTTTTCTACAAAAACACTCAAATTCCATCTAACTCCTTGAAAAAAACAAACTGGAGATCAATTTGATTAGTTTCCAGATATGCATCATTCTGTGATAAATGTGTACATCACACTCCACTTGCAGTGTTATTTTTGCAAACCAAACACTCATTATCCTCTGCTCTATCTCTCCTGTCATATTCTCCTTCTGCCAGCCAAATGTCTAACATGTCCTCTATGTCAGCAGTGACTTCACAAGGTTGACACAGCTTTGTTTCCTCTCAGCCTAGAGAGGAGACATGAAAGCGCGCTGTCCTCTATTTCACTTTCTGCCTATTAATATTGTTTGTATTGCTACTAAATATTGCCCTTTTTTTCAAGTTAACACACTTACGTAAGTGGCATGCAGGTTAATTTTCTATAGAAGCTAATGAGAGATTCTTAAAATGAAGCAGTTAAATTGCTGAAATTGCTACCATTTAATGTAGTAGTGTGCTCTATCGCTGCTCTTTTTGAGTCAAGATTGTGCGATGCCGTTGATTTTTAAATGAAAAAAATCTTTTTAATTGGATATTGTGTAGATGATGTTACATCATATATATTCTTCTAGTAGCTCTAGACTTTTCTACTGACAAATGTACCATTATAGAGCTGGTGATGCTACTGTAATTCTTACTAAACCAAGTAAACTGTGATTGATTGTTTTATCCTCAACTTTTATTATTTATTTCAGTACAGAGTGGCTGCATTTTCTCAAAGTCATAGATTTTCTTTGAAGTCAAACACTTGCCATGACACTTTGTATGCCACTTGCACTTTATTCTTTGATGTTTGGGAATTAACTATTAACGGAGGCAAGCCTCTCCTTTTTTGGAATCAGCTTACATAGTCAGTGCAAGCTGACAGTCGGGTAGTGTGATTGTTTTAACACATGAGCAGTGAAAATTTAGAGGATTTATGGGCCGTGATGGGTGCTCAAACAAAATATAGAGACATGGGTACACGGGTATTGATGGAGAGGACAGGAATACAAACCAAATATGTATTAAATGCTAGAACTACACAGACAGAATACAGATTAATAATAGCACAAGACCTCACTGTTGTTTGTTTTATTGTTGTTTAGTGGATTTAGGTCTTGAATCTACTTTAAAGCCGGCTCAGTAAAGCTACTGTCCCTGTCAAAATGTAACTACTGTGCATAATCATGAATGAATTAAGTTATGTCATTTTGTTTTACAGGTATTATGACTTAACATTCAAACTAGCTGATATTTGGACTAAAATCATCATGTCACAGTTTCTAGGTGACAGGATTTGCGTGGGCTGCTTTTTCCACACTCTTGATAACAACGCAATTGCTTTGCCTTTGCTTTTAAACTGTCCTGTCTTGTATTGTTCCACAAATCTCATTACTAACTCTTAATAAAATGTGTTTCTTTGTTGTCTGTTTTTCTTTTGCTGTGATGTCGCAGTCTCCAACCAAGTGGTACATGAAGCTTGTGCCTGTAAGTCAACTAATAAATGCTTCTGCCTTCATCTGTGTATCCATAGTGACCGTCTCCTCCACTTCCTGTCTCTCTGTCTTCATTGCCGTCTGTTCATGACACACGTGCATTAACTTATTGCTGAAGTTGTCACTAAACAGATGTACTTTTTTAATGGTATGATTCACTGTTCTATGTTAATGAGATTTGACAGAACTGTAATTATGTGCCAGCCCAGTAAAGCAATAGAACACACACATGACTTTTTGCATCACTTTTACCTCATCATCCTCTGCAGTCTCTGTAAACTGGCATATAAGATCATGTTTTTATTAAAAGCAGGATGTAGTGTATTTGATACGTGAATTTCCAACATGTTATTTTGTATGTGGTACTGTGGAAGACCTGCGAGAAAAGAGCCAGCTCAAGGGAATCACTGGAGGAGTCCCAGAGGATTAACCAAAAAGAAAACATGATTCGTATTTATTAAAAGTTAAATTCAGAGAGTCTGTTTGCGAGCTCTTGGCATGAAATGGTTCAGCATCCCTCTGCCAGTTCCCACATTAGACCTAAAATTCTGTGTGTTTTAACGGATAGTCATGTATTTAGGAATCTGTATTAATGCCACTGGACCTCTTCATAATAATAAACAACGGCACAATGTTTACAAAAATGAAGATTAAAATAGTGTTGACTACTAAGGAAGTGTTGTTCCTCGTCACTGGGCTTCACTGTCAGTGGTTTCTTTCCTATAGTAAATAGTTTACTGTAATACTCCAGAACTCTTCATTTCCATTCATGTGAATCTAATGAAGCCTTAAGTGTTTGCAGCTGTTAAAGAGTAACAGATACATTTGCGGAGGCAGCTGTGTGGTTGTACTGTACATGACCAATTTTATAACCATATTTACTATAGAAAATATACACAAGTTTGGTCAGTGTAGTGATAAGCTTGCATTTCATGTTAATTTTATATTACACAGGCTCGCTACAGGAAGGAGCAGGCCTCGACTCAGCCAGTTCCCTGGATCCCTCCAGTGGACAACTTGCTGAAAGACAGCACTGATGGCTCTGCTCTGGGAGCGCTGCTGCACTTCTACTGCCCTCAGCTGCTATCACTAGAAGGTAAGTAAAGGGGATTATGGTGAGTGGGGCCTCTAGTTAACAAAAGCTATGAAAAGTGTGAAAGTTGGATGTGGGATATTTGCAGATCCTGGAACCTACTACGTCAGAGGTGAACATAATTTATCAAAAGATTAAGATCTCTGTTGAATGATAAAATCTGTTTGCAAGCCTTTATTTTATGTATTACAACATATTTAAGATACGGATATGGAACAAAACCTTTTGACCCTCAAAGAGTACTAACCAGAGCTGTGATGAATGCAAAAGTGCATAGATGTTATAAAGTCGTTGAACCTTTTGGTAGAGTGTGTGAGGCACTGAAGTGTAAATGGTTTGATCACCATAAAAAGGCCATTCACAAGCAGATGACTATAATAACATCACATCATTGACGAAGTGAGTTGATAAGAGGACTGACACATACACAAAAGCACTGAGCTAAAATAAACACATCACTGAAAAGGCCAATCACTCCACATTGTTTACCGTCTGCAGGCTATTTACCACACAGTAACACCCACTAATGGATTTATGACATTCAGTTCACTGTCCTGATTGGTCATACATTCAGAGACTATTCACTTTTTTTAAATGGAGACACTTTGCGTTGCCCGATATTAGCCACATACCCTCAGCACAGTAAAAACCGCTGAGGTGGGAAATAGAACCAGAAGCATCGGTCATTTATCCTGACGCCCAATGGCTCCCTCTGCCCTTCCAGATGTCTGTCTGAAGGACAATATGACGCTGGCTGATCGGCTCTATAATCTGCAGCTCATTCAGGACTTCTGCAAAGACAACCTAAGCAACTGCTGCCACTTCACTCTGGAAGACATGCTCTACGCCTCCTCCACCGTCAAGGTATAGCTCAACTCAACTGTATTTGACTTGAAATTGTTGAGGCTTGTTTCTAAAGTAAGATGGTTGCTGTTTGACCCTAAATGCTGCAGGACATCAGCAGTGATACTTGGAAGCCCTCGTCTTAAGTGAAAATGTGTATTTGTGCAGGCTACAGAGCCCTATATTTAGAGACATTGAATGAATGAAGCTTATAAAAACTGGGATCCTAATTGAAACCCGGTGTTGTGAGGTTCTCTATAGAAACCAATTCTCTGCCATGAAATTGCTTTTACAGCACATAATAGTTGTCACAGTCTTGGAGCAATATCTGTCACAATTTCAACTGAACTGCTGAACTTGTTATAACTGTGCCCCGAGTGAATGTGTCAACAGAAAAAAAAGCAGTCTCTCTTCCAAGACTATAAGGCCCGACGTTTCACAAATCAGAATGTTTAGTTGAACATACGCAATTGATGTGATTTTGTATAAAGGAAATGCGCAAATCCTGTTATTTCAGCCAGAATTCATTCATGAGTGATCGAACAAAAAAAAAGAATTAGAAAAGCAGATGGTGTGGTAAATGAAACTGGAGAAACGGGCAGCTCTGTAGGCCAGTGCGGTGAGTCATGCTGTGGAAAAATCATTCAATCCAAACTATCTGTCTTCACCCACCACAAGCCCGGAGAGTTCCACTTACCCTGTTCTTCTAACATGTCTGCCTTTTTGTTTTCTATCCTTTTACTGTCTTATTTCCCAGTATAGTTCCCTTTTCTTCGTTCCTCACTTACCTCGATAATTTCAGTCTTTGACATACTTAAAGCTTCCTTTCTTTTTTCCTTCTATGTCTGTTTTTATTTATTTGTCATAGAAACTGTTGGTCTTTGTTATAGATTTTTCTCATATACTCTGACTTTCCCTTTACTGACTCATTCCAGTCATTTATTGTCTTTATCTCTTTCTGTCACTGACTCACTCCTTCTCAGATTGCATTTTCTACTATCCTCTGGTCATTTCCACACTTCTCTTCAAGTATCCATGTCATACTGTGTGCACGTTTGCTGCTGTGTGATGCGAGTGGTGATCAAAATATCTAGACATACAAATATGGACATTTTACCTCTGTGACATTATTTTCACCCCCATTGTGCCTCCCTCGTCTTTTGTTTTAGATGAAATGCAACATGTAATGATGTACTGAGAGTCATGGAAAATAAATCTGCACAAATATGTATGTATGCATGGGACTCTTATGTATTTATGTGCACTCTCATTTACAGAGAGACATTTGTTTCGCCATGTCTATAAAAGACATGCTGACTATAAAACATATATTTTTAGTTCTGTTTTCTTGGTTAAATTCTTTATGTTCATAAATACATGGCAAGGGAAAAACCTTTCAATTTAAGACTCCATCATGGTTACTCGAGTCCACAGTTCCCGCAAAATCCCAAAACAGCCCGTCCCTTTATTCTATTAAATACAACACAATCCACCAGTATTTGTTTGGTACCTTGTAATTATGCGTCCCAACTGTGTGCTTGTGGTTGTCCCTGGAGGATGCATCTCATTGTGTTCGAAAGCTGCGTATGTCGTAAAAAAACAACAA
The DNA here is from genome assembly GCA_037367365.1 of Apogon talboti. Taxonomy (NCBI): domain Eukaryota; kingdom Metazoa; phylum Chordata; class Actinopteri; order Kurtiformes; family Apogonidae; genus Apogon; species Apogon talboti. The sequence goes on along the minus strand of JAPQRQ010000019.1, from coordinate 12,397,576 downwards.
CAAAAAAAGTAGACACGTCAGAGTGAATTTGACTCTGATTGTCTGCCACCTCGGCAAAACAGGACAGTTGTTCTCAGCACACGTCAACACGGATTCAGCACTGGCATTCACACCACCTGAAATGCCTGTAGTTGCTTGTAGTTGTCAGTTTGAGTTTGTAGAGGACTTCCCCTTTGCTGCTGAGAGCATTTCAAGAAACAAGTACGTTGAAAAAGCTGAAATAAGTAGATGGATTTTCTTAAAGCTCATGGTACATACGTATATAAAAAATTGTAATACAAACCATTCTAAACATTAATAAGGCACATCTTGTCATGTGCAACAAAAGAAAACATACTACAGTCAATGAATGTACTGACTAAACGACAGTCTAAAGCTGAAAGTACAAAAAAATGCAAGTAACAGCGGCAGAAATATTAATATACGTACTGAAACTGATAATATAAGGTATTAAGGAGCATTTTAACATATGATAATGTGGGGTTAAAGTTCTCCCACACTGACTAACTCACTGCATAAAAACCCACTAACTGAATCTTGTATTGGTATTTTGCTGACACTGATTTCATGAGGGATAAAAATCCCAGCAGTGCAGAGTTATTGCCTGAGAGGCGAACGCAGCAGCGCAGCCAGGACGGCATACAGAACCCGTTAAGATTCAGTAACCTTGACCCACTTTTCCAGGCAGTCACGCCCTGAGTAGCTATATGTTGTGGCCCCGACATACTAATAGAGACCTTTTTACAGAGATTGCGCCAAGACGTGAGCAGGGAGGAGAGAGAGAGAGAGAGAGAGAGAGAGAGAGAGAGAGAGAGGGGTGTTGATGTGGAATAAAGTGGAAAAGGAGGAGAAGAGACAAGGAGGAGCAATGAGACTCTACCAGCAGAGGAAGGGAAACAATTAGAGATGAGATGAAAGAGGCTAAGTGAGAAAAAAATGAAAGCATCTTTGGGGAACTTGCGGGTTTGTTTAGGCATGCTAGCTGCTAAAGCATATACTCACACACAGGAATAGGCATATGCAGGGAATTTCTATTTCTTATCTAATTTTTTATGTACCATTTGGGTTTCTAATATAACATTAACGTAAAAAATCTTGTGTTTTTTTTTAACCAGGACTCATTGAGGTTAAAAATCTCCTTTACAAACACATCTTTCAATGTAAAGTTTATAAGCATCAAGACAAAAACAGAAAAAAAATGATCTAGAAGAGTGGTTTTACCAAGTAGACTAGACTAGACCCCAACCCCCAAATCTATAGAACACATACATTACCTACAGCCATTCTTTCTTAATGGATACACAGCTAGTAAATCATGTCAATGCACTCCCATTTACTGTCTCTTCATTTAATTAATTCACACCACATCTAAATTACCATCTGTGGGTTCAAGAGAGGAAGATGAAATTCACTAGCACTGGGTTTTTGCCAGCATTTTCTGCTTCCAGGAGGTTTTTGTGCTGAGGTTGCCCCAGGGAGGGAAATTAGCGCTCTTAATTTTATACGGCACCTCTTCTTCAACATGGCTCTCAGTTAGTTAATCATTTGTCTACAAACTGAGTATTTGGTATCAGCAGTTTGTCTCAGTGCGAGGTATGAGTTGGCAAACCCTGGGACACAGAATACATGATGAAATCATTCCAAACAATTAGCACTTTTTCTGTGGTTGTGGCTTGTGGTTCAAGTTAGGATTGGTTTTTAGAGTCGTCTACACTATGTCAACACTTGTAGACATTTCAGCTTGGAAGCCCATTCTTCTGTTAAGAAATACTAGTATGTTTTCAGCAGGCATCTCTAGACAGCCTTAAACACTTGGCAATAAGACATGAGAGAGGGTTTTCCAGATTGGAGTGAGTCTGTCCGTCTGCTGGACTTAGATCCCTTAATCAACCCCATGGCTGAGTGATTGTTGACATTAATGCCCTGTAAATGCTCAGAGAGTGTGCGTCTATGTCTTGCATCGACCTGAGCTGGATGAATTCTCAGTCATTTGCAGTGTATTTATGTTTATGACCTGCTGTATTCATGTTCATGCATGTATTCAGCCATGCATTTAAATGATGTTACAGCTTAGTGTGTGCATGTGCACCTCACATGCTCTGTCCTCAGGAGGGAGGGAGCGAGGGGGCTATTTGTGCCCATCTCTCCAGAGTGGATTAGCTCCCCCCCTCCACCCCACCCTATTCAATCCACTCAACCCCAAGCTCTGTTCCATTAATCACCAATCAGGTTCCTGTTTTCATCCTTCGAATCTCCAAACACCCAGATCTGGCAACACTGTAGACCTGGCAGCCCACGGGGTGGTGATGCCAGTCAGTGCCGGTGCAGTCGTGGTGTGGTGTGGTGTGGCGTGGCAATAGCCCGATGGGGATTTGTGTTTGTTTGTTTGTGTCTCTGCTGACTGGTTTTATTACGTGATAACCCTGACACCTGGTGTGTCAGTAGTGGTCAGAGGACACAGAGAAACAGAGGAGGCAGGTTGGGTTTTTTGGATACACGACAAGAGGTCAGTCTTTTCATTATGTTTCATTCTTTCTTATTTTTTTAATAACTTTACATGCTGATCTATGTAAATGTAATTGTGTAGTAATTTTGTGTCGAGGAGTTGTATTTATTTTCATAATGATGCTAAGGGTTAATGTGTTTAGCTTTAGTACTTGCTGAGGAGATGAATAAAATTAAAATGTGGAGGAAGCATCTGTTCAGTGTGAATGAAATATAATAATGGTTCTGCCGTCTGTTAACTCCCTCGTTAACCACGTGCGTTGCGGTGTCTCACATCCAATTCATGTCAGACAGTAGAGCTTTTCAGACTTGTGAGGCTTGCCACACTAGCATGTAAGGTAAAAACCTCAGAAATGCTGCAGTAACACCCAAAGGAAACTGCTGGAAGTGGTGTTAATTGCTTCTGCCCCTCCCGGTGAGCCCTGTGATGCAGTTGGAGAAGGTGCGGGGGTATACTGTATGTACAGTGTGTGTGTGTGTGTGTGTGCCGGGGTGTGCCATGTAGGACGAAATGTTGCTGATGAGGTGAATCAGGTGTCTTTAGAGCTGAGCCATGCAGCATTGTCTTTGTCTGAAAACCAGGGGCTGTAGGCGGGGAAGGGGCGTGTTTCCTCAAGGTCGTTCCCGCTTCAGTGCACTCATTTTGCATATATATGTACTTTATGTGTGTGTGCATGCTAACACTTGAGTGGATGAGAGCATGTTTGATGCAAAAACTCTAATTTTGGATAAGCAATTGAGTGATGACTGTGGGAATTTCCTGGGGCTCTGTCCAGTTTTGATTGCAAGTTGAGTTTAGTGTCTTGTTTCAATAATGACAGTGAATTTATATAGATTTTCATTAAAACATTAAGTTTTTCAGCTTAACACAAAAGATGTTTTGTATAATAGCACAATGGAGAACAATAGAAAATCTGTCATCCATGCCAGTTCATTCATGTAGGGTTTCAATGCAATGTCCATTCAAGGCTGTTTTTTTCAGACAGCTTTACCCATTTATTTATAGCTTTACATTTCTGTTGTTTACAAAGAAAGGGAATGGCCTTTCAGGGCCTGCACACTTTTCCTTTGACCTGATTCTCATGTAGACGTGATTTGGCTTGCGCAAAACCCTACTTCGTTACTCAGCCAATCTAATTCGTAAGTTGGCTGGTCTGTTGCATCCTGGTGATTGAGAACAGAAATAAATAGCTGACCTCTATTTTCTAAATGAGGTTAATGCCCTAATCACTCTTGTACTACTGTAGGTACTATTGGCAGTGTTACATAAATTAAAAATTAGCTTATCCAAGCTGGGACAGTCCATGATGTCGGGATGCTGGTTACATTAGGATCTCTAAGATGATCATTTTAATAATAACAATAGCAAAAGACTCATTTTCATTCAACTTGAATTGCAAAAATGGTGATATAGATAATCATACATTTCCTTATAAATCACCTATGTTGTGGTTTAACCATTTCTGGAATGGAGTAGAATTTATCAATTATTTATCTATAGAGGATGATAGTACAAGTAATACTGATGACCATAGGTTATCGGTAAGGGTTAACAGAGACACCTGCTGGTGAAATGGGAGAAGTGGCAGGTAGTGGTGTGGCACTTGTTCCTTGCAGTATTATAATTTGTTAAGGTATCAATGGGGTGAATGATATCTTGTTATTCTGATTTGTTTTAATTTTTTCACAGAATAATTACCTGGTGTTTATGGCAGAGCTGTTTTGGTGGTTTGAGGTGGTCAAGCCGTCTTTCGTGAAACCAAGAAGCCTGGACAGTGAAGGCACAGGTAAATCTTGAAATCTCTAATGTGAAGATTGTGCTCAATGTAGAATTAATAGTGCTATAATTGGACATTAAAAAAATATATGGGAGACTGTAATGATGTCTTGTGAAGCAAAGACTGATTTTTCCTTTAACCACAGATTCCTCATCATTGTTGAAGAGTATACCAGCTGTTCCCATCTCCAAGGTAACCAAAAGGAGTTTCATGGAAAGACCTCCAAGTCCAGAAAGACCCAGGTGTGTCACATTAATCTGCACATTGTTTCATTCAATGTGAAATGTTATCATTTATACTGTAGTCAAAGGAAACCTGATTGTACATGAACTGGCCATTAACAACCCGTGTCTCTATGAGCAGAGGATGAAGAAGTTAGAAGGAATATATATTTGGATTTATAACGTGTCTTTCATTTCTTTTCGTCCCTCTAGTTTACCCCTTCGACCCCAGCCTCGGAACTCAGGTGAGTTTTTTACTTCTTATTTTACATATTTAATTTATTTATCTAAAAAGTGGATATTTCCTGTTGAATATGCTAAAGACTGGGTACACATACAAAATTAAGAATATTTAACTTTGAAATGTGTTTGAGATTTGTTAGACTCTCATGTTGTTGACTTTTTCAGGAGAGATGAAGAGGTCAACCTCAATGTCCTTTGTTGATGGAAACCTCGGTACTTGGCCCAAAGAGAAAAGGTTAGTAATACAGGAGCATCCAATAGCCATTTTCACCTTTCATTTTGGCGTTGCAGGAAAAGCTTCTCAGCAGGGCTTACATTATTACTCAAAAAATCTAAACATGACATTTTATGTTTGTTTGTTGCTAGCTTAGATACTGTTGCTGTTGTTTCATGTAACAACGGGGTCTCGAAGTTGGTATTACTTAAAACAATATTGTTCAACAGAATACTTTGAAGTCAGTCTAGTTATCATTAATCTAATTACACAGAAATTACATAGCAGTTCAAGCAGTATTGATTTAATATAATTTCTTGTTTGTCTTCTCAGGTCTGGGCCTTATGGAGTGTCTTTTGACATCCCTTTTGACAAGGAGGACCCTGCTCCTGCTTCTTTTACCTCAACACGAGGTATGGTCAGATCTGTCAGCACTGATGATGGTTCTGGTTTTAAAGTCCACCACCTTCCTCGTGGTATGAAGCGCAACCTATCGTTCCAGCCAGTTAATGGCCAAAGTGTCGGTATCGAGGAGGAAGGGTGCCCAGATAGCCTAGCTGGCATGGAGCCTCCTAGGCGGGCCTATCCCAATGGACATGGGAGCATGATGGTAACAGCTCCCTCAATGGAGGAGGCTCTCCAGATAATCCACAGCCCCAGCAGGCCACCAGTGGAGGGCATCAACAATGGATTCTTCCTCCACAGTCAGCACCATGGGGCTGGTGGTAGCTTGGAACCAGTGTCAGAGTTGGACTCCAAAGGGCCTCTGAGCACCACAGATACCACAGAGGTGGACACCGGCATCCACATACGAACAGAAGACATGCTGGATGAGGATTCCTCTCTGAAAGACTGCTCTATGAACATGGACCTGGATATGGACACACCAAGCCCTAGCCCGAGCAATCAGAGCAAATCTCCTTCAGCAGTGAAGATGACCAGCTTTGCAGAACAAAAAATGAAGAAGATTAATCCATCAGCGCCAGATTCAGGGAGGGGCAGCAGCAGCTCCCTTAAGACTACTCCTGAAGGCTCTGAGTTTGGCCTCCCATTATCTGTCTCCTGGGCTCCGACCCCGGAGCACAGCCCCATCCATCAGCAAACCCCTCCACCCCTCACCGTTCATGCATCACCCATACCTGTCCAACTTCCACCTAATGACCCGGCCCAGGTCATGGCTACAGAGATGGTACAGCTGAGGATGCGGCTGGAGGAGAAACGGAAAGCCATCGAAGCACAGAAGAAGAAAGTGGAAGCTGCTTTCACACGGCATCGGCAAAGGATGGGTCATTCAGCATTTCTCACTGTTGTAAAGAGGAAAGGAGACGGGGCCGCGAGTGGAGCAGAAGAAGAAAGAGGGAGAATGGATGAAGGAGGTAAGGCAGCAAGCACAAGTCCCACTTTCAAATTTGGGAGGAGCAAAGCAGACACACCTGATGGGGCGGAGCAAAGCAGCACAAGCTCCTGTTGGGCAAAGTCACCTGGTGCAGGAGAGGACGGCGGCCAAAGCCATGCTCAGCCGACAGAAGTGGATCTCACCGAGTATACACGTTCCATTGACAAACTCAATCATTCATTAGCTTTCCTTCAGACTGAGATGCAGCGATTGGCTCAACAACAGGAAGTGATCATGGCTATGAGGGAGCAGCAGCATCAGCAGGCGTGGGTAATACCTCCTCCTCACACAAACCCTTCGCCACAAAAACACAGTCGAGCCGGCGCTGTTACTAGATCCTCAGGTCCTTCTTCTCCTGCAGACTCTCCTCATTCCACCCACCGTTCTCCAACCAGCATCAAACGCAAATCTGCCTCTTTCCACTCACGTAATCCCCGCACCGCTCGTCCCAGTGAGCTTAAGTTAGCCCCCTACAATCGAGTCTTAACTGCCCCGCAATCTGTCGATAGCATCCCACGACTACGCCGATTTTCTCCCTGCCAGCCCTTGGCAAGTTCTTTCGTTTACATGGGAGAAAAGAAGGAATCCGTCCATCCAGAGACAGTCAAAAATAAGGAGACAGATTCACTCCTTTCCCCAGAGAAGGAGCTTGCCAGTATATGTGTAGCCAATTCATCCCCCACATCCCCCAACAAACAGAACAAAAAAGAACCAATAAAAGTAGATTTATCTACCAAAACCCAGGAAACAGAGGCTCACAGCGAGCCTAAGGCCTCTGACATGGAGACAGACGACCTTCAGAAGTCAGTTGTGGATCTTAAACCAACACTAGAGTCGTCCTTCCCTGAAGTTCTGTCCCACCCTGTGGTAGAAACCGTCATTGTATCACCCACAGAAATTCCCCTCAATCCAGAAGCCTCAAGCCAAGTCAAGAGCAGCTTGATCGAGGTGCCTCTGTCAGTGGTGAAGCCACTGGAGGATCTGGCACTGGACGACAGTCTGGATACTCAGCCTGGAACAGGGGAAGGCCTGGACGATGAACAGAAGTTGTGTCGTGGTTTTTTCTTCAAGGTAAAGTATTGTTTCAGAGAATTTCTCTCACACAAACTCTAAAAAATAACATAATTTTTACAAATAAGCAGTTTAGGTCAGTAAAGACATCCTCGATCTAGGAAAGAACTAGTAATGGATAGCCAACCATGCTGGAGATCATGTGGATTTATGGATCTAGACCACACACATATATTTTGGTCATGCAAAAAGATACAAGAATATTGGGATAAAATATGGAGGGGTATAAGAAAAAT
>JAPQRQ010000019.1:12333461-12351678 GCA_037367365.1 Apogon talboti | reverse complement strand
AAAATTATTTACAACACTTTGAATAGTGCAAAACCACACGTATACTGTCCTCATCATAGAGAATCTTGCATTGAGTCCTCTGGAGGACAGTGGGTGTGTGCTGCCCCCTGCTGGGGGATTATAAGAACTGACAGTACTGTGTATGGCATGTTGACAAAAACCTTGGCTACTGTATGAACAGAACTCCCCTGAACCCAAATGCAGAGGAGTTAACGCCAACTCATAACATCTCTTGAGTGTCCACACCATGGGTGACGTAGAGTCATTGAGGCGCTGATATGCATTATTACCAATTTAAACAGGTCATAAGTGGGGAAAAAAGGCAAGGATTCCAAAAAGCTGAATAACTGATCTGTCAATTATTAAAGCCAAGTGATCTCCATTAAAAGACATGCTCTTCCTCAAATGGACATTTGAGAACTACTAATGCCAAGATGTTCAGATGTGACCCCATCAAAAGCAAAAGAGTTTGAAATGACTAAAGTTTAGAACCTAAGCCACCTGAAGGTAGTGGCCACCACCCCTGAGTGAAAACTATTTAAAAAGGTCTTAGCACCATCATATACCACAGAACGCCAGCTTTGCCGTTTCTTTTCAGTTCAAACATCATTTTTCAGATTGTGACAGACAAAGCACATTGTTTTAAAGTGCGCTCGCTCCCTCTCGAGCCATTCCTTTCACTCACATTTTTCCTTAGCACAATTTCTTCCCAACAAACATCAAGCTCCATTTAAAAACAGCACACAAAGATAAATTACATTTTTGCCATGCATAATAATTAGTTGCATATTGAAATTTCTTTTGGGACCACTTCTTTTTGCTGCCAAAACTTAGACCTTAGAGCAAGTGTGGTGTTAAATTCTCCTCTGAAATGAGAGAATGCAGATACAGTGTCAGTCAAGTGTCGATATTGTAGACACATGCATGAATGTTACAAATACATTATCGGTGCTACTTGAAATAACCTGAAGATTCTAGAAATGCCGCTTGGTCCCCAAGAGGCCCAGGGTCTTTAACATGTGGTGGTTGAATTTTCCTGGCAGACATTACAGAACAGACATCTGAACATAATAGACCTCAAATCTACCTTTGAGGACCAAGGTTAATAGAAAAGTTGGACATGAAAACAAACAGATACCCTGGACAAACAGAGGTATCTTCTGTCCTACTGTACTAAATACTTGTGCATTGATGATGCATTCATCCAGTTGAGACTGGAGGTGGAAAGAAAAAAAAAAAAAACCTAAAAAAAAAAAAAATCACCTCTGAGCATTGATCATTAAACAGGTTTAAATCACGCCAAAGACGAGGAAATAATACTGCAATCACTGCTGATTGTAGAAAGAGAGAAATGATAGGACCATCAGGAAGAGTATCAAGCCTTCATGAGCTGATCTGAATTTGAGATTTCACTTATCGTCATTTCAACCCATAGTTAATTAGGAAGATAAGAACCATTTAAGAGAAAGATTCTGTAGATACGATGGACACGTTAAAGGGCAAATGAGAGAGAAAAGAATTTAAAGTCATCTCTGTGCACTCATGCAAAAGACGTGCACTGTGTGCATCTTTGGCAATGCATAGCACTACATCCCTGGTGTTGAGGTGCAATAATACACACTACAGCAGGCTAATGCTGATTGGTATAGCCCTGTTCAGATTGCATGCTCAGGGAAAAGAATGTATGTAGGACAATGGATAACACATAGTTCCAGATGTGAAACAGTTTGTATAAAGTGCCTCTGAAATGGCACGTTGCTAGATCAGAGCCGTTTGGCTTTGGTTTCAATGACTGACACGCTGCAACCAGGCAGGTGTATACATTTTGGCTCGGCTCTGTGTCGCATAAATCGTGGCATGTCCTTTAGTATACTGCACTAGGAGGAAGTATAGCCCTTCAAGTTAACAAGCCGTCTGAAATTGCACAGGTTGGCCACTCTTCCTCCAGCCTACAGCGCAGGCTACGTGGGGAGCACAGCCCGAACACGTGAAATTTCTCCCGGCGGGTTCTGTTGGGAAGAGGCCCGAAATAATCCTCCAGTCACAAGTCAACCAATCTCTCCTTCTGTCAGCGAGGGTTATGTGTCCTGTTGATACCTATGGCAAAGACAGGAGGAAACCGGTTCAGTGTGATACAATGAGATACAGGCTTAATACCCTTGTATTAAGTTACTTGCAACACGACCACACCTGTTACAGGCATTCATTTGTACAGTTTCCCCGAAGTGGCACAAAGCCAATTATGCAACAGGGTAAATACACAATTTACGAGAATATCAAAGTTGTTATCGGGCTATCAGGATAAACAAATTCTGAAAATCACAACTAGGTCGTTGCAAGAGTGAAATGAAAATCTCTTGGCATCTTTAATCAAATTAAGGAACAATTAATATTATGGGTGGTCATCTTAAACAAATGACTGCAGCTTGAGCAACACTTATGTGAAGCACTATCTTAAGACTGGACACTGCTCAAAGAAACCAGATGTATCTTTATTCACACCCTTGTCAAAGTAAGATCTAAAAACCCATTGGTTATGTGAGATAAATGAGCCCTGGTCAACTGAAGACAGCGCCTGTCAAGTCTGGTGGCTACTGTTCTTAAATGTGAGGAAAATTAGAGATGTCTTACCCGCTTTGTAAAGTAAACTCAGGTAGTGCACCCAAAGATGTCAGCTGTTCCTCCAAGGCCACGATACGCAAACCTATGTAGCCTGAGGACAGCAGCAGCAGCACAACCCTGTAACAAAAACAACAGGACGGGTCAAACACACTGCCTTTTACTGGCTCCATTACAAGTCTTCAGCTTTTCTGTAGCTTAAAGTTTTAGGCAGATGAATGGATAATACCACACCTTAATACTTAGCGAACCTAACATGAAGTCAGATGCTACATTAGGTGTGGACAGAAGTCGCAAAACTAGATTAAGGGTGAGGGAAGAGAAAGGAGACGGGACAAATGAGTAAAAGCAGCGCTACTCACAAAATCAAGTAAATGAAGAGTAGGGTGTTCAGGGTGCTGGCCTCTCTCTGGACCAGCAGGGACCGGGCCTTTTCTGTCACGCTCCATACCCAAGATCCACCTGAGCCAGGAAAAGGAAATGTGAGCGCTACGTTGGTAGGTTACTCCTCTGAAGCCATAAGTCTGGTTTAACTACACAGGCTTTAATAACATAAATACGCAGACGAAGAGTTTGCATATGACTGCATTACCTGATACTGACAGATCTTCTGAAGATGAGCTATCACTCTGCTGCATATGCAAGCTCCTGAAAGTGGAGCCATTTCCATTAGGCACTGTCTCTGAAGGAGGACAAAGGCAAAGTGAGCTATTAGCCAACAGACCACGAACCACGATCCACGATTTCAGACAGAAATAAGAATTTGAGATGACTTTCAATACTTTTTTAGAAGTTACAGTAGCAATGAACATATCAACCCAAGATCATTCCTACCAATGAGGAAGGCCTGTCTGCTTATTAGCATATGAATCCAAATGAGAATGGCTGTTGACCTCTCACCTCTGTGTTGTCTTTGCACAGGTTGGTCTTGTAATGACTGCGATTCGGAGCCATCAAACAAGTCTAAGCTCTCGTCTAAACTGGACTGGCTGGAGTTCTGTTGAGATTAGTTAACAACATGGTTCAGTTAATAGAGAAGGGCCTGTCAAGTTTTTCCATTAAATATGTGATCTCTGAAAATGCTGAGGCCTATGGAATAAGTTGCTTACCACAAGTTTGCTCTTGTCGAAGCTATTCTCGGCTGAGGAGAAGACAGGGCTGCTATTTGTGCTGCCATCCTGTAACAGAGACATTTGTGTTTTAAGCATTTTAAAGTACACTTCAGTAAGATACAATTTTCATGTGAAATGTATCAAATTGACTGCATTTTCTTTGACAGTTGACAGAAAAAACAATGTGTACATTTTAGTTTAGAGAAAAATATACAGTACAACAATACTGCTAACCTCTGTAATAATATTGTGTGTATTTTCAGAAAGTAATATTAGGCAGATGGTACTCATTGGTAATGAATGGCAAGTGATCACAAACAATCATTAAAAATATAACTGTTTATATACATATCTAAATGTGTGGGACATGAGACGTAAGGAAAAACACACTGTTGTGATCGTTTTTCAGTCACACTTGGTACATGAAGCAATCCAAATTTTCACTCGTTTTAAAAATCGGCGCTGAAAATCTAGCTGGAGTGCATTACAAAGTGTTTGTGTTGTATGTTTTCAGGAATTTGTGAGATCTTTCAACACTGGACCTGAGCCACTCACCTCCAGCTGAGGACACACCGAACGCAGCAGCTGATAACATGCTTCTCTATTCCGTAGAGACACAAACAGGTACTGGGTAACGAAAGAAAATGAGAAAAAGACAACGTTAGGCAAACATTTGGCAAAGACACAAACGCAAGGTCCATTTTACCACTGGTTTAATAAGAGGCCAGTGTTTCCCTGAAGGTGAGGAACTAACCTTGTCTCCTTCTGTGGTGCGGATAGACAAGGCATTTGGTACCAGCAAAGCTGTGTTTTGCTTTTTCACGATGTGGATGGAGGAAACTGGGAGCACCACCTGCAACAACACAATCAAATACAAAAGTTTAGTTTGTTTGTGAGACTACAGTAGATAATGAAATATGCATCCCAACAGACAGACTAAATGTTACATCCCATAACATTTTAACCAATAAAACATCTTAGATCACAAACTGGTGCCTACCTTAGTGTCTTTGAGCAGAACTGAGGAGTAGAAACAAGCATGAGTGTCTGTGATGTACAGCCGTCCATGGTAGGGCACTTCCTTCTGCAGGGCACAGAGGTATGCTGGGAGAGGGAAAACATCCAGTTTAATGTAATGCGTGCATATATTCCTGTGTTGTTACTTTCTTCCAAGGCCCATTACCTACCATGTATCAAGTCTTCACTCTCAGGAATGTCAGGAAACAACTTGTGGAATGTCTTGTTGTGCTTTATGAAGCTCTGAGGAGGGAGGATTAAACATTTTAATACAAATATGAGGGTAGTACATGGAAAACTGAGGTGTCATCTTGGCTGAACTGCAGTTTTCAACAAACACTGGACATTCACCTGCTCTGACATTAATTCTTTTTTTCATTCATTCACACTCAAGTATCCTGAATGTCTGTCATGAGTATTGTACTTTGATCTGACAGGTCAAACAACAGGTCCTTTCACGTCGCGTGTTTAGTTTACACTTAAGGTGGACTTACACTTTGTGGGCCTGAGCCTTCTGTCCTTTCAAAGCCTCTGGTCTCAACATCAAATGTCTGCGACCTGTAAAAGACAAATAGCCCAGCTGTCAGTTTAAAGATTATTGGTGGTTTAACTGGTTTGTGGTGCAATGGGAGAAGAGTGTAAGGATAAATAATGCTACAAAGTCACCGCAGACTTCCTCCAGTATAGGGTGGTGTAATATGCATATCTTCTCTCTATCAAATTAATTAGTCAGTGAGTCAAACTGCATGTCCTTTAATGAGATAAAGCATGATGACTGTCTAAGGGAGAACAAAAGAAAAAAAGTTCTGTAAGTGGCAGGCTTATAGTGGTGTGACAGTCTCATCAGTAGAGATACAGAGGGAGGTTCATCTGAACAAATCCACCTTGGCCATTTTTATCATGTGAAGGGACAGTGAGTCCACAGCGGCTGTGCAGTCATGTGTGTGTCACGACTTAACAGCAGCTGAGTCTGGTCTTATGATGCATATCAGAATAGCTGTGAGCCTCTGCTAGATGAAAAAGGTGTAACTGCATGGGTGTAAAAACTGACAAACATTATTTGTCACACATCTAATCAAAGTATAAAAAGGTCTCAGCACTGTAGAGTTCAAATGTGTTTATTGATCCAACTCCCATATTTTAAAAGAAATTAATACCTCAAGTGGGGACTTCAAAATCTTCTTAAAATCCATGTTAAAATGTATTCAACAATATTTACTGTTTATTTCCTTTTTTAAGTAATATTCAGCCTGATGAAACAAATGTCCCTGGACTATTAAGTAATTTTAATTTCAGAAGGTGGAGGGATATTTTGGATTTTCCAGTTTGTCTAAAATTACTTGTGGTTTGAAAATGCAGTTACTATTCTTCAAACAGATTTATTTTTAACTTTATATTTTATTGGTGTCTGGGCCAATAATTTCAACCTCTAGATAGCTTCTTTAAGTCTCAAATGAATGAATTTCAGTTTGAGAGTGAACTGACTGAACTTCCTCAGTTGTTCTTACCTGATGGCTACTTGTCTGGTGAGTGTTTTGTGCTGCTGCTGGATCTCGAGTTGTGCAGCCTCTAGACTCAGAGCTTTCCTGGTTTCCACCTTCTTGATGCTTGCATTGCTCAAGCTGCTCCTGCTTTTCTTCACTTTGGCTGGAAGCCCGCCACCACCGCTCTCCACAGGGTAGCTGCTGAAAATGGGAAAAGAGTCAAGGCTTTAGCAATACAAAAAATATTGCTCAGATACAGCATTACACAGTCCAATTTGTAATTCACTAGCATTATTAGAAGTGCAGAGAGTCACAGCCAAGACCTGCACCTACGAAAATTCATAACCTCTACTGACGGATTTAAAAATAGCACATGATACTAACTGTTTCACTTAAGAGCAAGTTAAGAACCTGTTTACTTAAGTGATGAACAGGAAATATTTTAAAGGTTTTGAAGATGAGAACTCATTAAAACAAGAGGAAGTAAAGGAACTGAATTCTTTAAAATCTTTGTCTCTAAAGATGGCTGACAAGCAAATGAAAGTACTGTATTTGGTTAGGACATATTAGATTGAGAATTAACCACATGTTTACAAACCCAAACCACTCCAAAGCTTTTAAAATTACAGTCTTTGTGCTGACTTGGTACAATAGACCAGTACAATGGGCCTATCTTTATATGTTTGGCATGTCTAGTTTTCCAAATCAAGGTTTATTGATACACATTGCGCCAGTGCTCATCTCTTGGCTGCTTTACAAGCTACATAATGAGGCTCATGATCTGACGCCAATGAGAGTCCGTAAATATGCCATGCCAGTAAGCTCTTAAAAATAAAGATTTACTACAGCTCTTTAAAATCTATGGTGTGTCCTTGACCTGAAGTATATGAATGTGAAGCAAAGGGGTCATGTATCAACAAATGTACAGATGTCAACAACATTAACACAACAAAGAACAATACACAGCCCAACTGTAACTTTCAAATACACAGCAAAAAACAAAAAATAAGAGAATGCCAAGATCAACTTACCTGGAAAACTTAAATCGCTTTGATGAACGAAAACTAATATACCTGCTCACAGTAGGCATTGCTTTCACCTTAAATAAATAAAAATGTAGTAAATACTTTAAACTATCCTCTTTAGTAAAAAAAAAAAGTTTAGTTTTTTTTTTTTACAATCTTCTTAACATTCTAAACATGTGATCCACCTAAGTTTTTGTGCTAGTTAAGCAACAAGTCTTTGCTGCATCCTGCCAGAAAAAACAGTTGCTGTATGAATGTGCTGGTAATAAGGAAGCCACTTAGTACTGAGAATGGTGTGACACTCCGTAGTGAGTGACGTCAAACTCAACCACTCCCCCAAAGCCAAACAGGCATGAAAAGAGACCAGCGTGCACACAGTTTCCCTCACATAGACACAGGGAGTGGAATGAAACAAGCACTGGCATGTTTAAGGAAAACAACAAAGCCAGTCTAATAAAATCTTGTACCAAGAGGGTATTTTATCCAAAATCCAAACCTTTTCCT
Organism: Apogon talboti; assembly: GCA_037367365.1. Lineage (NCBI taxonomy): Eukaryota > Metazoa > Chordata > Actinopteri > Kurtiformes > Apogonidae > Apogon > Apogon talboti. The sequence goes on along the minus strand of JAPQRQ010000019.1, from coordinate 12,343,917 downwards.
GAGATTTGATCTGAGGGCAAACAAGGCAAGAAACTTTTTAACAACAGGTTTGTGCGTGAGAAAGAATTTCATACTTGAGGTGCTTTGACAAGCCCATCTGGTCTGATCTAGGAGTGGTGCACAGGGCACACATCTCCCTCCAGGCACTGAATCTAGTCCAAAAGAAAAAAAACATACAAAACAAACTCTGAAGTCTTCCTTTAACTAAGCCACTTTGCTAAGAGACTTGTTAAAAGCTGCTCCCCATGAAGAAGTAGTAACCAACCATTAACTGGCAGGACAATATTAACATAGTTATTTCTTAGTTTATGTTTTCACAAACCACATTTAGAATGAAGTGTCATTACTATGTTTCTTTTCGCCCAAACAGTAACCCAGTCATAAGTGAACATTTTCACTACCGAGTTGCCTGAAGAACTGGAGTAAAGGTCAGAGTAGGGGAAAAAAACATGCCAGTTAACTTACCCTGTAATTAGACTTAAATGATTATCAAATAATATCCATCTCCATCTAACCACTTATCAATTAAACCACCAGAAGACATTTAAAGGTTTAGGCATTGAAACCGTCTACGACACACAATCTTGAGTGTTATTGGTTACTTTTGAATATTAACTAATTATGGATTTAAAAAAAAAAACCAGCCAAATTCTAACTGTGGAAAGAAGCAGACCCATATAGCTAACCACAGAAGTCCTGTTATTGTATACATCCTGTTGAGGTTAGTTGTGTTAAAGATGACAAACTGTGACAACTTCATGGACCGACTTTTGACAAGGTGATGATGCATTTCCATGTACGCTCACCTGGCCCATTTCCTCAATGGGGTTAAAGTTGTAGGTTTATAGCAGCAATATTTAAATACTATAAACGGTTTGAATTTGTCAACAACTTCCTCTTTACTACAATGTAACCGTAACCATTAACAAGGAAAATGTTGACCTTCATATTCAAGCCGGGAAGTCACACGCTGCACACCTGCTCAACAGGATATGCCGTTTAAAAAGTACCTAGGAGAAAATGTGAATATTCCATAAACATAATAAACATAACATAATAACCATGGGTGTATAGTCATATGACGATGTACATAACAAGACTCACATGACGTGCACTTGCTTGAAAGAGCAGTGCTAATATTACTCTAATCATTCACCATGAACGACAGCTGTCTTTGCGCTCATTAACATACTGTCTGTAGTTTGTCAATACAGTTCGATGATAAGCCAGCTACCCACTTCAACTGGGTCTTCCTGTTATTGCAGAGATTACAGGAAATATCACCATAGTCTTGTTACTGGTAGGATGACACTGTAGTGAGGAAGATATCCACGACAAATCAATACCTTGAAGCAAAAAAAAAAAATCATATTTTTAAAAAGCAAACAAATTATGATGGTCAGCGGTGACTAATCAGAGATAAGTGTGTAAAGGTCAGACTATGGCCTTGACTTCTGACCCACTTCCTTGTCCAAGCAATCAGTCTTGGCAGCTGACCAAATCATTGCCATGCCTAACTCTAGAAGATCTACATAAACATATCAGTTCCTCTGGAGCACTGGATTAACATGGACATGCAGGACATTAGGAGTACATTTATCTGAACAGTTTGTCTCAGATGAAAAACAGCATGAAGCAACCTCACATGATGACAGTTATGTTGTGCGACATGAACAGGTAAACACTACAGTTTAATGGTTTTCCTTATCTGTATTAGTTCTAGTAGTATCTAAGGGGAGTGGCCTAACCTCTTTGTCACAGTGTCACTATTCTGAACTAAAATCCATGTCCTTTTTTTAGTATATTTCCATGGACTGGCATGGAATTGAATGTGAAAACAACAAATTATCTCAAAGATGAGCTGCTGAAAAAACCCCCCAAAAAAACCAAACAAAAAACACACTTTCAAAGGGCTGACTTCAGGCTAAAACACAATTCGCAGACTTACAGCACTGGTATGACTTCAACAACTCAGGGTCCTATGCAGCCAAACAATGAGCCTAAATCCAAATAACTCAGCCATGCCTTATCTAAGACAGTTTGAAGACTACTGGCTTGGGTGAGTAACTAAATATGCTTACTCAACTTACCTTCCGGACTCCCCAGAGACATGAGTACCAGCCAGAGCTCCCTGATGGTTTAAAGTGACTTTCCCTCTCTCCATGATCAACCAGTTTTCCTAAACGTCTTCAACAATGTCCAACACCCTGAAGCCACCGCTTGTTGAAAGATCTGAGTGACTATGTCTGGTGATTATCTTGTGCACTTAGACCCTGAGCACTGTTGGCCAAATTCAGTAGGTATAAAGGTCTGGTTAACAGCAACAGCTAAACATATACTGTAGACAGAGACAGAGCCAGAACACACAGCAGTACAGGATGAAAAAAGGGGGAGAGTGAAAGAAGCAACTGGGATTTCAATGCTAAAATGCCCTCCCAGGCTTTGTCTTAAACTGTTGCTGTGGAAACTAAGTGAATAGTTTCAACAGTAGAACCAGGGGAGGGATTGGGGGAGCATTGCTGGGCTATTCTCAGTTCAGTAGGAGGCTTTACCACAACTTTCAATAGCCCACTCTCAATAACAAAAACGACATGGGTTTTAAAGCTGACAGTATAATATGCATGACAATAGATGGCTCATACTCTTTGTGGAGGATATACACAGGTCCGTCAACCACAAGAACAGTTGTGTAAGGGACTATACACTGACACTCAGAAAATTTGAGTAGTCCAGTTTAATGCAAAAAAAAAAACCAAAAACAAAAAAAACAACTACACTACAAATCAACTACTGTGAGAACTGAGTAATAACTTCATTGATTTTTCAAGGAAAATTTATATTTTCTTCTCAAATGTACTTTCAGTTTTGGGCTGTTGGTTGATGAAAAAACAGTGTGAAAAATGCGGCTAAAATGACAGCCATCCTCTACTGAGTTTAACCAATTTAAGTTTTTTGTATTGTAAAAACAAAGAGTAGAGTAAGCAGGATCCTCTGGAAAGAAGCTTCAACTGAGACACAGTCTAATTTTTGTACTGCAGGACATTCCAGACAGCTGATGAACTCCTCAGGGCATAGAAATTGGATGTTTTGATTCTCGGTCTCGAGATGAAACAGCTGATCCCAGGAGTCCTAGTGCAGACGTCAGCAGTACGTAAGCTGGTCTGCAAGCGCCCTTACACAAACCTGCCTCTGAATGGGTTGCTTATGTCCAAGCTTTCTAGTAAACCAACATTATAGCAACCAAGTATTACAAAGATACATATCAAAGAAATCTCTGTGAGAGCAGTCAACTACCTGAGTGCCTGAGTGTGACAGCACCATTTTCTGGAGTTATGGGTAACTTATATAAACTATTCCCAATCATGGAATCTGTTTATTCCAAAGCCAAAATAAATTATTCCATGTCCATGCTCAGCAGACATTGAAATATGTTCTATCGTTTGGTCTAGCAAGTAAAGCTTTATATAAGATGAGAAACCAAAACTCCAAGTAAAAACCAAAAGAGAAGAAGTCTTTAGAGTCAATTCTGTGTTGGCCCCAAAGAGATTATGTGCCTGTGTGCGTTAAGAACAAGTGTGTGTATGTTTGAGTGGGAAGTCATGTGGCCTGTGCACACAGCCTTTCCCTCCACTTCCTCTGCTCTAACTGGCCACTGAAACAGAGAGGCTCTTTCTTCGGGGCATCTCAAGAATACTTTCAGTGATCTGGCATGTGAGCAGCAGCAGCAAGTAGCAAGTGGAAAATCTCACCTGACTCCAAAAATGAAGTAAAAGTAGGCCACTCCATTGTGGATTTAACCAAACAGAAACATTTGCCGATACCAGCTCCTAAGAATGTTGTCTTGAAGAGCAAAAACTCTTTTACAGCTCCGAGTTCATTTGAAATAAAACACAATCTGAATCTGCAAAACTCAGATGGACATGAAAATTAACTATAACGTAGTTCAGCAAAAATGTTTGTCAAACATACATGTAGCCTAAAGACGTTCATGGTCTTGCATACCACATAGCAGGTGTTTATTCATGCATCCTGGAGGGTGGACTGTTTACAAAAAGATTACCGCTGGTAATGTTAACGTTTCACATAAATCCATTGAAAAACTGAGTATACTAAGAACAGCCAATTTCAAGTTAAGCTTTGCTGTCTTTCTAAGTGTACCCAGAGAAATTGCTTAAAAAAAAAAAAAAACTCCACCGCACTTCTGTTCAGGAAGCCAGCTTCTGAGGAGATTCATTCTTTGACACAGTAGTGACAAAACAATATCCCATTTTTCCAAAGGACTGGGTTTTATCTTCAAATAAAAATACGATTAAAAAAAGAACACATACATTCTGTAACCAAACATTATGCTGTTGTTAAAAACAGAGTATACAACAAGATCTAGTGGAGTTTGTGAGTACATAAAGACTTTTTTTGTATGACTTGAAAAAAGTACAGGTGGAATTCCCCAGGCTACTGTGAGTACAAAAAGGCGAGTTAGAAGAATTGACCATTTTTCTTGGCACTGTGAAAAGGCCAAAACAGTGGTCATTAACACTAGCTTGACAGAGGCAACACAAGAGCTCAACCTTGACCAGCTGGTTAGTATGCAACCCTTCATTTAGCAATAAACAGTCCAGCAAATGTGGTTTTCATCCTCTAACTAAGGCTTTCCTTCCACGCCTTCAGACCATCTCATAATTTGGACCTACATGGTATATTCACTAGCCACAGCAGGCAGGGAAGCTCTTTCCTGAGAGCATCTTTCAGGAGCAGACGCCAGCAAGGCTGCCCCACCCAGCCTATTCCAGGATTCTCAAACCCACTAAGCTTTGCAGTTATACCAGGTTCTTCCCTATTCAGACAGGGAAATTCATATTTCCTCCCTGTACAGTGTAAAGCTGACTGCAAATCACTTCATATTGCACTCAATATTTCAACCATCTCCCTGAATTGCAGATTTTCTGGTATTCTCGCTTTCTTTAAGGGAATTTACTTATACACAGAACACAGAAAATGTTATAGATGCAGATATAACTATGTTTGAATGCAAATTACATATATATGGAGACAGCCTAAGCACACACACAAGCCAAAAGTCTTCCATACATACTTGTGTGTAGTGGAAACAGATTATCACCCCACATACCATATTACATACACCACTGCTGTCCTGACAGTCAGCCAGAGGCTCCAGCAAATGGCTATCTATGGGGAGGAAAGTGAAAGGCAAAGCTCAAAGGACGAGGAGTACTAACAGTGAGATACAGGGGGCATTTATATAACACCATCTACCACCTGTGGTTGACTCATGGGAGCTAAAAATAGGCTTTTCTGGGAAAACAGACTTGCTCTTCTCATGTTTGACAAGTGTGTACATTTCCCTGTGGGGTATAGAGTAACAAAATATGGACCACCTATGCAAGCACGTTCAAGAGTGTATAAAAGAATTAAGTTATGGACACATCACTGCCTGGCTGAACCTCACCATCTATCCATCATAAGTAATTAAAAACAACAACAACACAATTATGCTTATTTGACTCTGAGGCTGTTAAATAAAGCTGTGTCCACTGTCTCCACACCTTCTTACATAGATTAGCCAGGTACTAAACACAAATAACACACATAACACTTCATAGTACTAATGTGGGTCAAGCTTTGTGCTCTTGGAGTGACGCTCAGTGAGGACAAACACAAAGATCACAACATGTCTGAACATTAGAGTACAAACTGTTCAGCGAAATGACTGAACCAACTGTCATCCCGAGAACATATTTTCATTTCCAAAATGATCGTCTTGTTGACAATAATTAATTACAATTTGATGATTTCATTTGTACAACCTTTAACAAAGTTCTTCAACCTATATGTACCCCCCCCCCCCCCACTGCGGTAATCACTATCAGGTGCTTAAATCACTTAGATCACTTAATTGATGACTGAGCCAAGACGTGACGCTAAGCAAACACAGTGTAGCCTTCTGATGCCGTGTCCGCTAATGCTGGCTCTGCTAATAAACAGGGCTATCGCAAGGATATTCTAAAAAGATACGGTCACAATCATTGAATATATTTTCCAACTTAGAACACGTGTGACACTTAAATTATTTTGTGGTGTCAGTGAATGTAACAAATCGTGACATTATATTTACGGCTAATTCAACTAGCCAACACATCTTACGCTAGGTTAGCATGCTAGCTTTGTCTACTCAGTGGGAGCTACGTATGATGCATTTTGTTAAACGTACAGTTTACGATTACAACACCAACTGTCTGGTCTGAATTAGATTGGACATTAACGAAAAATTAAACGACATGAGACATTTACGAGAGATTTTCGTTAAGAAACCAGATGCTAGTCTATAGCATCCACCCTGTTGATGATGCTCACCGGCAGATAACGGTTCAACTAGCCACATCCATTTCCTACTCACCTCTCTTTCATGAAGTGCTTGATTCGGACAATGGCCTTTTCATCTATCTTCCTGAGGAAGGTTTTCAATCTTTCTCTCTTGTTTTCAAGCATTCTTCCCTCGGCCAGTGGTGGTCGTTTCGTCTCGCAACGACGCTCCACGCCAAACTCCGCCGTCCTTGTTTAGCCTGTGCTTCTTTCTTCTCACTTCATCTACGGCTGATTAAGATAATGAGCTTAAATCGGACCAAGTCAGCCGACCAATCAGCGTCAGAAGCAGGTTGGGAAAAACGGTCAGATCAGATCGGTCCACCAATCAGAAAGAGGTAGTTGGCTTGGCATGACCGCCCATTACCTTATATAGCAGTCGGGACGTCCCCCTTTTTTTTTTCTATATGTGGTAAAGCTGGGGCCTGTGTTATTATTGTGGCGGAGTGGTCTTTTTCATTAATAATTTACATGTAGCACTTTAACCTTTTAACACGTGTGAACTGCATGAGGAACACACAACATGGTTTAACAACAGACTACAAATTGTACATGACATTGCAACGCATCAGAGAACATATATGTACTAGAACACTAGGGTGGGGCTGTAGTGTTTAACATACTGCTGGATATCAGAAAAAAGGCAGATTTTAAACATACATGAGGGTAAACTGTATAATAACATAATGTAACTGTATACTTGTATTAAAAGACAGCCTATTGAGTTTTTTTTTTAAAAATAAATAGCATTACATGTAGGTATTATTGATGAAAAGGTTCTGACTATGTATCGAGTGAGTTTGTTTGGGTGAATTTTCTAGAATGACATCTCACTTTGGTGGCCTTGAAAATATTACAGCACACTTTCCTTCCTCTATTTGGAGAGAGAGGCAACAACTGCTGCAGCAAATGGCAAAGTCATACACCTACTATACAAACTAGATCAAGGCTGAAAGGGCAAAGGTTAAGACACACCGAAGGACTTGAATGTGACTTCTTTGTTAGGCTAGCCTCTGTAGAGCTATTGAAAATGTATTATGGGCCAATAGGGAGGAGTAGCATAGGCCTATTTGAGTATCTTATAAAAGCTATGTTTGAGCTCATAGCAAATATTCTGGAGTATATAGCCTTTTACAGTTTTCTGTAAGTAAATCTGTTCCTTGAAGTCCCAGTAGAATATGAAACCACTGAACAAAGAGACTTTATTTTACTGCTGACATTAACCATTTGTGATATAATGTTTTGTTTGACTAAAATAGTAATATTTTAGGAGAAATCCCTTCATTATCCAATGCAGCCTTTATTGTTTTTTGTTTTTTTTTTATTTTTTATGTCACTGATGCGTCACATGCTGACAAACCAGTGAATTACCATTTAAGCACATTTCCGGTTGATTTCACCACGGCTTTCTGCACAATATCCTGACTCTACTGATGGAGACCTTGAACACATTTAAAGGGGAAAGCCACATATTGTGAGGTATACACCCAAATTCGAGCTTGAAAAGCCTCCCCCTCCTTGCCAGGCAGCTCAGGCGCTATATACCACGCCACCAGGAACAGAGGAGACAGTGTACCGCCATATGACACAGCAAACGCCCTCACACAATCTGTCTTATAGAGGCTAGCCCCCAGTCTCTGACTCCCACACAACAAAGCAGACAGACAGAGAGGAGGAAACCACGTCTAAATGAAGTCATTCATTCAGGGGGGTGGGCATACAGTGTAGGCAATGCTGCTTTTTTGTGTTGATTCATCAGTGCTGAATGGGATTAATAAGTGGGCAAAGCGTGGACACTGTCAAAGACCCCATGCCCACAAAAGCACAAGCTTTGTTGATGTAATTCTGTGTAATGTGTGGCAGTCGCCTTTAGAAGTTATGATAAATTTCAAGGTTGGAAATATAATAAGCCAACAGGATCATCTAAAATGAGACAAAGATTATTACTGGCTTTCCATTGTAAGAATATCATTATTTAACATTTCTTACAGATGATGTAAAAGCAGCAGTCTATCAGTTCATCAATACAGTATCACAGCTGTCACTTTGGAATAAGATATATATTACACACTTTAGTAATAACAACATTATGAACAATGGTAGGGTACTACAGCATTTGACTTTAGTTTCAGTTAGTTTCTCCCTTTTCCAATTTTGAGGAGAATTTTAGGGCCCGCCCTAAATGACAAAAAAGAAAAATCATTTATCTATTAAGCTATGGTGATTTTGTTTATTTTTATCTGAAGTTTTCTGAGAAGCTCTGAAATTTTAGTGACAAACAAATAAGAAAATTAAATTGAATAAATGTATGTACTTTTTTTTTTTAGTTTTATGAAACCATACATTTTGTTATTGACACTCTGGATTGTAAAGCCTAAATTGCATGGTTTTTATTCAGTCACTACTTGTAAATGAAAAAAAAACCCCAAAATACACTGTATATAAATTGACTGTATAGACTCTTTTGATACAATGATGGCATAAATATCTGTCTCCTGGCTACTCTTTTAATATATAATACTCTGCAAGCACAGCCTTTGACTGAACATCCACTGAGTTATTGACAGTAAATAATGTGTAAAGTGATGACCTTCCTGTTAGAATTTTTCATGGGTGTGTCCTTCGCAAGTAGGAAGAAAAGAGGAAGGGTGTCCTCTGTGTTGACAGTCTGATGACAGCTGAGTTTGAACCAAATATTTGTACTCTTTTGCATTTTTACACATGTGCTTGTACAAGAAGAAAAAAAAATAAGAGGCTCTTTGTAGCGATGACTATTTATTATCTGTTTTACCGTGGAGATCCTTATTATCAGTTACTGGAGTACACACTCTGACCTTGGGAGGGTGCAGCACCTTGGCCTGGAAAACAGGGCTATGACGCACAGACAGCTGCAGCCATGCACTCTGTAGCCCAGGTGTGCAGGAATGCTTATATAGCAGGATAAAAGAGGACATCACAGGCTCTATACCCACTGCAGAATGATGGGATTCAGATGTTTGATTTAATATCATCCATATAATATTTATCTTATCTCCAGTTAAGTCCAATATCATAATTTTGACTGTCACATCTCTCAAATGTCACGCCAAAATCGAAACTTGAGGGAGTTTCACATCTACTTTATATGGTTTGCTTTGAGTACCATACCATGAGAAATCAGAAAAAAGCTTTAGTCTTTTGCATGAGTAAACAGCATATGTTGAGCTGGGAAAATATTTCTGTCTGAGGGGATGCCGATGAGAAATTCCCAGTTGGTATTTTAAAATGTGATTAGTTTGGAATTTCCACATACAAATAGATGTCTCTTTGTGCCTCATTATGAAAACTTTCCTGATCATCTCATGACTATTGGATCATGCAGGACAGACACAGTTCCTATGGGCAGCAGGGAATCATCTAAGACAAAATAGGAATATGTTGCATTTTAGCGTTTATACACTTGTAAATCTAAGTATATCATTGCAGGGACAATTGTCTGGTGAAGTACATGCTCAATAATTTTCTGTGCCAAATTATTTCTTTCCTTTATATGTCTTTTTTCCTACAATTATGATGATACATGCATGCAAATGAACAATAATTCAATATCATATCAGTTTAGTGTTTTGCTCTAATGTTGACAAGAAGATCATAACTTACATATTAACACACATGCACATATTATTTACCATTTTATTTTGTAGCCCAGATTGTACACACAATTTAAGCATCACTTTATTTGTCAATGATTCAGTCTCATTAACCCATAAAGACCCAGTGCTACTTTGGTGGCAGGTCCCAAATTAATTTTTCTCTCTATTTAACCTTTCTTAAGTTATTTATCACCATGTATTGTTATGTTGTCCTCTTATTTAGCATTTTTCACTGTAAATCATGTATTTTCCTGTATTTAATTTCCTATATCTGATTAAGATGTTCATGAAAACTCATAGTAAATTCAAAGGTTATGATATCAAAAAGAGAAAACTGAAGAAAAAAATTACTTTATCAGTGAAATCTATCATTAACTGAACATAAACCAAGTGTCTTCATCCACTGTCATTGATCCAACTCCATGGGTTTTACTGGTGAATCA
>JAPQRQ010000019.1:12312395-12328683 GCA_037367365.1 Apogon talboti | reverse complement strand
TATATTTTTTTTTTTTGTGCAAGAAGAATCTTTGTATAGGGAATCTGTGTAGTTGACTATGTTCTGATGATTGATGATTTAATTTCAGTAATAAGTAACACTGTCTATGAAGCTGTAATATGGTTTTAACATGCACCACAGACATAATGACTCAACCTAATGGCAATTTTAAGCCAGAATTCTTGTTGCATTAGATTGCATTATGTGGAGGGCTTTAACAGCACTTTACTTTTACATGGGTGTTCATGCTATTGCATTCAGTTAGTAATACATACAACTAATTTTTGCTCTTTTTCTTCCTTCAGATCCTGTTTTGCACCCTCAACTCCCACAAAGTGGACATGCAGAAACTACTTGGGGGTCAAATCGGACTAGAAGACTTCATCTTTGCTCATGTCAGAGGGGAAACTAAGGAAGTGGAGGTTACTAAGACAGAAGACGCATTGGGCCTCACTATCACAGACAATGGAGCTGGATATGCTTTCATTAAGGTAAATGACAGATTGATCAAACAGGCTAAAGAACAGTGAACTGGACTGAAGCATAAGATAAAGAAATACTCTCTAGATGTTTCTAAATGTGTGTTTTTCTCCCAGAGGATAAAGGAAGGCAGCACCATTGATCGGCTGAAGACAGTATGTGTTGGTGACCACATTGAGGCAATTAATGATCAGAGCATTGTAGGGTGTCGACACTATGAGGTGGCCAAGATGCTGAAAGAGCAGCCGAGGGGTATACCCTTCACCCTCCGCCTGGTCGGACCCAAGAAGGCCTTTGGTGAGTGCCTAAGTTCAAATCTGACTTTTACATTTGTACCGCATTGAGTTTGGTCACACAAAATATAACATTAAAGTGACATTGTTAATTATTCTGGTTGATTGTGGCCTTTTTTTAAGTTGCTAAATGACCTTTTAACCTTCAAAACAACCGATGCTCAACCAAAGCATCGAGTGATACACAATTTTTAATAACTTTTTAACCACTAATTTTATCAATACATGTAAATAACTTGAATAAAATGCAGTTTCTCAGCTTTTCAGTGGGATCAGTTACATCTTATTTGGACATTTGGAAGTTCCATAGTCAATATGGAAACAGATCATTTTCTGCTACATCGATTCACCATTACAACCCATGTAGTTTGACCAATGGCAATGGTTATAGTGGCTTGTTTTTCCATTCTGTTAATGAGATATTTTGCTGGAAAAAGCCCCCATTTCTTCCATTTTCTCTGTTTTTATATAATAACTTTTGAATTTACTCTGAACTTCAATGAACATCTACAGGATCAGTAAATTAAATATAGGAAAATACCTGATTTTCATTGAAAACTGCAAAAGGGAGAGGATAATATTACAATAAATGGAGATAAATCACAGTCAACGGTTAAATGTAGAAAAATAATTCATTTGGAAGTTACCACCAGAGTAGTTCTAAGCCTTTAGGTGTTAATTATATAAAACAAATTCTTCATCCCAATACACATCCTTTTAATACTTTTCTATGCTTCTGAATGCCGGTCACACATCCCCATAGGTCTAAATGTGTTGTTGAGAAGATGGGTCGGATTGAAACCAGCGGAGGTTTTGAGTTTGTGAAACAGAAAGTGAAAGGAAAGGAAGGAGGGAATTATAGATGATTCAAAGTTCTCAGGACACAGAAAAGAAACTGTGTAATCAGTACTTGGGCTATGATTCATAATACTGACATTTAATATCGTTAGCGCTGAGAGCTGCCCCTGGGCATGCATTGTTCCTGACAAAAACTGATGACTACTTATCAGAAGCTTTGCTCTGGTGTCCACAGGCCCCAGTGGGTGACCGATTTCCCACAGTGTCTCCATAGGCCTGTTACATCAGCCAAATAGGAAGGGGAGACAGGGACATTTTGGAGATTACTGGCTATCTGCCATAGTGTCTGGCAAAGTCATTAAACTTGGCAGCTATAATTAATGGACTACAATGTGGAAACAAAGCATGTTTTTTGGTTTAAAATAAATGCAACTGTTATTTACAGACAGATGAATGTCTTTCCAAATGATAATCACTTGAAAAAGCAGATTCTGAAATAAACCCTCTACATTTTATTTAGATTTGACCAGGCGTAGAATAAACATGTTTTAATAGGAATGCAGAAGACAAATGGGGGATACAATAGGTGTCTTTTCCACACGCTGTATGTACAGTACAGAGTGAAACAATGTATATGTTAAACACACACGTATATACAGAACACAGTGATCTGTACTAACTCGTGCACTCAATGCCACATAAAGCTAAATATTTAAATCAAATATAGTTGTAATATTTCTCTGTTGCTACAGCGCTTGGCAACCGCTTTTATTTATAAGTCGACGGTTTATTTTAAAGGAAAGAAAGTGAGTGAAGGCACAAAATGTTACAGCAAGTGGTTTCATGAGTGACCAGCACTGCTCTGATGGTGATAAATATCCTACAGAGGATGCATTTTGTGGACTGTGACCTTCTACTTTCAGGGACATTCTCTGAAAAACAATGACAGTCCTTCTTCTTAATTTCACATGAAGTCATTTGCCTGTCAAAATTACAAGGGACGTATTCATTGCACGAGGTGAGGGAGGGGAAGTGGCCTCTACTGAGGGAATAAAGCACACCCTGCTGTCCAGAATTTTGCTTATCAGACAGGAAATGCACTGCTAACAGACAGACTTCCTACACTTTTCTGCATCTCTTAGTGCCTTATGTTATGCTATGAATGAGCAGGCTTTACATTAGCAAATAAAGACATCTACTGAAGCACAAAGTCAAAAGGTATGGGATTATCTTTAGTAGTCTTAGCATTCTTATTACATAGCCTTGAAAAAGTAGTCTTAAAAAAACTTCTGCAGGAAATGAGTGAATTCCCTTTTGGAATTATTAGAGTTTAGTATATCACTAAAAACACTGAAAACAGACATGCAATTTCACACATTAGGAACTAAAATAACTGCATAAAGGAGCAAAGACAACACAGTAGTAATGGATTACTGTGCAAAAGTCTTAGGCCGCCTTTAGGTTTTTGGTTTAATAAAGTTATCATGATCACAAAAATGCATTACTGAGTTTCTGTATTAAAATTTAATCAGGATGTACATGAAGTATGCACAGCATTAAAAACAATAAGTTAAAAGAAAAAAAGTTTCTCTAAACCAAAGTGGTATTACTTAGTGTGACATGTCTTTAAGCCTCTTGTTCAGACAATGTGAGATTTATTGCATTAATTTTCTAATGTTTTATACCAGGTTTCATTCAACATATATCCGATGTTTGTAACTGTTTGCCCTTTGTGGGGACAGAGATAATAATAAATAGTGACTTTAACCTTTAGAACCCATTTAGTTCAGTTTTTTGTGTCTTTCAAGGCTGTTCACATATTTATTGTATTTTCTTGTTGCATCTGAAGGAAAGAGAATGAGAAATAAATATGTATGTTTAATTCAACCCTGCAATAACAAGAAAGCTAAAGATGGCCCAAGAGTTTTGCATAGTACCGTGTATATATTTCTAAAAGTACATGTATTTCTTAGTTAAAGGCAAAAATGACTCATTATTTAATCACATTACTAGTATATCAAGCATAATTTGATAAAATAATAGGTCTAGGGAGTTGCAGCAATATTGCTCTCAGGCAAAGTAAGATAAAAACTTCTCAATTAAAGGTGAATATGTGCATATTAAAACCAGAAGAGAACCGCATTTGAATACACTTTGCCAAAAATATAGGGTAAATGTATCTGACTGTTTCTGAAAAATGTTATCATCTCGTGTGGTTGTGTTTGTGTGTGTGTGTGTGTGTGGTTAGACATGATTGGAATGAGGACCAAAGCACCAAAATCTAATGATTGCAAGATGGTGAACGGGAAGGAGACGTTGCGTCTTCGCTCCAAAGGGTCTGCAACAGTTCAGGAAGTGGTGAGTTTCGCACGGTCTTTGGAACAACGACATGACACATTTCAACCTCTGACGCTCGGCTAATACATGAACAAACAAAAATAGCTGTTTTATTAACCTTTCATCCGTGACTTATCATGAAGTAATATATTACAGTCTGCTCTGTACGGCTGTTTTATTTTGCCTCTCCATCCTTTTCCATGAGGTTTTTGGACGTGCTGAGTCATTACACACATATTTCCCAGTGTACCACTACTTGACCTCTGGCATGAACATGAACTAACAACCACGCATATGCTCAGAATTAATCTTAATCATCTTGATATAATGTGCTCTTCTATGCCACAACTGTCTTCCCTATTTTATTAATAATAATAATAATAATAATAATAATAATACATTTTATTTATAAGCACCTTTCATGACACCCAAGGACACTGTACAACAGTAGATTAAAAAAAGACAATACAAAGAATATAAAATAAATAAATAAAACACACGTCTTCATGCAAGATATGTCACATTGTACAGAACTGACATCTAAACACATGCAGTATTTCACTTAAGGTTCACAATTGCTCTCAATGATGCAACAAATGAATGACACTGGCCCTTTCTCAACACCTACCTTCTAACACCTATCAGGAGTACTTGTGTAGGCTCTCTTCAGGTTTTCCTTATCTGTACACTTTGATATATTTATCTAAGAGAGAAGTGATAAACAATAGTCCAAGGTATTCTTGGCTCTAACATGTTTTGGCATGAGCAGATAAGCTCCCTGAGAGTTTTTATCACCATATTTAGAGCTTGAACACCGCTGAATTCAAAACAACACCTCTGTATTTTTTTCTGCCAGCAGAATGAGTTTGAGGAGCGGGCCACCAAGAAAGTGGATGACCTGCTGGAGAGCTACATGGGAATCAGAGATTTAGAGCTGGGTAAGACCACCCACTTAACACTTGCAGCGTAAAATATACATAACTTTTTTTGTATAATGAAAATGCATTCAAATTCAGGGCCATAGGGATTCAGGGGATTTACAGTCGCACAGCCTCAGGAACACTGGTTATGAAAAGTTCATGAAGTTGTGAACATCACCAACCCATGAATCCATTTGGAATTCAAGTTGAACAGCGTTTCCAATGATATGAACCTACCCTCACCCACAACTTCAAGACCAATAACCTGATTTACAGCACAGTCACAGGAGTCTCATTTTCAGTTTTACTTTTATCTATATGACTGTTCTTCAAGCTGTTGTTTGCTGTTGGTCTTGGTCCAACACGTTACACTGGGCCACATATTATGGAGGAGGATGTGAATATTTGTATAAGATTTGCTCCTAGTGATGAAATTCTAAGAGAAATTTTAGAATTACATCACATTTCCTACAAATAAAGAATATACCCCTAAAGTTAACACTAGATAACTAAGAAAGATAAAGGCTATTAACAAATCATCTTAACCCATCATAGGGTGTAGACTTTAAAGAGTCTTAGTGGAAATAGTAGTAGTAGAAAATGGCAAAAAGAAAAACAGGTTGGGTTAAGATTAAATTGAGACTCAAAGTGAAACTTGCAGTGTAAAAAGAAAAGACAGAAAAGTAATTATTTTCAAACATATGAAGCCTAAATAAAATATAAAATGAACAATGAGTAGTGTTGAAACTGCAGTGGAAGTTTACATAATCACATTTCAGCACATTGTACTTCAAGTGGTCTGAGAAGACATGGGTTATCAGCATCTACTCCTTTCCGGTGTTTTCAGGCTGTAGAAAAAAAAATACTCCATGACGCAAACTTTGTCTAATCACCGGTGTTTTCAGACAGGCGGGAGGGTTAAATATGTAGCTTATCAGATTCAGTCAGATGTGACCTGGATGTAATTCTACTGCTCTACTCTGTGTCCCTACATGGAAACGTGAACGAGCAGCTTCACTTTTCAATTAAAACACGAACCAACGTCAGGTCCCACAGCTTTAATGGTTCATGGTGTAAAACAGTAAATGTCTCAACACAATATGGGATTTTAATGAACTATAGCTTTCTAAATCATATTTTATTTAGTCCATTATTTCTTTTCTACCTCTTTCAGTTCCTGTTGTCTAAAGTCCAAGACTTATTACAAATGAAAAACTCAAACTAAGACTAAAAAAAAACTCAACCACAACCAGTCAAATCTCTGCATAAAACTAAAAGAAAAGCTTGATGCAAATGAATATGTTGCATCTAAATGTGACATTCATGGCTTTGCACATCAGTTTTAAAGTATGACCTATAAAACAGGACAGAGACGTTTAGTACACAATATAGTGTGTCTTGACTAAATTAGGATTAGGCCTGTCAATTTCTCAGTCCATTCTCTGTATTTATTTCAATAGAATGTGTCCTACCTACCCATAGGGTCAGTCCTGCCTCCTCACTGAGATTAAAGTTTTTTGCCTGCATTTTGTCCAGAGTTCCTCTAAGATTGTTCCTATATCACTCTTAAACTGCAACTCATTGCTAGAACTTTTTAGGCAAAATCAAGAACTTCTTGATATAATCTACTGTATATCCATATACACAGTGACGTCACAGTGATAGGACGCATGTTATGCATTTCCTCAAAATCAAATTATCTTATTAGCAAGTTTTAAGTACATCAATCACTACTGCCTGAAATTCAATCCCAGATCGGGTCCATTTACAGACTTCCTCCTTGTAAAATTAACTTCATTTAGAAACAATGCGTTTTGTGGATAATAGAAGAGTTTTGTCAGAGTCACAGTAAGATGTTTCACAAATAGCATATTTAATTGCATTTGTTAGCTGTGACCAGGCTACAGCCAAGAGTAAAGATAAATTTTATTATTATTATGGAAGAGCTCAGTTTAAACTATAAACGGTGATATATCTGATTGTAGGTTAATTTGATCTTAGTTCGTAGATCACATCACATGACCCTTACAGCGAGGTAAAAGACAGTGTGTACAGACAGTAGTAGTGTTTTGGATGTTACTTATTTTGGCTGTCACCCACAGTATAATCATCTACCATCTCTGAAAATGACACATCTACTGTATTTCATGTCCCCTCTTCTCTGCAGCGACCACCATAGTGGAAGCAGGAAAAGACAAGAAGAACCCGGACGACTTTGCAGAGGCTTTGGACTCAGTTCTGGGAGACTTTGCTTTCCCAGATGTGTTTTTGTTTGATGTATGGGGAGCTATTGGAGATGTGAAGAATGGCAGAATCTAGATATTTACTAAAAACAAAGACTAAAAGCTCTGACTGATAAAACTTGGGGGGGTGGGACATGTTTTGAGGTTTTTAATCTTACCTTCACAGACTTCATATTAATTTTTAATTGCTTCATTTACAAACATCACTGCATTTGGGACTACAATTAACCCCTGTACATTGTTTCCATTGTGAAGAAAAAAATGCTGTGATATGGAGAGCGAGTCTTTGTTGTTTAACTGATATATCTTTAAATCACTGTGGTAAATAAACACAAAACACATAAAACGTCTGTGCATTGAAATCAAGCATTTAATATCACGCTTCCTATGTCCACTAATAATTTTGTTCAGATCTTCAAAACATACAGATGAAAAAAATACTTCCAACGCATACAACGATCTGCATTTGTATTAATTAAAATGCGGGTTTTGTAAAAGTCTTGGCCATTATGTAAAGGATATAAAAACAATCAGTCAGGAAACTCAACTAAAGCAGCAGCTAATCAGGCAGCCATCTAGGAATCATGGAAGATAGATAAGAGATACAGCAGCCCCCTTTTTCCTCTGATGAAAAACCACTGGGAAAAACAGGAGGGGAAAACAAAAAGACATATCTGGGTCATCCCACCATCGGAATGTATTAGCTCTCTTTTAACAATTCTGTGACTCCTGTGCTGACAAACCAGAAGTATGCATGTATGATTTATGTTTGCCAAGATTTTCAGTTTGTTTATGTACAACTTGTAGAACAACATCTGCATATTAACCCACACCATAATTATAAAGTCCCGGGGACAATCTCCAGCTGGATAACACAGCTCTGGTAGTCACATTTCCCACAAGATCAA
Organism: Apogon talboti; assembly: GCA_037367365.1. Lineage (NCBI taxonomy): Eukaryota > Metazoa > Chordata > Actinopteri > Kurtiformes > Apogonidae > Apogon > Apogon talboti. The sequence continues at coordinate 12,320,704 of JAPQRQ010000019.1, read as the reverse complement.
AGTTGTCAAACAGGAACCCAACCCAACTTCCCACAGTTACGATGTTAAAACAAAGCCAGCTTACTGTATACTCTTGTCAACCATTTGCTTGGAGTTTTCTGCACCACTTTTGCCAGAAAATAATGAAGGTCTTCATACTCATAAAGGCACCAGGTCACAGCTTTTGCCATGTTGTATTGTGGAAAAAGAAAATGAAAAACTACTTCATATCTGTGTAAAAATACAAGTAACTCATCTTCATTCCTCTGGATCTCTCTCCATAACTTTGCATTGAGAGGAATTTTAAATAAAAGCAGGAAAAGTCGGTCTAAATCAGAAGAATGACAGCTTCATGTTTCCTCGCTCTTGTCATTTTTAACCAGAGCACATAAACACTGATCTGCCAGATGATGCAACCTCAGACAAAAACAGCAGCTGCACTGTCCTCAGTATTCCTCATTGTGATGTTTGGTTTCGACCTCTTTATGAAAACTTGACATTTAAATTGTAAGTAAAACTGTTGAAATAATAACCATCATGTCTGTGTGTGTTTTACAGACATTTTGCACTCACAACTAATACTTTATGCAACACTTACAACAGTCACCATTTGTTTTAAATTGTTTAACTCATAAAGACCCAGACCTCCACCGTGAACCAAAACCATCTACTGATCTAAACTGTTTAATACCTGTTGATCCACTAATCCTATCAATACATGTAAATAATTAGTGTAAATGCAGTTAATCGTCTTTTCATGGTCATCAGATGTAGTTGGAATGGAAACACCAACATCTTCTACAACAGTGATTCACCAGTAAAACCCATAGAGTTGGATCAATTACAGTGGATGGACACACTGGGTTTATAGTCAGTTTATTATATCTTTGCTGCAAAACTCATTTTTTTTAAAAAATTTTTTCGGTTTTGATATGATAACATTTGAATTAACTGAGTTTTCATGAACATCTAAATCAAATATAGGAAATTAAACATAGGAAAATACATGATTTACAGTGAAAAATGCAACATATAAAGGATAGTATTATAATAAATGGTGATAAATCACTTAAGAAAAGGTAAATAGAGAGAAAAATTCATCTGGGAACTGCCACAAAAGTAGCACTGGGTCTTTATGGGTTAAAGATTGACCGGCACTCATTAACTGTCAGAACAGAGAAAAGTCTGACTAAATCCAAGAGGATTTAGTCAGACCTTGAGTGGAAATAATTTACAGTTGTTTCCATAGTTAAAACCTGCTGATGTAGTTGGCCACAGACCTTACAAATGAACATATTCAATGGATGACCAGTTTTCGGTGTTGAGTGAGGCATCCTCTGTCATTAACATAATTTCCATGTTTCCTTGCTCTTGCTGTTTTTCACACTAGCACATAGACACTGATCTGTAAAGATTCAACCTCAGTTTCTTTACACAGTGTAAGTTAGAATGAACAGACAACGGCTATTCTGTTGTTATGTTTGTCACTGTAATTTTTTTTGACACTTAAGAGCATCTCTTTATGAACATTTGACAGTTAAATTGTAAGTAAAATTTTTTAAGTAATTCCGGATTAGTGTGTGTTTTACATACATTTTGCATTCACAACCACCACTGACAACACTCAGCATTTATCAGTGGTTGGTTTAATGATTGGCCAACACTAACAGATACACAACTCAACACATGCAGAATCTGTGTGAATAGACATGTAATTAAGTAGCGTAAGAAATAAATGAAATTTTGCTAATGGTTGCAATGGAATTCTCAGATTACACTGGTCTATCATTAAAATGCCTCCAGGAAAAAAAAAGTCACTAATAAAAAAAAATTAAGTCCACAATGCTGGTCAGTTGTAGCTTCCAAGATACTGTCTTGGGTCAAAATGTGAAATTCTGAGAATTAATGAGAGAATGGGTTTTAATTAAAACAAAAGTTTGTCTCAGAGCTACCAGATCTACTTCAAAACACTGTTTGCACATTATAATACATTCACTTTTCAGGTTCTTGCTACTGGAAGATTCATAAATCTATTATATAAATGTACATAACCCTAATAACACTTGAACATATACATTAAAATCATCAGCTAACCAGCACTTTTCTCATTCATTTTCCAAATCATTTCATTAAAGTATGTAAGATTTAGAACATTTAATCACTGAGGCAGATAATCTCTAAAAAATCGTACAACATTTTCATTAAACAGATTTGGGGACAAGATTCTACCTCCTTCCATTTCGTCATATCCACTCAGTTAAAAGCAACTTGAAGTTTTATTTACACATTCATGAGAGTCATGGATGCTCTTGAGCCAGACACACCAGTCTCAGAACCACTGGACTGAGGCCAGGGGATAAGATGTGAGGGAGAAGTTCATATTATGGGGACAAATGTTTCATTACTGACAGAAATATTCAGTTTTGCCATATTTGGACTCTGTATCTGTTTTGGCTGGTTGGCTAATTCTTATTTCAGTTGCACTCAGAAAACCTGTTATTATATCATTCTCCTCTCTCCCAAGTGGCTCTGCATCTGAGAAATATGTGAAGGCGTACCTTCTAACCTGGAGGTAGGGTTAGAAATATAAAGGAAAACACTGAACCTTTTTTTTCCCCTCTCTCATAATTCACATTTCACCATCCCAAACTGAGGGTCTTTCCACCAAATACCTTTTTTTATAATCATTTTCCACAGATATGAACAGTACAAATTAATGTCTATTTAACTACAATATAAAAATCATAGAAATCTGTATATATTCTGTATACTGAGACCCCAACATTGGCAATTTGGATTAATTTATTTTAGGAAAACATCAAATAATTATTTTAGACACAACACTGGTAATGTAGATAGAGAATCAAAAAGTGGTAACACTGCTTTTGAAACAATACTATAGTGAGATATTTATATAATACTGTCAAAACAGGCAAAGTAAATGACAACTCAATAATGTATCCTCATATGGGCCATATTGAATATCAAGCCTTTGCATTGTGTATATCATTTTCTTACATATTAGTTTATCCTTTCATGCACCCATACTCTCTTCAGAAATAAATACATTTTTATTCCAATTCGTGAGTTGAATTTGTTAAATTATTTTCCTTTTTCCTACCTTTCACAAACATTGACATAGAGAAAATATATGCAAAGTTATGCACAGATTTTGACACGATACCATTTGCTTGAATGAACTTAAAGTGCACTTATTCACTATAATAAAATGTCTGGAATATCACTGGATGAAAGAATGCATGCAGAAAGAGCTGTGCATGGAAATAGCGCTAAATCTGTCTGTGATGTTAGTTCTATGTATATATGAATATAAAGCCTCCTGGAAATGCTTTGAACATAACTACCTATTAGGAATCAATTACCAATCAAATGTCAGCTCTTTCCTTATTTCTTTTTGTTATTGCTAATCATGCGAAACATTTCAATGACATTCTTTGACAAAATAAAGTCCTGACTGATGGTGTCACCCTCCTCGTTTTATCCTGTCAGTATTGAAAGTCATCATAGAGCACAGTCAGATACATAATGGAACACCACTTTACTCCCTTTAAAAGCAACAGGGGCGTGTGATTTCCAATTACTGAGAAGGAGAACGGGGCTTCAGGGTAGATGACGCTGTTACGTTTGACTTTTCAGTTTCCCCCGATCCGTCCTGGCTGAGGGTGCTCCCAAGCGAGGAACGTGTGAACCTGCGGACAGTGTCGCTGAAGGACCCAAAGGACATGACGGAGCCCCGGGACCAGTCGAGGCGGGGGTGGATTCTCGTAAGAACTGACCTGCGAAACAAGATGTATACCCACGGGTCCAGGATCTGGTTCCAGGTGGCGAAGCGTATCCATAGCAATAGGTAACTGATCTGGAGGTGACTTCCGGACAGCACAGTTTGTGCAATAAAGACCTGGTAGTAAAGAGACCAAGGAATAAGGATAGAGTCAAAGGTACGATGGGAAGAAGCGAAAAAGGAACAGAGTAAAAGATGGAAAAAGTGTGTGGGGAGCAATGGAATGTAGAGGCAGATGGAGGTTGGACAGTTACAGGGACGAGAAGGAAATCACAAGAGCAAATCAGAGTTAAAAGTAGAGATCAGAGATTGGAATAAGAGAGAAAAGATGAAACTGGTTAATAATGCAAATGCACGCAAACACACACACATGCATACTGTAGGTGTATCCAACCAGGGAACGGTACAAGCTAATTTATCTGTAACTCTCGTGAGGCAGTGACTGCTGCTACACAATTATGCTCCTGCTTTAGTTAAGCAGCAGCATTTTATGTGCGGCATCGCCTTATTAGCATTAGCCCAGCCATCTCTTGTGGGGGTAAAACATGCTAACAAGCTCCTTTAGGCATGACAGGCTTATTGTTGTCTCTATTCCCAATTAAGCTGGTGTCAAAAGTACTATTCTCCTGTGGTGTATTTTCAAACAGTTACCTAAACTTGCGCTTATACTAAACTGTTGTATGTAACGTAGGCTGTTGAGTTTAAGTGCAAGTCAAGGTTTTTTGTTAGGGCAAAGGTTTGTCAGTGGCAAAGGTTCACAAACAGATGAAAGAACCATTGTTTTCCAGCTTAGTGGTTAAATACTACCTTCGAAGAGGTAACATTATGGTTTTGCTTACAGGCTATGTTGAGCTCTGGTAATCAACTAAGCTTGACTGCAGATAACATGCATAGTTACATAGCAGTTTTCAGGGACTCTATATTTACTTGGCCTGTGCAAATTTCCTCAGGATTTAATGCTTACCTGTTTCTCAGCATCTAAAAGGTGTTTGTGCAAATAGAACAACAATCTGCAGATCATTAGCTGCACGGTTTAGACTGGAAACCATCTGTGTTAGTTTCAGTGAATGAAAACAAGCACAAACGCAATGAACAAACATGACAAAAGGCTGAAACTACTTATGTGAAATGTTTATCAACTGGAGTGTACACAGCAGCAGAAATCCAAGAAAGGACACATGCTTCACTATGAAGCATGCTCCAAAAAATAATGTGAACTCATGTGTAAAAGATAAAAAAGCTGGAATGCATCAGGGAAACTTTGATAGTTGTGTTGGAAGATATTCAGGACATGCTGAAGGAGTCAACCAGCCACAGCCCAAAGTTAGGATGGGGTGGGGGTGGGGGGGTGAGCGGTGATGATAAGGCATGTTATTGTTACAACTTTTTGAGGTGATTCTTTTTCATTTTCATTTTACTCGCCTTAGTTTGGACACTTGACACATGATGTATATCCAGGGGTCAAATATCTGATTGCAGGTGGCCATTCGAATGTAGAACAAAACAATTTCAGCGTTTACAGGATCAGCAGTCACAGCGCTCCTCAAAATATATATCTGTGCAGGGTGTCACACAACTACAGTTAGAAAGGACTGCAGGGAAATACTTGCTTCAGTCAGTTTCCTTTGACTTTTCCTTGTCTAAAGAATGGATCAAAAATATGTCCTGGCAGCCATTAGTTATTTTTACTGGGGTTGTTACATCACTGCAGTTTAAGTGGCTGTAATCATGTGAAAATGCTACAATGACCCACATATAATGACAGCCTGGTCACTAGGCCCCAGTGAGTAGAAACTAATATGGAAACCCCGTTTCCTAAGAAACACGACCAAGACTGCAATATGTAACATATGTAAGAAATTTATGCATATTATTAGCTTTCGCTTTCCACTCTGTGAACAGATTGCAGCACCTTAAAAATATACATTCTCCATAACCAGCAGAAGGATTACTATGTAGAATACTGAGAAATGCCTTATGTATAAATGCATACTCTTGCTGTAGTTCTTATAATAATGTATTTAACACTTCAGGTCAGGAGAATAGTCACCAGATTAATCCTATGTACCTAAAGGACAACTAGGATTTATCACAAGTGGAGTTTCGCAGAAACATGATAGATAAAATAAGAATATGACATACATGATTTACAATGTTCTGATAAAATTATGAATAAAGAATTGAAGGCTGATGGTGAGAATCTAATAATTTTTTACCCTGATTGAAATGTATTAGCATTAACATATATATATATATATATATATATATATTTTTAAATGTGAGCCAATAAAGTCACAGTTTGTGGTAAAGACAGTAAAGTAACCTTTATTATTGTGTGAAATAACTTTGTGGACTGTATCTCTTGTTGCACATGATACACATCAGCTGGCATGTTTCCTTTTAGAGGAAGGTGATTAAGTATCAATGGAGATGAAAATCGCTACAAGTCTAGCCATGTTGAACCTGTAGAGACATCGGTGACTCAGAACAGACAGTTACCATCACGTCACATCATGACTTACAGGTGTGTAGTTTGTCTATTTACGTATTTTCCCTGTCTGGTACATAAACACTTTTACAACAGCGTGTGACTTTCTCGACTTGTAAAATGATCTTTTAAACTGTCAAACATCATATGTGTAATGGGGCGTCATTTAAATAGGGTCAAAAATGACTGGTTTCTTGCCATTAACTGTAAGACGTTTTTCCCCCCAGCTTCATTTGGTCCACATGGACTTCACTTCTCTATTCTGTATTTTTGTTTTTGCATCTTACAACATTTGACCACTCATGTTTGTTGCCATGTTGAACTAATGCTGCTAATGTCAGAGCTATATGTACACTGTCATCCTAATATAGCCAACAAATTTCACTGCTTCAGCCACGAGACCGAAACCCAAGCTGTTTTCCTTTAAAGGCGCTGGTTTCACCCATGTGTTAAAGCTGATATGTGTCATCTCAAATAAAGCATTAAGGGGGTCTTTTATCTATGGTTTGACCAAAACGGCTAGTTTGAAGTCAGCATTGCTGTGGAGCAACGAAGCGTACAGAGGGGATGTGGAGAAACGAAGCTTAGGACCTTGTGATGGCTCATTAGGGTTCAACATCTCGAAAGGCAAAGCTAATAAAAACAAGAGCTGAAGTCAGATTGGGTCCTGGTATTCAAGGTTTCACTAAAGTCATGTTTTTAAGTAGTACACCTAATATTATGTAAAAAAAAAAAAAGTTTAGAAAAGTTTTATGAAGTGACAGAACTAAATGAGCATATATCGTGCCAGTGTTTTAAGGATAGATTTGCAGGAAACAGTCCTGTTCTATTAGTTTCATGGTCAAATGAGTTAATTCATTGCTAGCATCACGCACCGTGTACATAGAGGACAACAGGAAAAGTGCATGAACAGACCTTTCCCTTCGGTCCCCAGCCAACAGGACACAGGTCTTATCACAGCGCTGACAGCCACAGAAAACTGTAGTTCCAGAGGCCCACATGCATTTATACACACAGAAATAGGGTAGACCTCCCTTTGGGGCTGCGATGGCCCACAACAGCTTAAAATTAAGCACAATGAACTCTAGAACCTTTTGGCTCAGAAGCACTTCAGCATAAGAGTGATGAGGTGGATAAATTTGTTTTACGGGGGACTGGTATGCAAAAAGCTGTGTTGAGGAATTTTACGGTGCAGAGAATAAAGAACTTAATCATTAATCACAGTCTGTATCGACCTTAAAGTAGCCAGTGTTTTTTTTTTTTTTTTTTTTTTTCACGAGTGGTGTAATTCAACAGCTGAGACATATATATGCACAGAGAACTAACTGGTGTCACATAATTTTTTTTTCAAAGTGACTAAGTTCTTGAGTGGATATATTTTGTAGTCAGCGCCAATATCATCTACAGTAAATGTAATGTTGACTGAAGCTGCACAGGGAACTGGAATTCAGATTAATAAATGTATACATCGATAGTCTTAAAATGAAAGCTTTAAGGGCCGCTAGAAAATGGAACATCACACACATCAGTAATTATGCTTTTATTATATATTTTTTTAATAATTGGGTTTTTGTTGTATTAGAATAAGCCATTTATGCCTATAGAAGACGGGACCCCACTAAGTTTGTATAGCTCAGAACAGACTTCTTCCTCTTTCCCCTAGACTTCCTGTTCTTTTTCCATGTTATAGTGACTCTATCTACTACCTTTGAGTGTGATTTTTTTTCCAGTGGCTTTAATGAAGGCCTTTGACATTTTTGAGGCCACTTTGAGCACTAAATGTTACAGTCATGGCCAAACATTTTGGCAGTGACACAAATTGACGCTGAGAAAAGTCTCTGAAATTTGTAAAATGCTGATAACTATTGCTCAGTCCAGAAATACATGGAAAACAAATCTAAAAAAAGTGAAGTGAATTTTGCTTTTGGATTTTTCTTGTTATACTTACTTGATACTTGAATCACTATCTATCGATCGATCGATCTATCTATCTATCTATCTATCTATCTATCTATCTATCTATCTATCTATCTATCTATC
>JAPQRQ010000019.1:12269131-12287764 GCA_037367365.1 Apogon talboti | reverse complement strand
AATCTATCTATCTATCTATCTATCTATCTATCTATCTATCTATCTATCTATCTATCTATCTATCTATCTATCTATCGGTGTCTTCACCTTCATTCATGGCAGTGACATTCACTGATAATGACTTGACAGGTAGATGGAGTAGATCTATCACTTGTACTTCGAATACCCCCGAGGTAAGATGAGATCCTGCTGTCTCTACACTTTATTTATTTATTTATTATTGCTCATTGGCTGCTCATTTACATCATTAAGAGCTCAGGGCAGAGCTGCATCCTCCTGGTGAATCAGTAGGCATGCGGTATGGTACCCCGCTGACACGTTTACTATTCTGGCTGGCATTCAAATATCGGTAAATCTCTTGTAATAAAAGGTGGTCATAAACACCTAATGGTCTGTCATGAATATTTCAGAGTCCTGAATATCATACAGAAATGACCTCTGGAAAACTCCAACCTTAACAAGGCACTTTTCAGATGGATAACCTCTACAACCGGTGCAACTCCACTCCCCCTTTTCTCTGGTCCTTTTGGCTTTTTTTTTTTTTTTGTGGCATGATTGGATTGATTTGTCATTTGCAACAGAAAGAGCTTGGCCATGGGGCTGTGGATAATCCAATTTATCGCTTTGCCATTTATTACAAATTTCTGTGGCTTTTGGGTCCACTGTCACATCGATTCGTTGATTGCTTGCTTAGCTGGGTCCTAATGAGCTGCTGTCTGAATCACTGCATAATCACCGCCCTAATTCACTTCCTCGCCTCCCCTCACACTCAGTCTGTTGGCTCACCACTATTAGAAAAGACTGGACTGAAACGCTGCACTCTGAGCAGACAATTAGGAACATCATCCTTGAAAATGGGTGTCATACTGCGTATATTGCTCTTTAATAAATTACATTTCTCCCCGTGACTTATCAGGATGCTGTTTCAGGTGACACACATCATCTGCAAGCGTGAATCACTTGGTCATAAACAAATCCGTCTTTGCAGAGAGGAGATAAAATATTCACAAAGACAATCAAATGATCATCAGTATCTGTAGCCAAATACAGGAGGCTTACAGGCACCCAAGTGTTCCACAGACGCTTCAGTGGTTATCACATATCTGAAGAGCCTCACTTGAGGACAGATGAGAGAGCAAATACCACCAGGTGAAGGTCTACTTCTATATCAGCCTGTCTGGGTGGCATTTATCCAGTTTTGGGGGGGGGGGGGCTTAAGGACGCATCAGGATATGTTTGTGGAGAGGCTTGGTGAATAAATACAGGAGGAAGCTAATCAAGCAATCTATCAACAAAGATCACCATCTGTGGGCTTCATCACTAATCCTTACTATCTTCGGTGGAACACAAGTTTCGGAGCAAACTGCAGATGTAGAAAGGAAAAGCAGATAGATTACATACACTTTGATAGGCTACTGACAGATTAAACCATGGTTGTAAGTTTTATCACAGCATGGAGCCGGACCCGGAGCCACTCTGGTTCCTGCATTCTGGTGAATTTGCTTTTTTTCAGGAATTGTCTTTATTTATGTAAAGGAAACACAAAATTCAGACAGTAGGCTTACAGATATTACTTCTCCTGTAGATCAACATTCCACTCAGACCTTTTGTCTACTTTTGCGTCATTTGTTTGGGAAATTAACATCTTTAAATGGGCAGATGGTACCTGTTTACATCAATAACGCATTAATTCATTACTAGTACCCTAAACGTTAATATTTTCTGTATATTCCTTTGGGTTTCTGTTCATGTTCACACATTCTAAACAGTAAAAACATCTCAGTGTTTAGGGATAACACTGGTCTACGAGTACAATTCCTTCATAATAAAAGCAATGAAACTTTTCCGAGTTTGAGTCACTAATAAAGGGGCAAAATGTGAAATTTCACGAATTAATGAGAGAATGGGATTTGTTCAAAAGGAATGTTTGCAACAGAGCTACCAGATGGACTTCATAACACTGTCTGCACAATACAGTGACTTTTCATGTTCTTTATACTGGAACATTTATAAATCTATTGTATAAATGTACATAAACTAATGTATGTGTAGTAACACCTTATCATATACATGGAAAACTAACCAGAACTTTTGTCATTGTTTTCCCAATCAGATTTGACCGATTTGGACGTTCAGAAGCTCCGTAGTTACCATGGAAACACTGTCATCTTCTACAACATTGATTCACTGGTAAAACCCATGGAGTTTGATAAATCACAGTAGTTTGAGACACTTATTTTATGTTCAGTTAACAATATATTTTGCAGAAAAATAATCTTTTCCTTCAGTTTTCTCTGTTTTTGATATAATAAGCCTCAACTTTAATCTGAGCTTTAATGAACATCTACATCATCACTACATTAAATATAGGAAAATACCTGATTTTTGCTGAAATATGCTAAATACAGAGTATAAAATTAGAGTAAATGTGATTTATCACTTAAGGAAGGTTAAAAACAGAGAAAAATTAATTTAGGAATTGTCACAAAAATAGCACTGGGTCTTTATGGGTTTAAAGTATGTAAAGAATTTGCACATTTAATCCCCAAGTACAGATCATTTCAAAAACATTTGTAGACCACTGTAATATTAAAGCTGACTGAAAACTAACCAGATCAAAAAGTAATTAAATGAGAAACATTACATAGTCTTCTGCATATTTCACGTTTTTACTGGACGACAAATGCATGTATCTGAATTACTGAAGGGGACAGAAATCCAGCATTTTACCTGAGAACTGTAAAAAGAACGTCTTCATTCATTCATTCATTCATTCATCTTCTGAACCCGCTTTGTCCTCACTAGGGTTGCCGGGGTCACTGGAGCCTATCCCAGCTACTTAAGGGCGAAGGTGTGGTTCACCTTGGACGAGTCGCCAGTTCGTCGCAGAGAACGTCTTCAATGTAAGAAAATTAAAATCACAGGTAATGGTTTTCAGACAACATTTCTTTAATACAAAGTCAACATATCTACATACACAGTGGCTTTAAACCAATTATTGTTTCAGTTAGAAGTAACAGTTTGAAAGTGATAGCACTTGGCCCTCATACAAAGGAAAAACTATTTTGTTGAATTTGGGATCTTTTTCTTGTCGGTATTTACTGTATATGTTCTATTCTTTAATGTAATTTTTTTGTTAGTGTTGTTTTCTTCTTTTTTGTTAGTCCTACCCTCCCCCAATCGCCCGATATTCATTGACATAATCCGGTAATTTTGGCGGCTGTTTTGAAAAGTCTAGCATCTTTACATGAAGTCAAAAGAGTAACACACTGGACAAGCTTCCAAAAGACTTCCACGGTTTTCAGTTTTGGCATGGGGGCCTTTGTACCAGTCTTTTTGAGTTCCAAACATCCTCGGTTCAGGATTTAGTTCATTATGAAACGTCTCAAGGTTCCCACTGCTCAGAAAGAACGTGCTGGAAATGTGAATTTGCAGCATGTTTTTGGTTGTCTTGGTCTGCTCTTGGTTGCATCGCGCTGTTCTGTTTCATTGAGTCCTGGTTTCTCTCTGCATCCCATAACAAAACATGGTTGAACAAAAACACAGAGTATGGTTCTATACAAGGCTTAAAAGTACAATAGGGAAAAATAAACAAACAAAAAAAACAAAACAAAAGCTCATGTAGCAACTGAACAATATATGGTCTTTAGCGAAGCTGCATTTGTCCATCAGCCAATGATACATTTATGGTTCACACCTTGGCATATAAGGCAGTTGGACAGCTGGGTACCTACCGGGGGCTTAGAGGGAAGCTATTAAGGAATGAAAAACACCTTTGGGTGCTATAGCTTCACGGAGTAGTGAAGAGATTAAGAATATGCGCCGTGGTAGCTGAGGTTTTGTTTGGGTAAGAGACTTTGGCTGTCTTTTATACAAATACACCCTCTGCTTATGTTATTCTCATGGTGTAAATCCCAAAACTGGATGATATGAGAATATTAGTCTAAAATTCATCATCGCTAGTATACCCGCGCTAACACCAGAAAAGAAAATGCTCTTTTTTTTTTACTGAGGGAGAGAAAAGTAATGTTGAATAAATGGGCGGGTCTTGGTACAGTAGAATAGACTAACGTTCCATCTCAAGTCAATTATAAGAGCAGATCACTGATGTTGATTCCATGCTCTCACTGAGGCTATAGGTGTGAGAACAGAAGCTGGCGTGTTTCCCAGTGTAACTGCTAGCGAGGGAAATTAAAGGCAGAAAAAAGCTAGTGGTAATTAAAGACCAGGGAGCAGGGCTGGAGAAAGAATTGTTTTTTTTTGTTTTTTTCAGAAGGGGAGAAAACAGGCTTTACAAACACCAGGAAGATTGATATGAGCAGAACCTCGATCTTTGTTATTCTGCCCCCCACTTAAAGTACGAGATCTCGAGGGTCGAATGATACAAATACATATAATCTATATATTTGTTTATTTACAGGTATATTCTAGATCATAGTGGATATCTAACAAAATGAATGACCACATTATGTTTTCAAATAATAAAGTAAAAAAAAAAAAAAAAAGAGAAAGAACTCAGGGATTCCCTTAAAAACTGTGACGGTCACAGTCTGTACATGATCATACAAGGTACAGTACGTCAAGTTAGGATGATAGAATAAACTAAATAAAAGGGTCAATTATGGATTTTTTTTTTGATTGATTAGATATTTTGCTGACCAGTTTATCAACAGTTGCTCAGAAAAAAAATAGTCAAAGAAAACAAAATTAAAGAATACTAATGCCTACAAGTTAATGATAATAAAGAATCTAAACAAGGATTAAAAAATGGCATCTCCTCATCGGCACAGGGTCTACTCAGGGGTAGAAGTTAAACATCGGTGAGTTGAGTTAGGGGACTCAGGCAAAACGCTGACATCACCTCAGCTTTTCTCCAGAAACACATAAGGTTTCTAAGATTATATAAAACATACACACAAACGTAAAGAAAATCATAAAAACGCATCTTTAAACATGAGCACTGGCTGGTATAAAAAAAGATGAGGAGGAGAAAAATGTATTCATACTAAGTGTTTGGATATATCTTTATATTCTGCATTTAAATATATATGCATGTGTGAGTGTGCAGTATATATACAGTATATATATACATATATGCACACATACACACAGACATGCTATACTTAACATTTCTACAGTGAAAAAATAGAATGTCTTTTAACGTAATATGAACAAATAAGCATTTCTTTTTTTCCTGCTATTTTAAAAAAAATGTGATACATCATCTCTGTTAAAAAAAAAACTAAACCAAAATTAAAATTAAAAAATCAACTATGTAATGTAAAATAAGTCATCGTAATACAACATTAATGTTTCCATAATGTTACAATAACAATAAGGCTTTTTTGGAAATAAGAAAAGATTAAACACAGTTCTGTCCATCACTAGGGTTTTTGTGCACACCCATCAGAAACCTTCACAGAATTCATACACCCACGTATACCAGCACTGATCTCAAAATGAAAACCTGCCCATTTCGAAAGCTTCATTTTTATCAGACACATATACATTAGTGTGTCAAATCCAACCTGCAGTTGTTTTGGGATCTTTGTTTCAAGTTTTTTTTCTTTTTTTTTTCTATAAGGGGATGTGCAAGTAACTTGTACCGAAGAATTTCATTTGTCACATCATGGCATCGAGATCCAACATGGCGGCCTGGTCCGGCTGCATCACCCACCGACACGTTATCTTAAAAAAAACAAAAAAACAAAAACGGAGGACAAAAACCCAAGTCTCTACTTTGTTTATCCACCTGTTACCAAACACACAAACACGGTGGAACTGAAGGCCCATTTTTTGTAACCACGTAAAAGTACAGTTAATCGCAACAGGCCTTTACCACTCTTGAGTGTCTTTTACGATGAAATAGATGAATATAGAGAAGGCTGGAAAACAAAAAGGAGAGGTGTAAAAACCCAGGACGATAATGTCATGAGGATGCACGTTCAGTCAGCGCTAGCGGTTAGCAAAGCTGGCATCTTTTTGTTTGTCAGTTTTCCTCTCCCTCAAATCACACGTACAGCATACACAAGATAAGCAGCATGTTTGGTTTTGACAGAAAATAAAACAAAAAAAAAACAAAAAAAAAAAAATAGAATTCCTCATAAGACATAAAAGTTCTAAATGATGACAATGAGTGTTGGTCACTGTACACAAAGAAAGCCCCACGTCGCGGCAATCCTTGTTTGGTTGTTCCGTTTGTTCCAAAGCTTCTCGTTCCACCAGATTATCTCTTGTTCAGAATGGTGGATGTTGATACCGAAGCCCCATGATGCAATGCTTCCAAAGAGAGGTGTGATTGTAAAAAATCATGGGACACGGTTGCCGTTTCTCACAACTTGACCATTCCCACGAGGCGACCGCTCCCGCGAGGTTCCCCACCCTCCCCCCCGCCCCGATTACTCTTGTGACTGAGACGTGACCCTTCGTGCTGCACTCTGGTCCTCACCATCTTCATCTTCATCATCATCATCACTGTAGTTACCTGCACTCCGATGTTGGCTTCTGATACTGATTTTACACAAGTTCGCAATTCATTCATTGATCTGATTTCATGTGCTGCCTTCTCTCCAATTAACCTCAATACCTCATCTCACCTCCGAGCTTTCAGAACATGCAGTTGTGTGATTAACACTTTGATACTTTTGTACTATTTTTGCATATAATTTAAAGAAATCATGTAAACTTCAATTCGATGCCAAATGGAAGTACTAGGTTTGTTTCCACCGTCGTCATTTCTTTTTGTCTCATCACCGTCAGAGATCGGAGTCTTGGGATAATCTTGCGTTTACTCGGGCATCCGTGATTTGGTCATTTCTCTGGATATCACGCACAAAAATGTGTTTATCGAAATATTCAAACGCCCTTTTTAACACCCAGCCTTATCGAAAAAAAAAAAAACAAGAGAAGAGTCACCCCGTCTTGGCTACATCCATCTGCCTCTTATTGATTTTTGCTGTAGTCGCCGTTGCCTTCTCCTTCATTAGCTGTTCCTTTGTTGCTTCTGCATCACAAAGATATTTTTGAGAAGAGAAATGTCCACGAATGTTTACAATGTCCTCCACATTGAAACACTTGAGGTAAGGTAAGCAGTCTGACACTTTGATCGATACCCGCCCCACAGCTTTGAGCCACAGCGTCTGGGTTCCTCTCCCGATGAGGATTCTCTTTTCTTTATGATGGGCAATTTCCTCCCTTCCTTATGAGAGAGGTCAGTTAGTCCAATTGAAATTACTCTCTAATCTTGGTCGGATGGGTGTTGTCGTCTAAAAATCTAAGATAGGATCCTGTTTGGTGTGCCTGAATTGAGGTTGGTGTTTTCTTGTCTTCTGCTGTCGTCATTTCAGATTTCAAAGTTTCTATGGCTCAGGATACTGTTGAGGAGGGGAGGGGGGGCAACAGGATTCTTGGGGGGGAAAGAGATGGCTTTTTACGTTGCATAGTGATCAAAGCTTCCTAAGTACTCCAGAGCTGCGTGATAGCAGAATTGGTATTCATCCTTTAGGGGAAAAAACACAAGCAGAGAGAGAAAACAGAAAAGAATTAGGTAAAAATTAGAACAGATTATAGAACTCATTACTTTACTAATTTTATAAACCGTTTTAATCATTTATTAGACATCAACAAAACTACAAAGACACATAGCTCGATTGAGATGAGTCAGGTTTTTATTTTGCCCCGACTCTGCGCGGTACAAAGACGACAAAAGAAGAATCATTATTCTGTGTTATTCTGTGTGTGATGGCTGACCTCAGTCTGGACCATGGCTGGCCTCTGTGTCCGGAGCATCTTCACTGTCTGGAAGATATCGACCACGCCTTCGTAGCGCATTCGCTCCAGAACAATGCTGAGGGTGATGAAGACTCCAGTCCTACCCACACCAGCACTAAAACACACACATAAGCAAGCAGTAAGATACAGCCTACATATACAGTACTATGCAAAAACCCTTGGCCAACATTAGGTTTGTTGGTTTAGTGAAGTTATAATAATCACACATATGCATTATTCAGTCTGTTTTAAGATTCGGCCTGAATATATGGGACTCATCTACAGCAGTAAAAACAAAAGTCTCAGGGGGTAGAAAAAACTGCTTCTATAAACTCATGAGGCAGTATCTTGCACTTAACATGTCTTTATTTATATTTATTGCATTAATTTTCTGATTTTACACCAGGTTTCATTCAACACATGTCAGATATTTCTAATTGTTTGTGCTGCTTCTTGTCACGGGGTCAGGGGTCACAGTAAATAGGGGCTTTAAACCTTTAGAACCCATTAGTTCAGTTTTTGGTGTATCTGAGGAAAAGAGAATGAGAAATAAATATGAATGCTTAATTCAACCCTGCAATAACAAGAAAGCTAAAGGTGGTCTAAGAGTTTTGCAAAGTATTATATATATATATATATATATATTCCAAAAAGTACATGTATTTCTTATTTAAAGGCAAAAATGACTCATTATTTAATCAAATTACTAGTATATCAAGCATAATTTAATAAAATAATAGGTCTAGGTAATTATGTATGTTAATTTCTACCCTGCAAAAACAACAAACCTAGAGTTGCTTAAGACTTTTGCACAGTACATATATGCATATACATACTAACTAAATAGCGATTCTTTAATTGTACTATGCAAATGTTGTCTTTCACTTGTGTCATGCTCTGTCATTTCGCCTCCAAATCAGTCTAACCAAGACAAATTCCCGGGTATTAACTGTCATCTCATTTAAATCTTGACTCTTGATTTGTCGCCTCCAAAGTGAATGTTTATCTCCAACAGGATTTTGTCGTAAAGCTGCACTGGGCAACGGCACGCGCTGGCAGCACTGACTGACTGACTGGCAAAAAGAGTTTGAAAACTTTGATAGCCAGAAATCCCGCGGCAGGTTAACACAACGCTGACGATGGCAAGGACGCAATCTGAATGTGAGCTGAGAACACTGAGAATCCACTTTGATGTGCGCCCACATTCTCATCAGACACAAAGTGAACCCTCAAGGACACACAGACACACTCCAAATCATCCACACAAACAAGCGGGTAAACACTCGCAAACATTTTGTCTCATTAAGCCCCTCCCATGTGTTGAAAAACTCAGCCTGCTGCTGCTGCTGCTGCTGCTGTTGCTGCTCCTCTCCAGAAATACAGTCTTAACTCAGATCCTGAAATACTTGAGAGCTGCCTCTCTAAGCTGCTTTGCTGTGAAATGACTTCCACTTCACCATTGGAACAATAATTGATATGACAACAGATTTATTTGGACTTCTTCCAGCCTCTGATGCTATTTTGTTGAATGACGAGTGAAAGTGATGGCTTCTCGCAGACACTTTGAGTATCATGTTTGTGTTGTGTGTGAGTGTGTGTGTGTGTGTGTGTGTGTGAGAGAGGGGGACAATACAGAAGTCATTTGACAAATAATTAGAAAGAAACTGAATGATAATGGATACATGTCCTTCTCTGGCCCGATCTTGCAAAACATATGATGCTCCAAACAAGGATACACACATACACACACACATAAAAACACACAGCCACCCACTAACAATCCCCCACACCTACTCTATCTCTCTACCCACCCAAAGCCTCTTCCTGGGAGTCAGTCACAGCTTGTCACATGGACTCTTAAACTCACTCAGAGATTCTCTCTCTCTCTCTGTATGTCTTTCTCTCTCTCTCTCTCTCTCTCTCTCTCTCTCTCTCTCTCTCTCTCTCTAGGAAGATCGACTCTCCAAATCTGAAGGCTCGCCGAGCTGCTGCAGACTGAGAGGATTTGGTGTCCCCATTCATAGGAAGTAATCAGGCAATTAATGACAAAAAGCATGTGGGTCTATTAGATAGCAGCTGAGGAGGGGAGCAAGTAGGTAGAAGAAAGAGGGTGGGAGTGGAAGAAAGGAGGGCTGGGAGAATGGATATATAGAAAGGAGAAGAGAAGGAGAGAGGATTAAGAAATAGACAGGGGGGATGACAGACAGGGAGGGTGGGTGACAGAAGATGAAGAGTAAGAGAAAAGGGAGGCATAAGCTCTCCACTCAGAGATGACAAAGCCTGAAGGAAGGGGGAGGGAGGAAAAGGAGGAGGGCGATGATGCTGGGGAGGTGCAGGAGGTGGCCACAGACAGACAGACAGACAGACATCCACCAGATTGCCAATTAATTTTTTAATCACTCAAAAACACATGCTTTTTACACAAATAGCTTCACTAACCTGATAGAGTCAAAAAAAAGTTCTAATAATTTACTTGACTGTAGGCTACTGTAGTTCTATATTAATCCTCTTATGATGCTCTGAAAATCAAAGGAAGTTCACTGTAACATGTCAAGGATGCCTCAACTGTGTACTCAGCCGCTCAGTACAACACGGTCGTATGAAACTCGCAGTCCAGCTTAATAGGCTCGGGTCCTTTCAGCCCATTAGTCCAGTCCTGCCATTCCTCCTGCAATAACCGACCCTTTCACTTTAAGACAGCTCTCTTCCTCTCCAATAATGGCCTCATAGAATGGAGGAATAACTCAGTCTTATTGGAGCTTCGCTGACACATCTTACAACTCCCATAGGGGCATTTAATGGCCGGTGACATCATTGCTTTTTAACACAGGGGGAGGTGATGTTATGTTTCATGATGTCATGGCGCCTGGGCCGTAGAAATGTGGAGACGAAGTGACAACGACTCCAGACCAAAAGTAATTGTAACACATTTATTAGACAGAAAGGATGTTATTTATTATGCTAGAGCCTGTTTTTATTTTTGTGTTTATAAGAGGAATTTCCAGATTTATGCAAAAAAAAAAAAAAAACAACAAAAAAAAAAACAAGACAGTGTCCATCTTCAAAACTTCGCATCACGCTTAAGGTTTTATCTCAAGTAACAATAATTTGAGCCAAATATCAGTTTCTACCTGAGTTCAGCTTGTCAAGATAATGACGAAGGTTACCTTGAAAAACCGCACTTGAGGTGATAAAAATGCATCACGGAGGGATCATAAAAACCAAAAAGAATGGCTGTATCATTTCATGTGCTGCCTCCTTGCAAATGCCAAGCCACATCTCGGCCTTATCAATTATTGACGAGATTGGCCTGTGGAGGTAGAGAGGTAGAGTACAGCGATGGCAAAAACAAGGGAGGGGCATATCTGATGGAGCTGGTGCACAGCAGGTAGTGTAAAACAACAGCCACCGTGCGACAGCAACTAGTCATGACACTTAAAGCCTTCAAGACGGAAAGCATGGTATTCAGCGGTTGGTGTGTATGAATAAAGACTATATATATTTTGGAACGTGTTTCAATGGTAGCAATTTATACATGAATAATTTATATATGACTTATTTTGATGTTAGATCATTATTGCGGTGATGCTGTTAAGGTCATTTACCTGCAGTGGACAGAAATCGGTCCATCTTGTCCAAACTGCTCCTTGGTTTTATGCACTTGACCAATGAAATCAATGAATCCCTCTCCAGATTTGGGCACGCCTTGCTCCGGCCAGTCAGTAAACTGGAACTGCCTTACTGTCCTGGACTGACCATCCTGCGAAAACAAACAAAAATAAATAAGAATGACAGACTGGAAAATGTAGGTCAAACAGAAAATACAATACATATATGTAGATTATAGCTTTTCATAGCTTCACAGCAAACTGCATCATCATTTGATGAATTTGGTACTGCATTTATACCCATCTTCAAATAAAACACCTTCTGGACTCTTCACATCCTTCCAAAAACACTCATTACTAAATAACAATTAAGCAACATAGACCAATAGGCAGTAAAAATCTTTCTAATTGCCCCATTATAATTAAATAGTATATGCCAATGCTCTTTCTGCACAATAGCAAAACTGAAGAGGCACAGATGAATAAATGCGTCCGTTGGAGATGAACAGAGCCTCAACTAGAAAGAGGATGAGAGCAGATAGGAGCAGGAGGAGGAGTTAAAAGACAGCTGTTAAATTGGACGGTGCGCTATCTGGAGCCGACAGACCACAGTCACAGACGTACTACAACCGGAGCTATCGAGTTTGTTATCTGAGTCCGTGGGGTATTCATTACCTAGGTTTTTATTCTTCAGTCTGATGCTCCACATTTATAGAGTGAATGTGTAAAAGCTCATGTAGAGTGAGTGTCATTCAAAATTATTCATATCCTTCAAAATCAGTCCATAAAAAAAAAAAAAAAATATTCACTGCATCTAAAATACAAACAGATATTTCTTCTTTTGGTGTCGCTCCACCGTATTTACAAGAATTTAAAGTGAAGTTATATTATCCAGAACTTGTCAAATAGATGTTTCTGTTTCTGCCTCTGAGTGACGTAACATTTATTTGTTATGGGAATAAACCCTGATAGCACCTATCAGAAAAATCAGAAATCGTACCAAATAAGTGGATTTTTTTGGTAAAATGTTACGTTTTTTTGGTCAACATTAGCAGATCTGCGGATTCTCTCCAAAATCTGCAGCCGCTTTGATCACACGAGGGTTAACGCCGCCTTCATCCTTTCTGATGTCAGATCAACTCTGGATCAAATTGGCCCGAAATCTAACCTGCATAACATTAGGCAGTGATCGAAACTGTGCAGATCAGACTTATCTCAAACACGCCTAATGCAGAGTGACACCCACACTTCACCACAGAGAGAGTGTGTCGTCTTCCATTGCTCCTTTACCCTCAACCAAAGTCTCCATTGTCTCCTCTGTCACTTCTTAATGTGTGTGTGTGTGTGAGTGTGTGTGTGTGGCACAAGTTAAAGCTAATCAATAGTGTATCTGCCATGACAAGCATCTTCTCCCAGACACCATGTTGAATAGGATAATCCCGCGATGCGATCGATAGAGCTACCTGATGGATGAGCAGAACGAGCGAGGTAAGAAGCAAGAATGGAGGACTAAGGGAGCACAGGCGAGATTGGATGATTAAATTTAGAAACAAAAACCTTGACAATCCAACAAGCCCGCTAGACAAGATGTCAGTCTCAAGAATTTGGACTTATATTGACATTTATAATCTTATTTCCGTGATGAGAGTTTTAATATTCTTGCCGTGTGCGTCCAAAGCAAACAAAAACACTCTGTAGCACTACAAGATTTATAAGGATCGGCTTCAACCATTAATCTAATCTGAAATATACACAGTCAAATGATGCGCTCTTGTAGAGGTTGTTTTAAAGATGTCTCAAGAGTAGAAAGAGAAATGCTTTTTTTCTGCTTTTTTTTCCCTTTTTTTACATTTGGCGCTTGATGCTAGCAGCAATTAAAACAACCAGGTGTTCATTTCCACAGCTGTTTCTCACTTGTGTTTACAGGCTTCACTTTACATATAATGTGTCATTCGTGCACATTCTCATACTTGCACGCCTAGTTGGAAAGTAAATTATAATAATCTGCCTTTTTTGTTACCCTGGTGTTGCTGTTGTTTGGATCTTCAAATTATTTTTTGTCAGCACACCAAGAATGTCAAGTAACAGTATCAGTGTTATAACAACTCCAGTGGGAATGAACTGTCTTAACTTGTTGTCGATCAATTCACATTGTTTGCGAGGAATGCATCCTGCTATAAATTTAGATCGTATCAGTTACATTTGTCTCCTGAAGCAGCTGCTATTTCAAGTAACCATCAAACAAATGAAGGCTCTCCTCTCTGAAGAATATACCATGGAGGGTGAAAAATGACTGTTGGGTAAAAATAGGTAAGAGTTAATTTCATCTGGTTTCAAGGTACTTCAGCAAGCACCACCACCACCACCCTGGATAATTGGGGTTAAAAATAGTATCATGTCAGGGTGATGTACAGTTATATGCGACTGTGCACTACATTTAATTTGGCAGTGACTGTTAAAAGTCAATGTCTCGCTGGTTTACAAATGCACAAAAATGGACAAAAACACCTGGAGGTCTACAGCATTCAGCTGGGTTTTACCATGAGAAAACCATCCCCCTCCACTGTTCGCATATGCATATGGTAACAGTACACTGAATATACAGTACATACAGGAAATGTAAGTCAAAGAATATGCATAATCTAGCTATTGAATTCTTTTTCTCACTATGTAAACTCTTGTTGTCCCTTGTGCCAGTATGTGCTCTGTTGCTATCTTAGCTGCTGATATGTTCCTTCTACGCTCCTGCCAAGATGTATTCTTGTTCATTTATTGTACTTGACACATACAGTGATGTGGATTTTAATAAGTTAAGCTCCATATACTGACTCTTTGTTCAACATCTCGTCTCTTTCCCTGTTTTATGACGCATTGCATGTTTCCTTTCTTTCCTTGCCTTTGTTTTCCATCCCAAAAAACATTTTGCCTCAGCAGGGATTAAAAACGAAAGAGGGGCAAAGACAACAACACAATAAACCATGCACGCCGAAGAAAGAGAAGGGAAAGAAAGAGGAGAAAATTTAACACACAACCTGAGGGCCCACGCGGCGTGTCAAATTGTGTGATTAAATACGTGACTGGCTCGCTAGATGCGAGTGTTGAGGCGTGGAGTCTATGCTATTACTGTGCAAAGGCATGCAACGTGCACACGAACACAGACGCACACACAAACCCAGTTTACACATACATCAGACCAATAAAAACACAGACGCAAATGAGACAAACGGGTAAAAACCCACATCGACAAGCCTTTAAACACAAGCTCAGTAACACTTCTAGGGTTGAAAAATTCATACACGTCTATTTTTAAAACGTACAACACACACCCAGTGTTTTCTATTGTGTTTTACTATTTCAGTTCCCCTTTTTTCCCCCATCAGGTATGTAGGCAAGTCTCAAAATACACAGACATGTGAGGCAGCAGATCAGATAAACCATGGTATGGCAGAAAAATAATAAACCACAACACTGCATACAGTCATATGTCATGATAGTGTGTGTGTGTGCATGTGTGTGTGCACTGTATGTATCCAGCTGCAGAACCTCAGCTTCTCATTTCATTCTGTGTTAAATGCACACGTATATTTGCATTTGCACAGTATATGCAGCCCATGTTGACATGCTTGGGATTTTCAACGGCTGCTAACTAGCTGCCACACTACCTGGAAAATAATTAAATATTGCAGCCACTTTGGTTAATGCACGATTTAGCCTTATTTTGGTTCTACAATCTTGCTGTTGCTTCAAACTGTCTGACCTAATTGGACCAAATGACAAACTCTGAGGTAAAAAGATAAGACAGGTCTACAGAGGAAAGAAAAGAAAGTAAGCTAGGTTGTAAACTTCATAACTGCAGAAGAAAACTAACTTTTAATGAAAAACATTTTTACATGGGAGGTAGCGGTGTTCACACAACACATTTCGGTTCATTTGGTCGACCTCACATATGCCTTACCCTGGCATCTGTGACCTTGAACTCTCGGAGGATGTACTGGGGCATGTTGTACTCGGCCATTGGATCCACCACAAAGTACTGGTACCTGGCGGAGCGCTCTGCTGGCCAATACTGGTGGCACTTTTCCTGTTTGACCAATAGGAACAGAATAATTTATAAGCACATATTGCCTTTTAAGTCCTTTCAATCTCCTGTTTTGCTCTCTCCATTATTACACGTTAAGAAAAGAGAAAACTTATTAAACTGGTGCTTGTGCGTTGTGTTCATGTCCTACCCGTCCCATCTCTCTCAGTTTGGTCAACATGACAACAATAGTCGAGTTGTTTTCCCAGAGCATTCTCCAGAAGTCTTCTGTAGTTTCTGCTAGAGGGCCCTGCGTGGCGATGTAGGCCTTCTGTTGCCTGTAATGGATGCAATTCATGTGCGAAAATGTTGAGAAACAGGCACAAATCCTGGAGAGAAACCTTTCAAGGCTCTTGCTGATACTGCAGTGTCATACCTATATCCATCAATGAAGCTAGCGTTGATATAATCAGATCCTTCCAAGCCTCTGATTGGCTGCAAGCAGACACGCGTGGTCTCATAGGGCATGATGTTAACCAGGCGATTCTTGAACTTGTTGCAGGGAAGGTTGGCACTGATGAAGCGCGACGTGTGGGCTTTGGAGTTGGCCAAACGCTGGAGGGGAAAGATGAGAAAAGATGCATAAATGGAAGGTAAAAAAAAAAAAAAGAAAGGCATAGAAAACGAGCAAGATTGGGGGAATACAGGAGTAAGAAATGACATCCAGAAAGCATGGAATGAAAGGTACAGAGGAGGAGGAGGAAGATGAAAAGAAAGTACAGTGGTAAGGGGAGGAAGGAATGAATTGGAAAAAGCCACCGTGGTTAAAAAGAGGAAAGACGAGGCATGAAAAGAGAAGAGAGAGGAAGGAAGACGATAAAAGGAAGGGAGACGGAAAGGGAGGTAGGGAGGGGAGGACAGGTGCGAGGCAGATAAAGAGAGAATATCAATGACAGAATGTAATAAAGCACATCCAATCTAATCTGATCTTTCACCCACGCTTTACTGATGATGGCAGAGCTTCAAAGGGACATTGTTTATCAAGAATATATTTATCAGAAAACAATTCAAAAACTTTATCCCCTTTCGCAACTTGTGGGGTCTTGCGGGGTCAGATGCAGCGATTGAAAATATGCCACACACCCAGACTAACAAGCCTCTGGATCAAGTCTGCACGAAACAGAAAACTCGTCTAAAAGTGGGTCACCAATGCCTTTGATAATGGCAGTTTGGTGTGTGTGTGCAGAAAATATACACTCGCACAGCGATGTTCAGAAAGACAAACACACACACACACACCACATACTGATCAAAATGAAAAACTGTACTACTACATCATCATCATTATAAGGACCTGGGAGCTTGTGGGTCAGCAAGTCTTATCATCACCTCCTCTTGGCTACAGTGTCTCAATGGAGAATTTTGTGTGTGTTTGCAAAAGTGTATTTGTCTCCTTGTTAGCGTTTGCCTGCAAATGGAAGACACCCTATTCAGACTCCAAAAGGCCTTGATCAGACTGAGAAACGCCAGGCGGACTGACGGCAGCTGCAAACAAACGAAGAGAAATGACTTGTAACTGACCCCGAAGAAAAAGTAGGAGGGAAGCAGATTTAAATGCGCGGAATATCGTTTCCACCACTAGAGGTCTCTCATCCAAAAAAGGAAAAACAAAAAAAGTCACATGGTGGATGGATGTGGTGCAGAAAATAACCGTGTTTACAGTTTTTTCCTATCTTATTCATGTTATATAATTTCATTTTAACCAAATAGCTGTATGTGACATTAGAAACTAGTGTTAATATAGACAGCCTCTTCCCTTTGGGCCCCATGGGACCTTAATGTGAAAAAAAAACAAAAAAACTAGAGTCATATTTAAATTATGCATCATTTACACACAAATTTATCTATTTAAAAGATAAATTTACACATCAAGAAAGTCACAGTTTTTTGTAAAACTGTTGACTGTTTGAACACATGACTATAAAGACTATACAGCAGGAAGTTATGGAGGTGACATGTTCATAACTGTCTCCCTCCATAAGGTGTTGAAGATGTCTCTACAGCTTCATTCACATGACCAGACTGTAGGGATTTTCATCTCTTTTACTACATTTTGTATTTTTTTTTCTACCTCGCTCTTGAAGATCGATGCAAAATGAGCCAAAGCAGCAGCAGCTTTGGTGTTTGTGACGTTTATCCCATGCAGCGAGACGTGCAGTCCATTGAGCTGTTTAACACAAAACTAGATGTTCCTGTACTATCAGTGACTTCCTCGGCTCGTAACATTATCTGATAAATCAGTAAATATCACAGAGGAAATGGTGGCACAATTCAAGGGGATCTAAAAATGATTTATCTGTTGCTATTCACCACTATTCATTTTTTTGAAGTTAGGTCTCATTGGGCACACAGGAGGGAGACTTGGGCTCTCTATAGGAGGTGAACACATTTATGGGTTTTTATAATTAACATTATTGGAAACATTTGATGTAATATAAGTGAACAAAATGTATATCATAGTCCTTGTCTTATGTTTAAATAATAGTTTAAATATCACAATGTGAAAAGCTTTTGTAGAATGAATTGAAAGTACTTTCTCCCTGTGCACCTGTTTCATATTATTACCAATCCTCCCAAAGTGCAACGACTGGCACCTTTCCATTCACATACATTCACTATTTCTCCATAATTCTATTGCACTACAGCTCCTGCCTGTATCACTGGCCACTTGAAGTCTGTCCAGCACCTTTCCCTGTCCTCATTCCTTCCCTCCATCCCTCGCTGCTGTCCTCCCTTTGATCTGTGTTTCACAATGGTCACCTGGCAGCTCTAAAGAGGCTCTCAGCTACACCACGAATCACTGCAGAGGGTGAAGGGAACAAAGCCAAACCTGGCAACTTGTCATCCAACATGGCACAGCAACACCGAAGGTACCTCTGGTCACGGTGACCAAATCCTTCCCATTTATAGCACAGTTCAGTATATGAGTTCAGTTGGACAGCGAGTTACTCCTTTGGGATAATCGTGTTTGTTATTACACTTGTAAACTGGGTTGAAGCTGGAATCCACTAAAAACCAAAAACAGATGACAGTTTGTGTTTCACTTCTTGGTTCTAGATTCCAATTAAAACGGAATTTCAAATTATTCCTCCATTTTTTTAAATTTCAATTGGATCTCAGTAGCCCGGTTGTTTTGCTTTCCTATTGGGATTTATGAGGTTTTTTTGTGTGAATTTT
>JAPQRQ010000019.1:12246442-12268422 GCA_037367365.1 Apogon talboti | reverse complement strand
AAATTTCAATTGGATCTCAGTAGCCCGGTTGTTTTGCTTTCCTATTGGGATTTATGAGGTTTTTTTGTGTGAATTTTTGTGTGGGCACAAATATCCTCTGTGCATAAATCTTTCTCTTTGCTTGTCATTCTCATTCGTGTCAGAGAGCACTTGTCTGACATCTTCGTGACAATTGCCTCTTCTCAGTTTGCCGTCCCCGCTGAACTCCTATGATTCCCACCGGCCACAGCTTAACACTGTAAGACTCCGTTACCCACCTGGGAATGACAACGCCCTCCCACCCGTTCCCCATAGAGCCGCATTCTGTCGGAACACTTCCTAAGTGCCAAGTTAGCATTCAGTTGTCCCTTTGTTCATTAGCCAAACGTCCCTCCCTCCACTTGCCCTGCCACCCACCTCCATTTGTCATCATCAAGTATTAATTACTTAGCTCCCCCATTCCCATTCACACACACCTCTTTCTCCTATCCTGAGTGTGGTGTGGACGTTATTAATCCCTGTTCAACTCCTGACGCCAGCTCAGCATTATCCCCGTTACAGATGGCGACGGAGATTCCATCACCATTGTGCGCCAGTGAGTTAAAAAAAAAAGGTCAAAATACACCAGCACTATTATTGTTTCTTGGCAGGGGGCTCTGTTGATGAATGGCGATGGGAAGATGACGGATGATTTAAGAGTGAGCATGTGTGCAATTCAAGGTCAGCAGATACTTGCTGGAGTGCCGAGGCTGAGGTGTGTGTGTAGAAGTTGATGATTGTTGAGATCTTTAATGGAGATCTATGTAAACACTGCGCTTGACTGTATCTCCGCACCTACTGCTTTGTCATGAATTTCCCTGAGAAAGCATACACCCTTTCTTTGTCAAATATAAACTCAAATCCAAGCTGCTTTCGGCCAAAAAAAACCTTTGTCTTGTGCCTGCTAGATTAAAGTCAGTTTCTTTGCTTAAGCATATTATTCCAAATCCTCAAAAATGAACATTGCGGCCAAATATGAAAAGCTTCAATATTTCCATTTCCTAGCTTTACAAAAACCCCACAATAGTAATTCAAATAGAGAATGTATGAAATCATTGATGTGAGGCTCATGAAAATAAAGGAGATTTACTTTCTAGTGAGTCTGTGATCTTATTACTTGGACAGCATGTATAATGACAAATAGCTTTAATGTAAATAAAGCTGCTTTAATCTATATACTACTTACCTGGGGCTGAAAGGTATTACATCTTCAATGGAAGTGCTTTTATCTCAAATGCTAGACTCTTTAATCTTACTATGTTGTACACTTTGTTCATTTGGTGTTTCCATTATGTCTGTATAAGTTACAAGCTGAGAGAGACGTTCAAGCCGCAGTTAATCTAACAGCAGCTGCAGCTTGACTGAGGCACAAAGATTTACTGCAATTTGTGTTTTCCTCTCTATTAGCTGTTAGTTCTCCCAGTACCCCTAATTAACTGCTGCTTCTATCCTATTTTGTGTCTCTTCTTGTTCTCTCATATAATCACAAAAAAAAACCCCGAACATAAATGCTGATGTTGGTCAAGCACGACTTAAAAGTTTAGTTTCTTCAAGTATGATAAAAACTTAACAAATGTATGACCAGCAATTAAAAAGAAATCAGTTGACAGTTAGGAACACAGCAAGAAATTATGACAACAAGTACCTTCGGGAGGATAAGACAAGCAGAAAGACTTTTTTGAGATGCTTACAGTTATATAAGCCAAGGTGACAGAACTCTGTAAAGCTTCTGCTTTTATTGTTCACTTAGAATAAAGTTCAAAGAGCGAAAAATTATAGCTGCAGACCTTGATGTAGAAGTGTCAGGCTCTCTGAAGCTGATTTTCACAATGTTCCTTACGTGTTTTGCTTTCAGGTCACGTCAATTAGTGTCAATTAGGGTGACATTTGAGGAGTCTAATCTAATCTGTAGCTTTAAAGGGGTTCTATGTAGTATTAATGTTCCAAACGCTCAACAGCAGGGGGGAAGTCAAGTACCGTAACAACCACAGAATTAATACTCTGTATCCACAGACTGTTGACATACATCCATATTATGGTGCCATCAAGTTTTCTTGTTCAAAGAAGCTGGTTGTTTCCAAAGTCGGCCAAAACAACAGGTTGACTAATAATCCTCAAGTGTTGCGTCAGCTGATAGTTTACATTTTAGCTCTATTAGCGTAAAGATGGCTGTGTTTTAGACAGAAAATAGCCACAGAAAAATTAGAAATCACCTCTGTTTTCTGCATGGTTTGTGTTTTCAGTAGTTGCACTAAAGATCTGTTTGGAATCGTCCAAACAAGATCAGAACTGTCACAGTTCATAACATCACATAATAACATAATGAAACATAATGAAACTCGCCTGTGTAGAAGAAATGCTGCGATATCAGCATCAAACTCCATTCGTTTAATTTAGAGTTGTGTCCAGTGGTGAAAACAACAACGGTGCTTCTAGCTTTTACCACTTTGTCACTTTCTTTGGCTACGTTCAGACACAATTCAGATTTTTTGGTGAAATCCAATTTTTCTGTGTGTTCGTTCATATTATACATTAAATGCGACTTCTAACAGTTTTGAGTATGAACTGAATGCAATCCTGAAGTGACCCGCATGCGCTTAAGAGGTCCTGACGTAATACATGACCACGCAGGCACGCACCAGATATTTTTCCGGCCACTCCTCCTGTTAGGATGCAGAATTGTTACGTTTGTTGCATTTCAATGGTGTAAAGGTCGGATAAATGCAACCTGGCTATTCAGACTGAAGTTGCATTGCAAAATATCAGATTCTTTCTGGATTTAGTGCCACATATAAAAGTGACCTGGGTTGGATTTGAAAACTGCTGTTCAAACTGTCTCTAACAGATTGGATACAGGTCGCATATGGGCAAAAAAATCAGATTTGGGCCACATTTGTCTGCTGTCTGAACATAGCCTAAGAGTTGTTTCTCATCCCATTGCTTCACATTTTCAAATTTTGGTCAAACAGCCCCTGGTGTTAACTGTCATTGCAACCGGTAGAGCGACTCACTACTCCCTCTAGTGGTCACATAAATCCATCGGACCAGTAGTATGAATAGATACAGTTACTATCTCCACATTACAATACATTGGCTTCTTAGATATGACTTCAGAGCTCTTTTTTCCACACACTCTAATGATAATTTAAGGTAATTCTTTTCATATTTTAACATATAAATTCTACATAGAGCCTCTTTAATTTGCACTCTGCTTGTCAAAACTGAAAGCGATAACATTAGCTTAAAACTACAGGTATGTGAGTCCCGACTACTGTCATGGTCAGTACAAACTCTAAAAATCCAAAAATTGGCATCAGAGAATATCGTTATTAATATTTACTCAAATGGTAGATTCCTCTAAAAACATCCTAAAAAGGTTTTCTCAGTAGAATACCACTCTGATACATAATAAAACACCGGTGGTGGATGAGATGGTTGAAGTCCTGTACCTTGAACTCTAGCTCCATGCCAGTGACGTGCTCGCCGCTCTCCACCTGGGCCAGCTTCTGAATGTAGGAATAGAGGCTCCTGGCAGCCACTTCAGTGTTGCCACAGGCCACTGCCTCCAGCAATGCATCGTGAATGAAGCTGTACTGGTCCTCCGTTTGCACCATGTAGTTCCGCTGTGAGCGCATTAGCGTCACATGGCCATAAATGTCAACCGTCTTCTCATGCTTGATACGCTCGAGCATGGCGTCGATGACGATGAAGCAGCCTGTCCGGCCAACGCCCGCACTAAAAAGAAAGATCAAAATGAGTATTGGCTTTTAAAGGGACAGTTTAAAATAAACGCATCTGTTTTATTTCTAGAGTTTGGTTTTATTGTGGCTTTTAGTACCAATTCTGCTAATACTGTTTAACGCGTTTGTGATATAAGAATGTTTTACTGTTGTTCTCTCTGCTAAAATATTCAAAGATTTTGGCTGCTTATGTATGTCCTGTAATGCTTGTAGAATCGCTGTAGTGTTGGTGTTTAAATAATTGAGCGAGACAGAAAAATAGAGAGATGTAATGATAGCTAGAGGGAATACCAAAACAAGTTAAAATGACGGAGAGAACAACAAGAGGACAGTGATGAAGACCAAGTGAAGCGAGCTGTCAAATTTCACTTTCACTGAAGCCTTCCTGTCTTGACAAAAAGGAAGGTTTGAATATGAATAAGCCATTTGAGAAATATTGCAAAGAAGCAGAAAGGGAGCAGTAAAAAAAAAAAAAAAGATGGAAAGGGATTACTGTGAGGCTTTTGACAGAGGAAAAAAGAGTCAGAGATGGAGAGAATGAAAGTAGGAGCATAAAAAAGGATGCCTTAAAGAGAAAGATGATGTGACCAATGGTGAAAAGAAAAGAAAGATGTCTGCTAAAAAAAAAAAAAAATTAACAGAAGAATGTGTTTGAATAATGTGTGTTATGTAATGTATAACAGCAGCTACACAGGGAGGAGCTCTGCCTTTCATTTTGCTTATGGGTATACACGCAGTCCCCGTGTAAGGGGAAGGGACACTTCTTTGATGTGAAGGTAAGGCTGTGTTTTTGCCCTCAAGTGATGCTAAAGGAGCACTGCGCTAACCACAGCGACACATGAGCAACTCAGGTGCCATCAAAGCATTAAGCTATTCTACTGGGCATAGATATACTGCCTAAGTAGGTTACAATCAGAGAACTTTAGTTAAAAAAAAAAAAAAACAAAGTAACTTAATCAGGTCTAACAACACAGTGCTAACGCAGACCTGCAGTGGGCGATGATGGGTCCGGCGTCAGGCGGGTTGCAGGTCTTCACCCTACGGAGGAAGGCCAGGAAGGGGGTCGGGTACTCTGGCACGCCGTGGTCAGGCCATGCTGTGAACTGGAACTGGCGAACCTCCCGCTTCTCACTGGAACCATTCTGGAGAGAACGAAGGAGATGGGTCAGATATTTATGGTGGCAGATTGGAAGTATTTTGACTGGTTTTATCATTACAGTAAATTATAACAGTGTCAATATTTGTGTGGCAATTTTGCAAAGCGGTGGATACAACTGATTGACAACGCTATAACTAGCATGACAGGCAGTGTGGGAAAAAAATATGTAAAATTCTGATGAATACATCAGTGCCTACATTGCTTCCACATCACACTGTTTCCTTAGAGTGACAATGTTCAAAATGTAAGCTCTGGAAATTAAAACTGACCAGTGCTGTCAACCTTTATTAAGGAAAATCTACTCTGTTTTTACAGGCATCCATAAAATCTGTCTCAAGACTAAAAATAGATTTTGTTTTAAGAATCAGTTGGTAGGGTGGGGTTTTCTGCAGGACAGTAAACATGCACGGCCGATTAATTTGACTCATTATATGACAATTGTTCCTATCATTTCTATACTGTGGAGGTGCTTCTGTCTGCACGTCGCTCACAGCTTCTACAGCAAAGATCCACATTACATAGAGGTATGTCAGCTCTCCTCTCAAACTCAACTCTTGATGCATCAAAGATACGAGCTGGGATCCAGAGGAAGATTTTTGAAAAGGATAAGAAGAAAAAAGAAAGAAAGAAAAAAAAATCTCCCTTGCATCTTTTGGTCCTCCTCTTCTCTCTTTCCTCTCAGAAGATCCTCTAATGGAGATACTGTTTGCATTTCAATGCAGTGCTTCTGCTTCCCTGACAGAGAGATTTTTTTTTTCCTTGCTGAATAAATGAATAAATGAGTGTGGTAATTAAAAGCAAACTGACCTAGTTCTTATTTTCCCCTTTTTTTTTGGACATTCCCTGTTTTGCAGTTAAAGCAGGATCTTTTGCATGTAATTGGTGCTTGGCTGTTGTTTTCTTTCAATTTTGTCAAGGATTTATCAGTGGATTTTAGCATCGCCACTTGACACACATACATATGGATAGGTATCATGATGGCTGTTCTGCAGATGTACCATGTGCATATGTTTGCGCGTCTACTGCAAGCTTGAGCTACCTGATACTTCAGAGAAATTCAACAAAATATATATATATTTAGAGATTTACAGTGAAAACAGGTTAGGGAGAATCACAGCAACGGTTGCAGTCTTAAGCAGGAGAGAGAAGACAGATAGAAAAAGTCTCATATCTGTGGGTTTGATGAAACCTCAGAGCAGCAGAATGTAAATGGACCTGAATGTCAACCAGCCTGCTTTAAAGCACCGCGGTTCGCTGATATCTTGCTATCTGTACTGTCACCGGTGTGCTCCAGCGTTCATTGTTCTGCTGACACTATTGGCTAAAAGGGAAAAAAATTCAAGAGATGTCTAATCCTTCCAGTGGTAAGCACACCTATTGCATGGGCATTAGCGAGTATGTGTGTCAGTGAGTGCTTTGCTTTTATAATAAAAAAAAAAAAAGTCATATTTTGTGTGCCTACATTTTCGCATCTTCCAAGGGGGCTGCATTCATGTGTACGTACAAATACTTCACGTTGCTTAAGTATGTTTTCATTTGTGCTTAGGCTCAGTGTCTTCCTGTGTTTCTGTGTTTGAATAAGTGAGTGAGTGTGTGTGGGCACAGAAGGATGAGAGCCGTCTGCCAATTATGTATATTGAGTTTCTCTTCTGCTCACTTTACCTAAGTGCTCCAATTTGGCAGACGTACATAAACAGATGATCTATTGAAGAGAGAGAGAGAGCTGAACAAGGTAAGAGAGGTGGACTGGAAGGACAATGGGGATGAAGGGTTATACTTGTATTCAGTTTTGCATGTGCTTTAATGCTATCACCTTTATGTTAACTATTTACCATATGTGTACTGGATGCAATTATTCTCAACCACTTCCATAGTATAGTCAATGACACTTTTTTTTCTTTTAAACAGCCGTAGGTCGACAAATATGATTTTGATAGTGATGATAGGAGAAACAGAAAACAATCTTACCTTGTGCAAGGAGAAAGTGCGGACACAGAAAGTAGCCAATTCTATGGTGTCCAACAGGGTCACTTGGGTCATACCATACGTTTCTGTGCCACGACTGGGCCAGTACTGGTCACACTTAATCTGGAAAAGCAGAAAAAAAGCAGAGTTCAGTTGCAATATCTATATTCACATTCTTCTACGTGGTATTCCACGTCATGAAAATGCATTAATGCACATAAAGGGATGAGAAAACCCAATAACGTTCGCCATCATGAACACATAGGCTCACAGGCATGCATTCAAGTACTCCATCTCATACGGAAAGCCCCACCCCCCCGTGGATAAAACCACCAGGCAGTGTTGACAGAAACACCAGGGTAGCTTCTCTCGATTTCACTTCTGAGAAACAACTGTGCACATTAAACAAATGTCACCAAGATGCCAAAATAAATCCTCCAGCTTTACTAACCTCACATGGTCTCAGCTTGACTTCTTCCCTCAGTCTTAACAAATTACAATTAGTGCAAAATACCCTGGATGGTTGGTGTTGTTCTAAGACAAAATATTTGAGCTCTTTCTTATCAGGCAGAACATACAGTAGAGTCATACATCTAAAAAACACAATACCTGCTTTTCCCTCTTTCCTCCCCTGTCAGTGCACCTAATAAAGCTTCCTTCTATATGGGGAGTGACGGACCGGCGGACATCTGATGAAATGTGACAGCTAGTGAGGGAGATGCGCCGCTATCCAGCTTTCTCTCCCATTTCCTGCTCGAGCTGACACTCAAGTTCTACCGCCCGCTAATCCTGATCACGTTTGACAGGAGTGGAACGCGCATGTCAGGATGGAGGATAGGTAAACAATTGAGAAGGGATCGAGGGAAGATGAGTGGAGACAACTGGGGTGAGTGAGCCTGATGTTGATACAGGTTTGGGTTGACAGGATGAAACAACGCAGTTGGCTTTTTGACACCCAGACAAGTCTGCTCCTGATACAAAAGAATATTACCACTGTGGAGGAGCACTTGGTTTGTTTTCGCATGTTATGGCTTTATTTACAGAAGGGTGACAGGTTAAAGTAAAAGGTGTTGAATCACCACATGCCACCAGAGCAGGTTTCGGAACATCTTAGCCTTGATTATCGGGAAATATCCTGGAAGAGATGAACATTCTTCCAAAACATATTCCCTCATTTAACGGTGTTGCACTCCCTTTCATGTCTAAAATTCAGTTAGTTGAGGTGACATGTGCCTTGTGAAGCATGTGATTCACATTATTCACATTGATTATTTTCACACTGAAACACTAAAATTCCCCATATCCACACATGAAGAAAAACAAGATATTAAACATAGTAAACAGAGTGAGTAACTTTTTTTTTTCCCGTGGCACATAATGGCAAAACCTTACTCAAACACCTTATGCTAATAATTTGTGCTCCATCTTTACATTTTCAGTCAGTCATCAGTCAGTCATCATCTGAACCCGCTTAATCCTCACTAGGGTCGCGGGGGTCGCTTGGAGCCTATCCCAGCTACTTAGATTTTCAGTTTAATGCTTAATAAAAAACAGGCATTTTTTCATCTTACTATGACACCTTCTCTGTATTTCGCTGCATTAAGTTTCCGAACACAAAAAAAAAAAAACAAAAACCAGTGAACTTTTCTCAACAATAAAAAAGTACAAATAAGACACTTCCTGTGCACGTTGTGGCATCTTTCCATGTACATAAATGCATAAAAATAAAACCAAACTGCAACCCAAGTGGAGTAGTGTGATCACACCACAGCATCTCATTCCTCCCTGCTGAAGCTAAACCACTGCGCTCTGAAAGCCCAGGGTACTCCAACTTCCACTATCAACAGATGGATGTGGGAGGCATTGGTCACAGGTACTGCAATGTCTCTATAGCACTCTCTCTCTTTAAATTTAAGTTTAGCCTCGACTGTGCACTTTTGAGTGCTTAAACTTGCTAAGCTCTGAGCGCTGTAGGGAACATGCAACAGCTTGTCGTTTCCACTGCAAATAAGGAGAGAAAACAGAGCCAAGTCTGTGAAGATACTCCCAGTGGATCCGTGGGCTAACTTATCAGATGTGCACAAGTAGACTGTCTCTGAGTTATCAGTGTTTTTATCGTCGTCCTCGGCTGCTTACGCCACCCCATTCAAATTTCTGCACTTCCCTACGAGCAATTCATCTCAAGAAAATGAAGTCTGATTGCCTGGCAATGAGGTTCAGGTGGGCGGTTGGGAAATCAATGTAAAGCTGTGCCGTGTTCGCCTCCTTGTGAATCAGTGATTTGATTTGGAGATTTATTTAAAAAAAAAAACAATATTTAAGTGGTTTGTGAGTTTACTGAACTAAACACACCCAAAAGTGGCTGATCTTTTACTCACCCTGGATTTCTCCTCCAGCCTTGTCATCATGACCACAGTGGCTGCTCTCTGTTCCCACACCATCCTCCAGAAGTCACCGAACGTCTCCGGTAGTGGACCCTGGGTGGCGATGTAAGCATTTTGTTTCCTGTAGCCATCAATGTAGTTGGCGTTGATGTAGTCGCTACCCGTGATTCCTGGACATACACCACATAAAAAAAAAAAGGTTAGAACATGTTACTTTGAATTATTTATTTTTCTATTTTATTTCAGTCATTATTTGCACACTTTTGTTCTCCGCCATCTGCCTCAACAATTCTCACACGCTCACCCTGTTTCCCAATCAATGGAGGTGTAAAGATTTCAGACTTATGTAATGATTTTTCACTCCACTTACTGTTAAAAAAAGTCAAAATTGGCTGGGAGTTGTTAAAAAATTGGAATTGTCTGGAGAGAAATTAAAGCCAATCATGGTAGCAGTTCATGTTCTTATCAGACAGATTGTTGTGTTTTTCGAGTACAAAAACTACAGAGATGCACGAAAGAAAATCAACAAGACATTTGCGATGTATCAGAGAACCTCTCTCCTTCTGCTTTTACAAGAACCCCAGTCGTTCCGTAAAAATGGGTTCAAATACAGAAAACTGCTTCTCCGTCACAACTTGCGGTGCTGCCGTTATGTCATTTTCTTTTCTATCTCTGCAGTTCTGGCCAGGTTGCTGTTGATTTGGCGCAGCAGCTGTATCTGATTTACCACCACGGTTGGAGTGTGCTTGAAAATGGAGGATGGTGAGGAGTAAATCAGCCACTCAGCCACCGCAGCCAGGAGCTATAGCCAGCTACCATCCTTCTCAGACCGCCACCATGCTCTGTTACACACTGCTACTACTAAATCTAGCCGTAAGGAACCCCTCTGCTTTGTTGGGCAGACAGATGTGCAGTGGCAACATTTTAATGTCAAGGATGGTGTATAGAACTCAGGAGTGCTTGCAAAAATCCACTTTACAGTAGCTGTATGGACGTATCAAAGAACTGCAAGGCATTCTTTAATGTTAGTACCAGGCATCTAAAGTTAAATCGTGTAGCTCACTGCGAGGTTTCTTTTGGATTGCTCATGATCAAAAGAGGACAAAGTTCTTCTATTCTCATCATGTGAGGTAAGAAACTGTAATCGTGCTCTGATCTTTTGCTGCAGTGCATGAGCAACGTGCAACAAACAATTGTAGTATAGAGTACAACCAGTGTGTCTTAAATATTGATGCAAAAACATTTTAATGTGATTTGTTATATAGAAGAAAAAAAAAAAACACAAATAGAAGCCAATATGTTGGGTATGTAAACAAGATAATCTGTGATTAGGTCATGTTTAACACGGAGCATCTGACAGCGATAAGATGCAACGTCACCCATCTTCATTTAACCAACTTCTACCGTGCTGTCAGTTGAAAACAGACTCCTGTGCGGCGGCATCTGTGTTCGCCAGTCACGTCTCTTTGACTGACATCGCCTCACTCAAGCGACAAACAATGAAACACTCGACTGGGCTAATTTAAGAGAGGAGACGCAGTGAGGACAACAACCAAGGTGGAGAGGAAAAATACGATAAAGAAAGAAGAGATACAGTGAGAGAGGGCGAGAGAGAGACACTGCGGAGAGGAACAAAGACGAAAAGAAAATAATTAAAGAAAGAATGGAAATAAGGAGGAAAGAAAGAGAAAGAAAGGCAAATGTAATTAAAACGGATACCACGTCGCACAATCCGACTGCGGTGCCTTAGCTTTAGTCATAGCTAAGTGAACAGAGAATGGCAGCGTGCATGAATTGTTCTACTGCTGCGACTAATGGCAAAATCACTGCAGTGTAAAATAGAAATTTCAGACTTGATTAATTTATGTATTTATGGACGAGGCATTTTTTCCCAGGGATAATTTTGTTATGCATGTTGTTGCACTCTCAAATTGGCCTGACTTTTGCGAGATGTCAAAATCAAGTTGGAGCAGTTAGCTTACACAAAAGGAGAGAATGGTGGAGTAGAAATCTTGGCGCTACTGCGAGGACTCGGGAACTCTGGTGATGCAATACCAGAACAATGACAATGATGAAGGGTGACTACCTCTGACAACGTCCCAAAAGATTTAGGAGTCAGAGGAAGAGTTTTTGTGGTTCTAAGATTCTCAGTGGTGTGTTTATGGGAAGTTGGAGGGAAGACATGAAAGAAGGGCAGATAGGATGAGACAAATGGGACGGTGCAAACACTAGTTCAGTTCCTGGTTCATGCTGACTGTGAGATGGGACTGAATATTGGGCCCAAAGATGAGCTCAAACGAGTCCTAGCTTCTTTCTCAAAATATTTTTATTCCATAAACGGCTTAGTTGCTGAGAACTAAGTTGAGGTGGAACAAGTTCTCAGTTTAGCCTCCAACAAAATATTGTTTTGCTCTATAAATTCCCTGGTCTCTGGGAACAGCAGTGCTGAACTGAATCTGAACTTGACTTGTGTTTTATTCTATTCTGCTTTATGCTACTGTGATGAATCACGACAATTCATGAGTAGTCCAGTCTGAACTACAACAGTTCTTCTCTCTATGATCTTTTCTCATTATGTCTCATACAGTGAACTGGAGTTCAGAACGCTTAATCTAGTATTTCTGTGCTATCCTATAATAAAAATATGCAAGTTCAAGAATCTGATGCCTTCATGTATTCTTTTCCAGAGCTAAATTGGTCTCCACTATCTAGTCCCATCTGGTCAAGTATATGTCTGCAGAGAATAAATTCCTAATTACTTAAACTAATTCTGCAGTTATGAGGTCTCCCCAAATGGACTGAGCTCATCTGGTGGTGAGGGTGTTAGGAAGGGTGAACCTTACCCTCAATCGGAGCCAGGATGACACGGGAGTGGTCGTAGGCGATGACGTTTGCGTACCGATTTTTGGGCTTATTCACTTCCAGGTTGGAGTGCTCCCAGGTGAACTGCTGGCCTGGATCGATGGACTGAAAGTGGAGAGAGACAAGCAGAAGATACACACCGAAGAAATCAGTGGAGCTGACTGATAAGATATGCCTTTACATGAAAAAAAACTTAGAAGTAGGGGGAGGGCGAGCGCGAGATGGTGATTTCCCCAAAGGAAAACGTCTACAGTATCACGAAAATATGCTCACCGCCTAGTTTAAATACATACAGCAGCTGTACACACTGCTCTATCAGGATCATTAATGCAGCTAGTGCATAACGGCAAAAACAATATTTATGAAGGTGGCAACTTTCCCCCTTGAGGGAAGAGTGAGGTGCGAGGCCTGACTGGTGGGTGTAAGACAAATTCAGCTGCCTCTTTAAAATATAAGGATTACATATAAATATTCAGTTGCCTTGTCAGGTTTATTTAGTATTCCATTACAATTCGTTGTTTGCTTATAGCCGCCTGGCGCTCTGTTGGTGTGGGGAAGGGAGCTTGGAGGATATTTTCCTGCTAGGGGTGGGGGGGTTGGAGAGAGACACTGGGGCTAAATGAAGTCCAACTGGAAAACTGAACTAACCATTTGCATGCAATCATTACAGCAATCAGGTCAGGTCCCTCTGTTTTAGCTCTGTTTTGCCTTTTTTCTTTCTGTTTTTTTTTTTCCTCTACTCCCCCTTTTGTGTGCCTGTTTTCCTTATCTGTATCTCTTCATCTCCCTTTCAAAAGCATCCATTTTTTTGTCCTTATTTCTTCCACCCTATCTCTTTTCTATCTTTCTCCTCCTCTGTGACGTTAACACTCCCTCTCCATGTAGCAGCCGTCTGCCTATTTTACTTCTATTTCACATTTTTTCTAGTCTTACCTCAAGGCTGGCCTGGAAGTGTGTGTATAAAGATTGGGGTCATTTCTCTTGATGGAATAACCACATGCAGAAATGATTTTAGGCTATATGTAGATTTTCTACCTTCAGCTGTTAAAAATGATGGAAAATGATCATGAGAGGGTTTAGAATAATGCCAACCAAAGGGTCTGGATTTTAAAAAGCGATGAAAGCTAGAAACACTGTTGTTTTCACCACTGGACACAGGTCTAACTTAAAAGAATGGACTTTGACAGTGAATTGCTGCGTTTCTTCCACACAGGTGAGTTTGACTATGAAGCTTATGAAGGTATAAAGTTATTATGCGATATTATTATCTTTGCTAAGTTTACTCCACAGTTCAGACTACACTGTGACATTGGATGATTCCAAACAGATCTTTAGTGCACCTATTGTCAACATAAACCATACATAAAACAAAGGTGATTTGTGATTTTTAAAAACACAGCTAGCGCTAACAGAGCTATAATGTAAACTATCAGCTGATGCAGCACATGAAGATGATAATGCAGTTTTATTTTGACCGACTGTTTAAACCAGCCATGAGTGGGTTTTTTGGTAGAAAACTAGATGATACCAAACTACAGATATGTGTAAACAATGAGCTTTATACTTTTGTTACATCCAGCTTTATTTTGGAGAGCTTCCTGCTGGTCCACCTGTACTCGCTGGATGGTAGTGACTATATAAGCAGGCCCTATGTTTCACTCACTCTTTCTCTGTTCCAGCTTTACAGGCCACTGGCTTCAGAAACACATTTGAGTGCTTGTATCAAGCCGTTTGGTCTTTGTTTTGGTTTGATTCAGTTTTCTACTGTTTCAATAGCGATCATGTGACCATCACTGTATTTGGCTCACGAGCCAGCTGTAACATTTTATTCAGTGAATGATACAGTGGATGCATAGCAATGATTTGTTGGTAGTTGCGATGATGTTCTAGTATTCAGGTCTCCACCTCATGTTGAGAGTTTTGTTTATCAATACTACAAATAACCTCTTTATATTTCATGATATTATAATCATTTGACTGTCCTCTCCATCAGCTCCAATTCCCCTCTCTAACTCACACTAGTCCATGATGATAAATTCAAAGATGAACGACTAAAGTCTGGAATGAAATGGCTGCTAACTACCTGACAGCGGATATATAACAAACTCAGCTTCAGTAGCATCAGGTAAAACTGCTGCTGCCTGTTTTACTCAGGTTTGTGCGTCAGATCATCTCCTCTTCATCTCCGCTCCCCAGCTGTGATGCCCTGCTCTCTCTATATCCTCGGTGAATCCTCATCATTAACCAAGCTCCCCTACCTCATCTTTCTCTCTCTGCACTCTTCCCTCGTCCCTCCATTTTTTTCCCTCCCTCACATCCCGCCTGCCTAAAAACCAATCAGTCAAAGCCCCGTAGAGCTGCGCTTGGCAAGCCGGGGCGCCCGGACGAGCAGCCATTCATCAAGAAAATAACAAAATTAAAATTACACTTCTCTATTTAATTTGGTCATTTATTTTTCTTGGGGGTTGGTTGT
Source organism: Apogon talboti (assembly GCA_037367365.1). Taxonomy (NCBI): domain Eukaryota; kingdom Metazoa; phylum Chordata; class Actinopteri; order Kurtiformes; family Apogonidae; genus Apogon; species Apogon talboti. The sequence continues at coordinate 12,253,821 of JAPQRQ010000019.1, read as the reverse complement.
GTGAAGGGGCAGGGGGGGGGACGGAGAAAGACTGAGCGGAAGAAGAGAGGAGCGGACGGTTTAATTCTCTCTCAAAGCCAAGTAATTAGAAGTTGTAGTTGCAGCAAAGCGTCAACTTTGGCATCACATCTCTCGTCTCTCTTCCCCCCAAATGGAACAAGCTTGTCCATTTGGTACACAGCCCGGATGTGGATTTATGAATAATAGATACCCAAGAAATACTGGATCGCTATGAGAAGTCATTATCCACCAACATCCACCGGCAGGCATGATGACGGCAATCTATGCTGGTGTACCCGCTTTCTACCTTAGCCTGGCGTGCAGCGAGGCGACAGGCAGTGTGATTTAGGGATGGCGAGTAGGGGATATTGCTTGTATGCAAACGAGAGCTGATTCAGCGCTCCTGATTTCTAATCAACTCTGGTGTCATTTATAACCGCCGCAGTCTCGGAGCTCAGACAGCTCAGTTCCCCTCTGCACACACTCAAACACACATACAAGTACTATGCAGAAGCCTGTCTATCAGTGTGTCCCCCCCCCCTCCCCCTTACACACACCCCCGCTGTGGAGCTCTGCATTAAAAGCCAGATAATTTCTTCAGTCTGGAAGGCCAGCTTTGACATTAAGTTTGGTACCATATGTTTGGATATTTTAGCGCCTGTTTTGGAGGGAGCCATAAAGCCAATTCACTGTTGTTCAGCGTTACTTGATTTTCCTCAAATTTAATTTGTTAGTCAAAGCCTACTCTACAACTCTATTTTACAATCACTTTACTTTTTAAAATGATTTCACTACTGGCATTTTTTAGAAGTTAGGGTAAACAATTCAGGTGTCAGAAAAGGAAGTTTTGATGTTTGCTGAAAAACACTAGTTTTGCTATGTAATATTCAGGCTGCAAACACATCTGGGTAGATAACCCGCTGATTATAAAGTATATTTTAGAATTGCTTAAACTGAATCAGCTACAGCAATGTCTACACAATACATAAAAAATAGTTATTTCTCTATGCAGAAAGAGACTGTATCCCTCCAACAGATAAATAGACTTTAAAAGATCAATACTTTGAATAAACCTTTACTTTTGACCCTTAGGCCTCCTCACCTCATATTCCTGGGAGAGTTTGAGGTTGTCATTGGCCTTTAGAAGCTCTGTGTGTTCAGCCAGCTCTGAGATAGGGATGGGAGGATGATTCATCATACCTGTTCGCCAAAAAAAAAGAAGACAAATATGAAACAGAGCTCATTAATAGCGTAAACATTCTGTACTTAAACATCAACACCATTTGAGGGTAGGGAGATGCTTACATAACAGTGGTAGTCAGGTGGTTGTGGTGAGGAAGCTTGTGCAAAACATGGTGAATGTCACAAAACAGCAAAATGCACTGACTAGTGATGTTACAGGACTTGATTTGACCAGGCCAGAGTTCAAGAAAGTCTACTATGTCTGATTCAGCACCCAGACTAAATAAGAAAATTACTTTAAATGCTTTTATACCAAGAGACATACACAGAAATACACCACTAAAGACTTACAGACAAATCCCAGTGCAACTGTGTCTCAAACATTCAGAGGCATCAATTCTTTGTATTAGTTTGGCAACATACAGGATGAAACGTGATGTTTTTATAATTAAATCCCAGATAAGAAATACAACAGCCCTCTAGACTCTTTATGGCACATCAATGATATACCAAGTTCACTAAAATCTCTAACGCATCTCCATAAATTCAACATAACATTTGCTTTTAGTATATCTATAAACTACTACAAAAGAAAATTTAATTCAAAACCTGACCACAATTTGGTGGAAAAATAACACTGTTGTGGGAAAGTGTGTTAGGATATTCTACTCTAAATATATTTCATAAGATGTAATTTGTTACCATACATAACGTAAATGTTGAGCAATGTTTGAACGGTGACCAGTTTTGACCTTTCCTAGAATGAAGCCCTGACCTGGCAGCTTGTGAGGGGGGGTGGGGGGGTGGGGTTGGAGTGAGGTGATTTAGAAGGTGTTAACAAGTGTGAGTGATGCTCAAAGACAAAGTGAGCTGCTCCAGCCATTGCAAAGCAAGCAAGCATCTGTTTCTGCCCATGTCTTTACTGGCCGTTTCCCCTGAACCAGTGAACCCTGGCTCCAAGATGAATACCCCCAGTGAAAGAAAAATGATCTTTGACTGTCAAATACAAGCTCTTAAAACCACTCTGTCATGTAGCCTATCCCAAGCAATTCCCAGACAGAACTAGTCTCTTAGCTGGGTGGGAAAATTGTATTTTTTTATTTTTTCATACTTCCACTGATATCTTCAGTACATTGTGTCGCTGCTGCTACACTATTATCAGCCCTGCTGTGCACTCCAGTTCACTAATCCATTTAGAGGCATAATGCTCAGGCCATGTAATGGAATATGGAGCAGCCATAGATTGTGGCCGTGTCCCCGCATGCGGCCTGGCAATACTTAACGCTCATATTTTTAGTAAGAGGCCTCTTTTCCTGCTGAGTGGGGAGGTCAAAAGTCAACTAAATGTTGATATCTCTTCACAAAGAAAGTTTCCTAGGCTTAATTGAGCATGAAAATCAGTATAATCACATTAACCATCCTTAATTTTCCCTTTCTGACAATGCTTAATATCCCTTACAATGTCAAGGGGGTCACTGGTGTTTTGGCTGCTTTTGTTGAGCTTAAGAAGGAGAGCCCGACTCTCTGTGCTGACAGTCTTCATTAGTAATGGCAATTTATTTTACAGTGAGGGAACAATGCAGCGGCATCAATTACATGAAGATTAACAAAGATTATAATGCATATGTGAGATGAATGGAGATGACAGTGGATGCCGTGACATCCTCCAGAAAATGAATGGACACACTGCATTAAGAGTGCATTGAAAAGAGTTGTGCAACAAGCATCGCTGCCCTTTTTAATGAATCGTTTAAATGCTGTTTACTGAATTAATTGTTTCCCTCCATTTCTGATGTTGATTTTTTCTTTATTCAATTCATCGCCCTAATATAAGAACACACAAAAACCTTGAAAGGCAATAGGGGAACTTAAATCATATTAATGTATTTTGAGGAGAAAACTAATTTATTTGTTCGAACTTTTCTTTGTTTATGCTGTTTGTTGCTCAAAGAGCTAACAGAGCAGGCAGATATTGGCACCAACACTTGAGAATAAGACAGAGTTATTAATCACTCCTGGTGTTAGAATTCACAGAGATGAGAATCAAGGAAAAACAAAAAAAAAAACAAAACATAAAAATTGCAAATTAAATTTAGCTGTCAGTTTCCTTGCCACAAATTCAAAGGGAAAAGGTATCAGAAGCTACGAGTGAAAAAAAAAAAAAAAAAAAAGCATATGTAAATGGAGGGGCCCTTGCTTCTCCTTGAAAGAACAAGAGCGGGTTGTTTGAGGGGAGATCAAAGAATGTTTGTGTTGGGCTGGTGTGTGTGTATGTGTGTAGCTGTCTTTGCATGCATCTGTGTGTATTTTAGAGTGTGCATGAATTACAGACACACTCCAATTCCAACAGTTCCTCTAAGTTTGTTTACTGCCCACATTACTGTCTGCATATATAAGTACCTGCTACAGTTATTCATATATCAGGAAAAAAATGTTTACTTACACACCTAATGCATTGCCAGTGGAGTAGGCTTAAGGTTATACATTATGGTGTTTGCTTATTTCCTCTCCCCTCTAACTTTTTGGGAAAGCTCTGTGAAAAGTAATTAAATATGCAGAACTGTACGTTTAAATCCATTATTTTACCTTTATCCCATTTTGCTCTTTGCCAACGTAACCGCCCTAAGCTGAACCCATCTGTTTGTGCGTCTTTCTCTCTAACTCAGCATACTTCTGCAACCTTACATATTTGTTTTGTTCTAAAAAAAAAAATGAGGCGATTGCAAGCCCTTTTGTTTTCTTATTTGTATTGTCATTTAGAGACTTGCATGTGGAGTGCAGTGAATCGCTGTAAGAGATTTACTCTCAATTCGGCTTTACTATAACCCTTAGTTAAGCAAAGTCATTCAAGGACAAGATTTAGCCACTCCTAAGCGTTCAGTCACTTCTTCACTATAGCTTTTCAGATCCACATATACATTCATGAGTTTTTTTCACCCCAATCAACAACGTGATCAATGAACACAGAAAAACAAACTAGCAGCTAATTACACATTTCCAATCCCCCCGATCTGCAGTCGATGTGACTGAGAAATATAATGATTCTTTTTGATAAGTCAAACCAATCTCTTTCCAAAAGCCTATTTGTGATGTTACCCATTTCCATATAAAAGGGAAGAGGACTGTGGGTAAGCAAGTAACGGAATAAAGGGGAGGGGGGGTGGGGTGAGGGGAGAGGAAACCCAGAAACAGCTTTTTCTTTCACATGATCCTTTTGCAGTGAGCAGGGAAAGGGGGTGATCAAATGTCGAGCCATTGTTTGCCACTGCTTTAATTAATTCTGCTCGTTATCTCTGAGCACAGAAAAGACCCTGTTAGTTCAGAATGGAAATGGAGCAGTAGTGGGGAAGGAAGAGGAGGAGGAAGGTGAAAGGAGAGCAAACATAAAGAGGTGAAGGGAGGAAGAGAAAGTGGGATTACAGATTGTAACCCCATTAGATTAAAAAAACACCTATCAACCATCTTTACATCAATATAAGTGACTGCACAGGTTATTTATGCATGGTGGATTAATGCACAGCCAAAAGCTCGAGTGAATGACATCCAATTAAATGTGAAATAATAAAACGAAACCAGCCCAGTATACCGATAGAAACCATAATGAAATTAATTAGTGCTGGCATTTTTGCTGCATCATGTGAAAAAATAAACAAATGCAAATTATGTATTTATAAATGGAGGCAAGCAGTGCTAAAAAACAACAAAGAAAGCTGGTACGCAAGTGCTAAAAAGCATAGAGACTAACTTTCATCATCAAAATCTGCTTCACTCTGAGGACTGCTTAGACCAGAGTCTGTAAAGAGCAAACATAAGGGGAAAATGCGTTTTAAGAAAGCAACAATGCAACAGAAAAATGCTATGGAGAAAACACAAAATCCAGTACAGAAAGGCATGAGGAATGAATGAATGTTTGAAAGTTTACCAGACAAGTGTATTCACGGTGGTCTAAAGTGACAGATGTGAGGCAAGACTGTGAATGTGAAAAAGTAGGGCAAATACTTTTCAGATCATACCCGACCCTCACTTCCACAACCAAATCTCAATCAGAGTCATAGTCACCTCAGGAGCAATGTGGTTAGCTTCTGCTGTGCCTGCTGGGGGGGGGGAACCCTACTGCCAAGCCACATATAAATGGTCATAGAGATCAGGGATAAGAAAATTGATTTACTATCTTTAAGCTTTAATAAACAGCAGTCGGAAGGGACCTTTCAGTTGGACGCCAAAGACACAGAGAAGGGAAAAACCAGCTTATGTTTCCTGGTGAAAGCAAACTCTGAAAGCTTTCTTTGTCCGCGGCTAAACGCTGAGCCACTGGGAGTGAAAGGTGTGGAAAAGTGTCCGCATTTTTGGTTGACAGCTGTGGAGCCAGAGCTGATGGGAGTCAGAGCTCTGCGGAGTGTGGTGATGGTTCAAAGTCTTATCTGCTCCAGAGGAGAAGTCCTCGGAGGCCACAGCTAGTGCTGCTATATCTGGAAAGGCTTCGGTCTTCCAAGCTGTTCGAGCAGAAAGAAACCATATGTGACACCATTCGGCACAAATGGACGTGCGGTAAAGAGATGCGGTTTGATGGAATTTCTGCTCATCGAGTAAGTAACGATAAAAGCTGAGTCTTACAAAACAGAATTACTCAGTGAAAAGTAAGAGGGGAGAGCTTAATGCAAAGATGATACGTCTGATAGAAGACGCCATATTCATCAATTTCTGTGTGAAGATGTAAGAAATGGAAAGAAAAATCGCTTCGGCAGAATGAAAAACACTGTTTACTCATTAACTCCTTCATGTCGACTATCGCAAATTTGCATCCGACCGTTTCCGTTATAGAATCAGCCGAAATAGCGTATGTATTCCCCCAGTGCCGAATCGGGCATATTTGATACGTACCTAGTCACGACACTGAAAATAATTTTGTGGCATCAATAAAACCATCTCCATCTTCTAAGATGGGAGAATCTGTTTTATTACTTTTTCTTCACTATAGACCATTATGCCTGTTGTCGCAAATTTTTATCATACCTGTATGTTTATCTATTTTATGTACTGTAATCAAATGAACAATCTCTTAATTTAGCATCTGCTTGAAAGCAAAAACACAAATAATAACTTTATTTTAATATACTCATACATAAATTCAGCTGTTAAGGGGATGAAACAAACCAAAATCACCTTTAGGCTGACACAATGTATTAGTTGCTCAACCGAATTTGGGTGGGTTTGTTCATTCACTGGTGTCTGGAAGCAAGAGGATGTCAGGCCAAATGAGTGCAGAAAAATGAAGACTTCAAACACCCCCCCCTCTCCCTAATTGATTTGTGACAATGACTAATTAAAGCTAGCGGGGGGGACTCTGATGCACTGTCTCCAAATGTCATTCATCACAGCGGGAGGCAGATGCAGGCATGTCTGATTATGTTTATGTGTGCATGTGTGCTGTGTCTGTGTGTTTTGATGGAGCCGTTTGTGAGGAGGAGGGCACGGTTGTTACAGTTGTTGCTGTAATCTGGAGTAACAAGTGTTGCTGACGCACACAGCCGATTGGCTGGTGTCTGCGGGTTTCCGCGTAGCTGTCTGTTTGTTTTTACATCAGGGGAAGAGGAGGGCGTATGGAGAGACTTCACTGGTATAAAACATAGAAGAAAGATGAAAGAAGAAACTTCAGCTCACTTCAACTGTCTTAATTTATCTGAGGATTTTTTTAAATGAAAATTTTAACTAGGGAATCTCAAGATGATGAACTTTTGAAGTAAAATATGCATCTATATACTGTGTACTGACTGTTACCTACACAAAACATTATGCGATCACTCCTGTGCAAACAGTGTAGAAGCAAAGCGGCGAACATATCTCTGCTGCTACACACTGATGTTGCAATGAAACAGTTAGCTTTCATTTGTTATCAGTATAAGTTGTTTGGCAGTAGCAAAGACAGAAAAAAAAGATAAAACTGTGCTGCTTTCAGTCCAAAATGGTGGAAAAAGTAGCTCTGTTGTTGCTTAATTACTGTATGTCACAATGGAACAATATATAAACTCTCCATGCTTATCAACACAAGTTCTGTGTTCTTTGTAGGACTATCAGAATCTGGGTCTGTCTGTAGGAAATGGAACTGGAGAGATTTTCATGAAGCTTGGTGGAAGGGGAGGGCACAGGGCATGGATGAACCCCATAAATTGTAGAGTGGGGGGGGGGGGGGGTTCAAA
>JAPQRQ010000019.1:12220004-12246239 GCA_037367365.1 Apogon talboti | reverse complement strand
GGGAGTCTCAGATTGTTTTTCACCTTCCTTAACATCGGAGAGTCCCAGGCTATCTGACTTGAAATGCTATCAGTTAAATGAAAAAAAAAATCCCAATTGAGACCCACTGAGAAATTAGAACTTAAACTGTATAAGTATAAAAGTTCAGTTACATTAATAACTTAATGTCACCTAAAGACAAAAAATGAGGAAAACACAAATAAAAGATATCTAAACTAAAGACATAAGATTAAATGTGGTTAATTTCACTGCTATTAAAACATTAAACAGTTAACCTGCCACTAGTTTATCTTGGTCAAAACACCTCAAACTGTCACTTTTCTCAACAGCGATCATTTTGTTAATGTTAGATCTTAATTTTAAAGTGTATCGCAATTTTATTTTTTTTTTAATGAAGGGAACTGAACCACTTTAAAGGTTTCCCAATAGACTACATTAAAACAGATCAGCCTCTGGTGTCCAGCATACACCTATAGGTCTTTATCTTACATCTTTAATCTAAATATCGACAGATTATTTGTCATTAATCAAAGAAGAAGAGGAATACTGGCCTAGGAACAAAGCTGTGCTCTTCAAGTGTCCTTCTACTTTCCAGCTGTTATAATTTGCAGGTTTTTAATGGCAGTAGTAGAACAGGTACAGTACAAAAAAATTAGAACAAGACAGACAGTGACTGAGAGAAAATGGAGGATGTGGGGGGGTTGGTTGGAGATAGACAGTAGATATCCACTGAGTCGTGCTGCTTCATTACTTTGGCCCATTTGCCAATTAAACCCCAGGCACCAATGAAGATAATGACAAAATGAGCCACTTTGCCCCCCAAGGAGTTATGGGATGTCACTGTCACATGACCTACAGGGTTTAAAGCAAACATACAGAAGCACATACACCACAGACACATACACACGTCTCAAACGCATTAGCTGAACTTAGCTTATTGGGCGGCCTAATCAAAAACATATTTTTTATTCCCCAGCACTACAGGGGTCAGTGAGCATACAGAAGATTGCCGATGTAGCATATGCTCCGTTGGATGGAAAAGGCCTTGGATAAGTGCACTGGGAGTATGCTCATTTGAACAATGGTCACTATTAGCTGATGGGGATGTTCACAAATGCTCACCGGCCCACTTAATTGGGCCAAAATGTCCATTCAAATTAAATTCCCTGTGCGCAGAGATAGCAACATCGCCCAATTCCATGGAACAATGGTTGGTGCTGTCAAATGAGAACGCTTGTCATATACAGTATAAAGAGAGGTCTTTGCACGTATTGGTGAATGCTGAGTAAAAAGAGAAACCGTGACAAGAATTACTATTATTGAAAAAAAAAAATCAGCAGAGAACAGTTGCGTGCACGGTGGAGAATGCTGAAAGACAACTAGATAAAATGACCATTAAAACCTTGTCATTATAGAACCACTGATAAGGCTCTGAATACCACGGAAGACAAAGATGACACAGTAAATTGGAACCCCACATAGCAAGAAGATATTCCTTCCATTTGTGTATTGTATCTCTCTGTTTTTTTCTTGGTAGACCTTCTCGGTTCAACTGGACTGGTTGTTTTGGGTTTTTTTTTCCAAGATACCAACCCACAGCAGTATGTCTGAGCTCCCCAGGAAGCTGAAGAGAAATGCTGTTCTGAAATCCAAGCCTTTTGACGGCAGTGACTGGCCATGAATGACAGATAGATGGCTGACAGACAAGCAGGGCAGGAGACCGAAAGGCGAGAGGGGGGAAAATAGCGGGGGTGGGGTGAGAGAAAATGGGCTAGATGTGTTTATTCCACTTCTGAAGGCTTGACTCTTTTCTTTGAGTTGTATGGGAGTAAGAATAAAGCCACTTGAAATCTACTTTGTCCTCTGCCAAATGAACTGGAACAGCGACTTCAATCCAAGATGTCTAATGCTATAACCCTTTGGAAGCAACTGTGGGGAATGCAATAAACTTTGCAGGAAAAATGTCAGGTTTCCAAAGCAGGCTGACAAACATGCTACTTTGCACATCCATGACGCTTGTGTAATTCTACAGCAGGAATCACAATGAGACGAATATCACATCTTTCCCCTCTAGTTCTAATTTCCATTCTAAGTGGGCTAAAGGTGTCGTTATAGCTTAGAATCAGGAGGCCGACTAACAGGAAGACAGACTGATAGATAATGGGTCTGAAAAGGAGGCAGGAGGAAGATGTCAGACAGGCTTTAGGTAGAGATGCCTTAGAGAATGAGTGTAGGATCGAATGTGCTCTGTTGTTAACACCGGGCTTTACCTCGGATAAAGACCAGAAGGAAGGTGAGACAACAGAGAAAAGCAGGAGAACTTCAAAAAAGGATTTGTTTCCGACATAAAAAAGTCGTGTCCTACAACATCACTTTGAATTTCTCGACGTGGAACTTGTTAAAAAATGGCACACTGTTACATGGGGGACATGGCTGGCAGGTAGTTATGAAGGCACACAATGTCATATTTAATGTAATGAGAGTGCTGAGAGAACATCGGCAAGAATTTAACTTTCAGTTGCATCATTTGGGAGCAGTTAATCTCTGTGTAGGCTGTGTACACGTTTATGTGCCAAAAGTACCCTTTCCTGTCACAACACATGCACATTATACTGCTGTTTACACACGCCCATTTATGATATGTTACAGATTTGTACTATTAATGAATAATTTGGTCTGAAGAGAAATATTTTCCCAGGTGTATGACTTAACTTGCCCGTGATAATTTAATATAAAAGAAAGAGCAATATGAGCTTTTGACTGCCAATAATAATTTCTTTGCGTTAGAGCCGCTGATGGCAGATATTATACAATTAAGAACCGTGTCCACATAGAATTTCTTCTGGCAGAAAATTGCTGGCAAAGCACTGGGATTGGAAAAAAAATACACACTGCCTTTAGGTTTGATTTCTATGACAACATATTAAGACTCCAATGCTGCGTTTTAAGATAGTCTATCATACAATGCACAGACTGCTAAAAGCTCATTTAGTGTCTGACCAATCTGCGCCAAAAATGGGGTTTTCAGTCACAGTTGGGATCATTTGTAAACTCCAGATACATGGATAAGCCCACAACAAACTTTTCCAAACATTTTTCATGCTATCAGGTTGACAAGTCCTATCCCATCTACCCATCTAAGTGTTTGCCGGAAAAAGTTCACCAACGACGATACATGTTTTCTGTAAACATTCCAGCATTTGCAACTTGGAATTTGGAATGCTTTGCACCGAGATGCCAGTCACTGCAGGGGAGCAGATGCACTAACTCCTCTTTGGAAACTATGTGGACACTGGCCCTGATTTATACATTCCAGTTTTGTTTACAAAAATAAGAATATTCACATTCCTATGACGATTCTGACATAACACATGTATCAACCCTAAAAGAATGGCTCTAGGCAACTTGTAATTGCAGAGATAACTGCTTAAAGTACATTCAATTACGTCTTCTACTGACAGTGTGCATCTGCAGTATTCTGGACTAATATTAGTCATTATGTTTAGTTTCACAGTGAAGCTATTTGGCTCCTCAGTGTACATGTTGTGTGCTGGCGGTGTACCTGGGGTTTGGAAGTTGATGCGTCTCATCTCCACAGGATCTGTTGGGTGGTGTGGTGTAATATCTGCGTTGTTGAGCAGACATTTTGTGCGTGGCTCTGACTCTTTTCTTTTACGGCTGAAGAGTAACACAAACAAAAGAGGAGGGGGGGGGGGATACAACAAAAAGAGTGTGAAAATCTTTAGTGAGCATTTTAACTAGCAAAGCATGTAAAATTCTCCCTAATGATGGCACCCCAAAAAAAGAAAAAAAAAAAGAACTTTAACTGACTAGTAACTCTGTGGGAATGCTAAACTAAAACTGAATCAGGAATGTGGAAGCTGGCTGACACGTGTCTCAAGTACGCAAAACTCCCTTTCAACCTCAGTAATTAAAGGCATCTTTTATGCTGAGGCAGGCTATTTTGTCTTCCCCTGTAAAATGCAATAAAGTACAGCTAAGCCTTACCTGTCAGGTTTGCTGTTTCCACAGAAAGCAATAGGAGTCAAATAAATATATAAAGATGGTGAAAACACAACACACAAGGAGAAAGGGAGAGGGGAAGGCAAGAAGAGAGATAAATCAATAGAGAGCAGTTTAAAATTCACAGGGGTCACTGCTGGGCTCGCAAAATGCGAGATAAAGCTCATCAGCATTTGAAGGTGTGCGTATGTGTGTGTGTGTGTGTTGTAGTGTGTATGCGAGTATTGTACGACTAAGTTCAATGAAATGTGAAAGTAGGCTTATGCATTCTTGAGCCTGTGTTTCTTTCATTTTTGTGTTTGTGAGAATGCATGTGTGTGTTTGTGTATGTGTGTGTGTGTGTGTACAGATACAGATGGGGAAGGGGAAAGTCAGGGCCAAGGGCAGACCCGGGAAACACTATTCACCAGGGAGAGATGGAGGGGGGAGATGGGAGAGTGAGGTGTAGAGAAAGACAAGAGAGAAAAAAGAGAGAGACCCAAGGAGAGATGTTACTCTCCCTAACCACCAAGAAGGAGGTAAGGCAAGGTCAGACAGTCAGGGATCATCTGACAGTACCAAGCTGTACTTGTGTTACTCACACCAGCCCTGGCCCCCTTAAGATAATTCAGGGATCTGCCCTGGAATGTAGGGCAACCTCTTACTCCACTGTTCGGCTGAGATTTCAAGTCGCCAAGGTTGTGGCTAAAAACTACAACTAAGTGTAAAACAAGGGGGGATATTGACTCTATATGTTTTTTCCAAGTCCAAAAACGCTCCAGAATGTTCATAACTACATTGTTTTATTACAGAAAGATGGCTACTGGCTGTAACAGAGCTTTAAAATTAGTACTGATATCCACAACTGGAAGCATGTTTAACGAATAGTGGCTGAAATGACAAGTAAGAAACTCAAAAACTGTTGGACTAATATAATAATATGTAAAGTATTATTTGCATTTAAGGTTATTGGATTGTTGGATAGCACTAGTTTACGTTTAGTCATCAAACACCATCTCAAAGAATCTCCTCTTCTTTCTCAACCCCCCTCCCCTCACTTCCCACAACCATCTTTTTTTTTTGTTTTTTTTTACAAGTAAAGCACTTTCATTTTACATGCTAAAATATCATTGGGTCATAAAAATCATGCTTCTATGAACAGAACATAATTTGATCATGCACCCTAACATGCAATTATTTCCCCAAAGCCCCATTGTCACCGCTAATAACTGGTTCAGCATCAAATGACAAGTAGAGGTTTATTGTCTATTGTTTATTATAACTTACTCAAATACACAAATATCATGAATGACAATTATTTACACTGCTTATATAGATGAGCTGTTAAAAAAATGCTGTTAAATTTTAAGGGTTATACTACTGACTACTTTAAATATATGGCAATAAGGATAAAAAGGGTTATTTACTTTTGGAATATAAATCATCATTGATTCATACTTTTATTTGTGTGGCTCATTTGATTTATTTTGTCATTTGAGATTGAACAAAGTTATTTTTATACAGTTTTACTTCCAACAGCACAAACGCGCGCGCACACACACACACACACACAAAAACACAATTCCAAGCCAACTCACTTTTTGTATAGGAGGATAGCGATGACTATGCAGATGATGAAGACCACAGCCAGGACTGGGCCCACCACCCATATGAGTCCATCCCCTCCGGTCTCCACTGGCAGGGGGTCCACAGGATCACCAATGGTTGGACCCAAGACCGTGTCGGTATAAGGGCTGGTCGCAAACATTTTCTGAAGCAGGCAGAAGTCAGAGATTGAATTATGTTTTGTTACTTCAAATGTGCATGAATAAGTCAACGGGTCAAACTGAACGTGATTTATTATTTTAACCCATAAAGACCCACACATCCATCACCGACCAAAACCATCTACTGATCTAAACTGTTTAATGCCTATTTATCCACTAATCCTATGCATGTAAATAATTGGTGTAAAATGCAGTTTGTCATCTTTTCATGGTCATCAGATATGACCCATTTGGACGTTCAGAGGCTTCATAGTTACCATGGAAACACTGTTGTCTTCTACAACATTGATTCACCAGTAAAACCCATGGAGTTGGATCAATGACAGTGGATGGAGACGCTTGTTGTATGTTCAGTAAATGATTTATTTTACTGAAAAAGTCACTTTTTCTTCAGTTTCTTTGTTTTTGATACAATAACCTTCAACTTTAATCTGAGCTTTTATGAACATCTGTATGATCAGTACATTAAATATTGGAAAATACCTGATTTTCACTGGAAAAATGGAAAATAAAGAGGATTATTTTGTAATAAATGGTGTTAAATCACTTGGGAAATATTAAATATAGTGAAAAAATCATTTGGGAACTGCCACAAAAGTAGCACTGGGTCTTTATGGGTTAAGAAAACAACTTTGAACAGGACAGTATTAAATACCTATTAAGTAAAGTATTATAGTCACATGATCAGAGCAGAGCTGAAGTGACCCATGTTTCAATGAACTCAATCCACTTTAGTGAAAAGGAATCCACTGAAAGATAATCACCTGAACTGCTTTAAACAGGGCTCAACTAATAACTCACCCCAGCGGTGGCATTGAGTTCAGCCAGCAGGAAGAAAACATACTCCTGGCCAGGATCAAGAGGCTTGTTCTCACAGCTGCTGTAACGGTGGTCAGTGCCCACTGTGAAGCTGGAGGGCAGCTGTCTGAAACAGGCTGTGATGTAGGGCTTCCTCTGGTCCAGTTGGGCCAACTGACGGCGTGTACGGCGTTTTGGGGTCACATCCCGCAACAGCTGATGGATGCGAAAGCGTACAGGTTTATCTCTCATGAATGCGTACGGCTATTTGTTCAGTTGGCATTACGGGATAAATTGACAAATCCTTAAAAAAAATAAATCGTACATACACCATTAATGATTGATAATACGGCAAATGGTTTGTTTACTCGGTGACTGTCTGTAAAAGGCCCTGCTCACTTTCACTTTCACCGAGATGAAAGAAAACACATTGTAGGTGTGAAAGCTCTCTTACATTCAGAAAGCTGCTAAATGTCTGGCAATGTTCCACGTAACCAGGTTCCAACCCCCCCCACACCATCCAGCCCTTCTCATTCATTTCAAACTGCAGACAGAGGCGGGTGCTAAGCAGGGGGAATGTCTGTAATCCTAAATCCAATAGGGACGGTAGCTGTTGATCTGGCGCTCAAGGTGACCCCGAGCTATGGGAAGAGTGGGAGAGGACTGTGTAATTCTCTCTTCTGCATGCTTGAGGGGACAAATTAGCATAGCTGAGATGTACTTATGTCTGTGTTGTGTGTGCCCATGTCTGCTACACGGTGTGCACAACACAATTTGCCTAGAACACACAACTGTTATCAAAACAGTGTGTCTTTTGGAAAGAAGACAGAGGACAGCCTCGACAAAGAACACTGTTAAGTATCAAGGGTCTGAAGCTCTAGCAGCAGACGCTCAGCTCAGTTTTGCTCAGTCCTCCATAAGGTTCGTTGCTTCTATAAAAAAGAAAACTAGTAATAATTCTCCACTCTTCTATTGTGAGAATCTGTCCTCTGCTTTTCAGAGACCATACCTCCTCCATGTCCATCTCATCAGGGTTCTTGAGGTTTTTGACAGTTCCTGGGGTCCTTTTGAGCGGCACCACAACCACGTAGAAATTTCTGCAAATAAAAATTAAAAAAAAAACAAACATGGAGTCATCATCATTAATCTTATTCTTAATTGTCTTTTTTAAGATCTGTTCTTTCAATTTCCTTGTATCTGTGTATGTATTTCCCTGTTTGTGATTCAGTGATTGATCAAAACTTTAAGCATGCAATGTTTTTGTCACTTATTTCAAAAGAAACAAAAGGTTTTTAATGGAACACCGTGAGGCACTTTAAAGAATATTAGCCTTGTACTCTATACTATGCATACGGAATATAAACCAGACTATACTTAGATGTCCAGTGAGGATCATGAGCGAGGAGAAATAAAGTGGTTCTGAGAAACACCAGAAAATCAATCATTCTGACCCACAAAAATTAGCATGTCTAACACATCGTGGGAGCTAAATTCAAGGTTCAACACATTTTAGACAGCTTGACATCTCATTCATTATCCCATCACAGCTCAAGCATCTCAAGACTTAAACCATATACATCTTACAAATATACTCACTTGATGTCCTTGCTCTCAACCGGTGGGAAGGACATGGTGTACATGTTGTCAGGCTCGGCATAGGGGTCCAGCTTGGGTTTCTTGACCAGGATGAGCGGTGCCGTCCTGGCCACCACACGGTGTCTCGGCCCACCGTCCACACTCTCCTGGCAGGCCACCCTGAACTCGTAGGTGGTATTGTGTCTTAGACCGGTGACAAGCACCCTCATCTGCCTGGCATCCACGTCCATCTTCTGACGATTGTACTCAATCTACAGTTGAAGAGTTGGTCGATTAAAGATGCAGATTTGATATGGTCAGCAAATAAACGGTTCAATAGTCATGGAGGAGGTTGATGGATGTAGGTAAGAATGTATGCAGAGTTTGATGATTACACTAGTGAGATGATGAGAACAAACTAATAATACATGGGAAAATACTGAACACTAAGCACAGCATCATGTAATTTTAAGACAAAGTAGTTAAAATGGGACCAAGTTTCAGATTTGTTTATATCAAATGTACTGTTGAAAAGCTGTGTGACATTTGATTTTCCAGGAACTCACTGTGCATTTGTATGGAGATCTGCTTTCAGAAAACTTCCATGCTAGGACCACTGTGGTTTTGGTTGCCCACTTGACTGTGAAATTTTTTGGAACATCTGTTCAATAGAGAATATTCAAGAAAAGAAAAAGAAAAAACAAAGAGCGTATTTTCAGTGAATTGTGACATGTATGATTAATAAGGAAAGACAAAAAAGATTCTTAGCTTAAAAAAGCAAAATAAAAAACTAAAAACAACAAAACGCTGTTGTTCCCCTGCAACGTTCCTCTGGGTTGGAGAGTGGGTGTAACCGTGAGCTGTGATTGGCTGTGAGAAGGGCAACGCCATTGGTTAAGACACACAGCACGTAAGACTCATGGATGACAAACCCATGGAGCACAAGGGTATGCCCACTGGCTAGCTAGTGTGGATAGTGCCAACCCATCTCGCCACTTCCCCTGAACCCTTGACCACTTGAGGATTAACAACTGACCCATGTGGTTTCTTTGCCAACTGTTCCTACACTTCAGCTGAGTCTGGGTTGGCACTGCCAACATGCTGCCAGCCGGGCGGAGAGACAGACCCAAAACACAGCATGCCAACAGTCCTCAGCAGTGCATCTGGGGGATGCCATGCCACAAGCTGTCCCATGAAGGGACAGGGGAAGGGGAAGAAGGAATTAGGAGAGGAAGGGGGGTTAGGACGGGAGGAATACCTCAAAACAAACCCAAAACCAAAACTAAAACAAAGAACCAAAATCTGATTTCTGTCATCTGAGAAAGTCCAAACATTCTCTTGGAGTGACTGGGTTTGACTGAGGTCCTACCTTGCTTGAATACTGGGGATGTGAGATGGCATTAGCTGCGTGAGTGTGCTTGGCAAAGGACTGCAACGATGACTGGATGTCTGACCAAATAACACTTACCTTGAATTTCTAGGCTCCTCTCCTTATTCTCAAAATGACTGACTATAACTTACTGACTTGGGTTTTACCTTGTTTGGGTTAGTGAAGTGAGTATCCCACGGCAAACATTTTTAATATAAAAATTTTCTCTTTCTTGAGGAGAAGTGGAGGTGGTTGAAGGAGGGGGTGGGGCTGCTTTCATTTTAGTGTTTTTGTGTTTTAGCCAATTTCCAACCCCCTGCCACCCGGGTTGGAAGAGAAACAGGCAAGCCCTACCTGTTGGGTCAAAGGCCACCGTCCGATACTGGATAGGAGGGCTGTAGGGCCCTGGACCTACACTGGTGTGTGCACGTATTTTCACATCGTATGCTGAGTTCGGTTTGAGACTGTTGAGTACATAGTTGGAAAGGCTGGGGGGTAAGTGAAGCTCCCGTGGCGCTCCTCCGGTACCGGCTTCTTTATAGGCCAAAGTATACTCCGTGATTACCC
The DNA here is from genome assembly GCA_037367365.1 of Apogon talboti. Lineage (NCBI taxonomy): Eukaryota > Metazoa > Chordata > Actinopteri > Kurtiformes > Apogonidae > Apogon > Apogon talboti. Next base: position 12,236,141 of record JAPQRQ010000019.1, on the reverse strand, counting down.
CGTTTCTCTCTGCCAGCACTGGTGGGGACCAGGACAACTGCACTGAGCAGCATGTCACATTGGAGCCCTCATTTATTTGAGGATATCCCCCTGGTGTATTCTCAGGGACATTAAGTTCCACCACAGCCTCTTCCCCAAAGCCCCCTCTGCTCTTGGCTGAGATTTTAAAGAGGTAAATGGCACCCCGGTGAATGTTGCCCACTGAGTACTGTCGCTCTTGGGGGGCAAATTCCAGTGTGGCCAAAGGTGAGACATCTCTCCGGCCAAACTGAAGCCGGTAACCTTGTAGGTCCATGCCATTTGTTAAGTCTGGAGGGTCCCAGCGAACAATAGCAGATGTCTCAGAGTCCTGGGCCACTGTCAGATAGGGTAGGCCAGGCACTGTACAGACAGACAAACAAACAAACAACAACATCTGTTAATTTGTATGCTTATAAACATGCAAAGTAACTAGGAGTGTGATTTAAAAAGTTAACGCTGGTTTTGTAACAGAAAACCTTGTAATATGTATGTACATTTGCATTTAGACTGGAAGCATTTATGGTGCATGACAAATATATGCATGCATCACAGTTGGATGATTTTAGTGTTAGCACCAACAAAGCAATGAACATAATGAGTTCTAAGTGACCATAGAAAAATCTAAACAAATTACAGAAACTTATTTAAATCTCTTTTCATTTAACCCGACAAACTAGTCAAATTGCGTTGCATAGCATTGACTGCAGATCCTCAGAGCCTCTAAATTCTTGAGTGATGACTGTACCCATTATCATTTTATGATTCATGTAAGCTTCAGCCAAAATCATTTCTGTACTGCAAAGCATTACTAAAACTTTAAGCAGAGAACAGTGCCTCTTTCAGCTGAAAGAGTCATTGCTTGTTGTAAAATGGATGATCTACACTTGGGGTCTAGACACCATTCTTCAGAGTGGCCCAGTTTTGCTGTGCTTATGGATGACAAACGTCTCATCCTAACCCTCCATTTAAGGCCCCATCAGTGTGATAGAAGCAGCAGCAGTTATGGGAAGCTTTCAGTTCTCAGGTTGCCGTCAAAGCTTTGTGAGAAATGAGTGTGGCTGGTTCACATTTGAGCACCGTATCTCTGTAAATAGATTCTATCTGGGCTCACTCTTATACTTCATAGGAGAGATAACTGGCAAATATAACCCAGGTTATAATCTCACATGCACACGCAGCTAGTGATATATTAATAAAACAACTTTTGCAATTATTATTTAATAACTGACTTAATGCATGTTTAATTATTATTGCCTTAATTGTTTAGACTGATGACCTCTAATTACTGACATGAGATTATTAGTTCATGTAAAAAGACTGGTCTCGTCTTGAAATTTCCGAATCCAACCGAGTAGGAAAAACTAGGAAAATTGATGAATTTAGGCAAGATTTCTTTTGTTATTATAACAATTATTATTAAGTCTTAATGTGGAACAGTTGTTTCATTTGGAATGTGAATTCTATCTAACAAGCACAATACAGAGAAAAAAAGATAACATTATATGTGTGCATCTGTCTGTAGAGTCCCCCTACCATCAGCTATATTCATTTCCGTTCACTAATGGTTTTCTCTCTGAAAACTGTTGCTGGAGCAAGACAAGGGTGGGTGGGTGTATGGTGGTCAGTCGGCTGAGCCTTTGCTGCTAATGGAATGGCGGGGGCGCCGAGTGTTGGGTGAGACGGATGCTCCTAATACTCCTCGGGTACATGCTATAGCTCAGCTTGGTGTCATTTAAAAGCCCACTCTGGCTTCATGCCCACCGCTCATCAAGGAAATAGAATCTGAGATAATGATCCTGTGATGACTCCCTGTGTGTATTTGTGTGTGCGTGCATGTTTGACATTTTAAATTTGTGATTCACTTTTAACCTCCACAAGCTCCCAAATATATCCATTAAAACCTTTGTAGCTCTGAACCAGTTTTTATTATTTCTACATTTAAAGAAGTGGCCTATTGCACACAGGGGAGAGGGATCAGAGGTACTGAGCCAGCAGATTGGTGTTAGGAAAGGGGAGGGGGGGTACTGAAGTTGTAGATTGTGTATATAAAAGTGTGTGTATGTGTGTGTTGCGACGGCATGATGAGAGAGAGAGAGAATGAGGGCATGGTGAGGGGGTGAAAAATGAGTGAATGAGGAATGATGAAGGTGACTGGGGACAAGGAGCAATCTGCAGCAAAGAGGCCCAACAGGGATATGAGCAGGCCGAAATGTTTGCGGGAGTGCATGGTTGTGTGTGTGCACATGAGTGATATTGGGGTTCTTGGACACCGTGATTGTCCCTCTCCTCTTCTCAGTGTTCATCTCTCCTTTCTACTGCTCTCCCTTATTCTTCCCCTTTCTCTCCTTGCACACTGCCCAATCCCCATTTTCATTTCCTATCCTCCCCACCATCCCCCAACACCCCCCATTCTTCTCTCAGCGTCCATTTCAGGGTCGTCCCTGGTTCAATCCCTCCTTGTGGGCCTCCCAGCACGTTTCCCATCAGGCCACAGTATTAACAACCTGCTGTTGACACTCACTCAGCCTGATTGAGAAAAGCCCTATCAGGTTTCCTACTCATTTTCAGTCTCCCTTGTGCACACCAGGCATGAGCAAACTCACACCAACATATTCAAAACATATTACTATCTGCAAAGGACATGGTGCACAGACACACACTTCTTCATCATCAATCCACCCTGTAAGCCATGTTCTCTGCTCTGTTTCTGTATATATGAGCCCTAAGCCTCCACAACAGGAAAAAAAATCCCCGCGGATCAACCTGTGGTCGTCATATATGGAGATTTAACACATCGAAGGGCATGTCTGAGGTATGAGTTCTTCTAGAATGTTGGAGCTTGTGACAAATCCATCACTCTCCCATCTTCATTTTCCTTGGATTTTAATTTAGTCGGCTAGTCTGCTCTCCGTCGTAGTGTGTATGTGTGTGTGTTGCAGGGGCTCATGGAGGGCTGGTAATTGGAGGGTTGAAAATGTCATGGAGACAAATCTGCAACAATTTTTGCATGACCCAATTGGACAGCAAGATACATTGAAAAAGTAGTAGGGGAAAGGTACAGGGCCGCTGCATTGATATGTTCTCACTGAGCCAAAATAATGATAAGTTACTATAAAAAATGGAACGAGTAGATTGAGGCTGATTTTTCATGACAGCTGTCTGCAGTCAACATTAGAAAAAGTGCCCACCCACTGAAACACACAAGCAACACTTTAACAGGATGCAACAATCAAAATGAGGTGGTGTGAAGGTGGGTGATGTGAGCTTTCTAAGCTGTCACGTTGGAACAGGGCTGAGATGCCCTATTAATGTCTTCAGTGACTATCGAACAACAGAATGTCTGACCTATATTCACTCTGACTTTCAGAAAAGTATAATATAACAAACTAGAGAGGTAGACCTTTGCCAAGGTCAATAGTCCAGTCTTGTTTCCTGTCTCCTCTTACTCTTGTCATCTCTGGTTCCACAATATTACCACCCTAAACACCTATGTTGTTCTCCATTTTGAGTGAAAAGACAATCGTGTTTTCATTCACACCCCATTCTGATCTTTCTTTCTCTTCCTGTTGTTTTGAAGCAAAATATAAGATCAACAATTCATGCATGAGTCTCACACTATAAAACACTATGAAAAACTTTTCAACGTGCAGATAGGAATTACTTCCCAACTTACTTTCAGACAAACATTTTACTGCTTTGTCAATAAAGACTCCTTTTTGGCCGTCTGAAAAACTTTATTTCACATTGGTCATGGTTAACTTCCTCAAGGGGAGAATTTGGAAAGTACAAGTCATGAAAAGGCACTTTTCAAACCTGGCTTTCATTCAGCAAACACAGACACTTCCAGCCACAAGAATAAATGTTGTTTTTCTGTCTCACAAATAGGTGTGCACTTCTTCTTGTTTTTATATCTCACAAAATCCTGAGATAGATTCTTTTGGATACTTTATGATAAACTAAACTACCAGAGAGCCTTTTTGGAATGCCTGGGAGATGAAAAGACTTGGGCATTGATGTGAATCGACTTCTAAGTGGCGCGGAAACAGGCTGCCTTTATCACAATGTTCTGTTTTGAAGCTGCTTTTTAGGCTTTTACGGTTACTGAAAGGAACAAAACTATGACATCATGCTTTCTGGAGACAGTTCAACCGCTTGCTTGTCTGCGTGAAAAGCTGTTGCATAAGTCATCTGTGTTTGTGTGTGCCTTTAAAGCGTTTACATGTAAAGACGGTCATTGATGTGGGAGACATTTTCATGTATTTGCATCACACGTCTAAAGTGCCATGTTCCATAAATAAAGACTTTACGACTGTGTTTACACCACGGAGAGAAACTTGAGGAAGCGTTTTTGAAGAGAAGCTGTAAGGACAATCACTTTTCATGGTGAAGAACAAACAGCTCAAAACAGCACTACATATTTGTGCATACACATTATATGCTGAGATAAATCTTTGGGATTTATTCAATTAGATACAATTTCATCGCATGGGAACTAATACAATATCTTAGTGAAGTGGTTCAGAGAATATCATCAAACTGTGTCATACACATCAAAATTGATTTCTACATTTAATTTTCAGGAATCCAGCTGCCTGAAAAGTCCAATTACCAGTGGGAACTCTGCTATTTACAATGGAGAACGACGGAAGGAAGGAAGGAGGACCGCCACTTTGCCTCCAAAGAGAGGCTGCTGAGGCTCGCCTTTTCCACACCTCTCACCCTTTCCCCTTTTCTGTTTATCTTCACCCTCTAGCACAGCCCATTTCTCCACACTTTAATAATACAAAAGTAGCGGCTTTCCCTCTGAGGGACAGATAGAATGCACTAGACTGGCATATCATTCAGTTGGCCATGACAGGACGACGGAGAGTGACAGCACTCACTCAAGACCCTTTGACAGCATCACGCTCCTTGACACCTGTAATAGACACACCTGACAGGATAGCAGCAATTTGACGGTGTGTGTGTGTGACAGAAAATATGAGTCTGTATGACTGTGGTATATTAATTAGTGTTTTATGACCGCCTGTATATAGGCACTGCCAAAGTGTTAGTGCGTATATTGTCTATTTATGACTATACTGGAAATTCCTTATATTCGTGACTATGAGGACTGGACACCTTACAATTTTTATGTAATGCTTTCACACTCTCTGGGAGCCAGTCTCACAGGTTTAGCTCATGTTCGTGGTAAGCTGTTAGTTTCCAGAGAGGCTTAAGTAGCATGCTTATTGGTGGTAACAAGGGGAAAAGTGAGAAGACAAAGCTTTGCAGTGTGTAGACAATAGCCTTCAGTGTTTCAACAATAACAATAGCCCTACTGGATTTTTTTCAAGTGGTCACAATGTGGCTGAAAGATCTCACACCACCTCCTCGATCTAGAAAATCAGCAGATAGACTGAACAAATAATAAATGCTGAATAAATTCCCTGAATGATTTATGATTATATCAGGCATCTATTTTGATATTATCATACGCTTATTTAAGTTTATCTCACTGGCTGGTTTCTATAAAAGCTTTTAGACTGAGTTAAAAGGACTGCGCTGTAGTTCTTTTTAATGCTGTAACCAGCCTTATGCTCCGTGAAACGTTCCTGTTGCATGGAAACAAACGAGGATTGGTTTAAGAAATAAATACAGGATTCCTTTGTTGACTGACCTGCCCCTTTGGTCACCACCAGTTTGGGTTTGCTCCTGGCTCCATCCCCCTTGGTGGTGTATGCTGCCACAGTGATGGAGTAAGTGGTGTCTGGCTTGAGTCCTCCAATGACCATTTCCTATGGGAGACAGGGAATAGACAGAAACAGGAAAATGTCAAACTGTGTCCTGAAATTTTAATGACTTCTTTCCTATTTCATGCGACTCAAACTGCCTTTTGCTGAATGTTAATCTCAGTGAAGTGTCTTCTGGCCTCCTCCTCTTTATTAATTTTCTCGAGGCATGCATAACGTTTTCCCCCCTGTGTTATGGGAGACCATTCCATTAAGTAAATCCTGAGACTTGCCAAGGTGTAGAAGGGATATTAAGTATGTAAATGGACCCCCACCCCCCTCTCCCCTGCATGCCAACCCTTCAGCAATATTCCAATCAACAACTTAACTTGATGATAAATGCATGCTGAAGACATCCTGGCCATTCACTGACAGTTTTTCTTTTTTTTTTTCCCCCTTCTTTTTTTTTTTTTTTTTTTACCTCAGCCATTAAGTTTCCTTGAGTCCTCTTCAAAGAGAGGTTTCCGATCAATTCTAATGAATCTTTCAAAGGAGCGGGTTTGAACGAATGCAGAATGAGGTTTTTAACAGGCTGGTTGGCAGAGCGATGGGCTGCAAGAAAGTACTCGTATCTCCAAGGTAAATGAGCAATAAGCACAGTCTTGTAATTGAGATGGTATTCACGTAACGCAGATAGACTTGGGTTTCAAATCTGGGTTCAACACAGGGGTAAAATATGTTGTGAATAATCCCTGAAGCTGCGATGACGATTTTAGGATTTGTGCGTTACAGGATATCGGGTCGAAGTTAAGTCTTGGCATTTTCAGGAATACACGGTACAGGTAAAGCTAAAGGTACGGCAGTAAAAACACCACTGCAACTCTACGTCACCAAAAATGATATTAAATAATACGGTTAAGCACATCACATAGACAAAAAGAAACTTAAAAAACACCCACACAAAAAAAAAGTACACAGCACCAGTGCACAAGACAAAACAGCCTACTGTATCAACACGCAGCATGACACAGGTAGCATTAGCATTCCAGGCACAGTGGGCAGTGGATATTGCATCAGCCACCATTTTGGAGAGGCAAGCTGGTAATAGAAGTTTCCTTTTTTCATTAGTGGCGTTACAATAGTGTGGAGTTTGTCCGGCCAGACGGCTGAGGTGAAACCTCTGAGCAAGTTTGTTATTCAAACCTATTGAATAAAGCTTGGTGGGGTTGTGTAAATTGTGAATCCAGCCAGGTTGATGCAATAGCCGCTGTTTATATCCTTTCAGTTATACAGAGCACTCAGGCGAAACTTGGTACTCACATATTCAGCTGTATCGTCCGTTTCCCACTAACCCCCCCGCCAAAAAGGAGAGTGCAGGAGAGAAAGCAATATATTTTTAAAGGAAGAGAGAGAGAAAAGAAAGGGAAGAAATAGGATTGTGAGAGATGGAGGCATTAGAGGTTTGGGAGCAGAGGGTTGGTATCAGAAATAGGTCACTGGCTTTGGTTAGGTCAGAAGAAAGAGAAGCTCTTTGCAGCTTAAGTTATAGAGCAACTGAGACAAGGCAGAGCTGTATAGGTGTGCTGCTTGCAGGTCCTGCAGACATTTAACCATGTTACTAAGCAAATAATGATGATCTGTATCAGTATCAGATGTTAAGGTCAAATCATTGTTAGCTCATCAGCATCACCGTTACAGTAGAAGGCTGGAATGATGAGATAACCTCTAACATATATATATACTACAGTAAATATATTTGTGTTGAATGTTTGTTTTTTTTTATTGAAGTTTAACTGATTCTGCTCTTTTACTATTTGGTCAAACAAATAGCACAAATATTGAATGCCATCCTGGTAAGCATTAGGCCTGAATGGAATGGGCTCAATCCATTCATGTGTAAAATATGGATTTCAATTCATTCATGGGGCATGTATTGAGCATGCAACGGTCCTTTTCAGTGCTGTTTACCCTCTTGCTTCAAGGCTATAATTTCTATTTGGATGATTGCTACTGTGCAAAAACTGTTACTTTGGCAGCATTTGTCCATCACTAGATTGATGGAAGTTTGTTAAAAAAAAAGAAAAAAAACGGAGAGAAAAAAAAGAAGAAGAGCAAAAAAAACATGGCTCTATTACAATACAATAACAATTCTAGTTGTCAGTAGAGGATGAGTTTTGGTGAAATGTTTTCATGCCAATTTTACTCGCACCCCAGGCACAGAATACTATTATCAGTATTTTCTTTGAGCCTTTGCATTTGACGCAAGGACACAATCAGACATTTCATGGCCTCTGTTGCCATAAAGCTGGGGTCTGGGCATCACTAATAAAAGCCATGGAGGCAAAAGAGGGAGGACATGATGAGTGAAGCTTTCATTACAGCTCTTGTTGTGGGCTGCGGTGACAAAGAATATGAAAGCAATATGAAATGAAATTCAACAGGGAAGAACACCCATATTCCTTCCCATCCAAGAGCAGTATTTGCACAGCAACAACAACAAGGATAAAGAACACAGTTTGGGAGAATCTGGGTCAAAGTTTCTCTGAGGTCTCTAATGGGATATTAATGGAGTATTAATTTATTTAACCAGCAAAATCTGCCTGTATGATGATACCATTTGATTAAAAGGCAGACCTGGGGATATAGTATTCCTCATATATAAAGCTTAACCTGCGTTTAAATGTACATGTTTTGACATAATTGATTAAGAGTTGCAATTGTGAGAAGATCATACCTGGGCATCAGCCAGCATCACATCCTTGATAAGAGGTAAACCCCGAGACTCTCCATTTTCCACGCGTACATAATGAACCTGGTAGCCACGGATCTGACCGTGCTGTTTGCCTGGCGTCAAGGAGCGCCACATCACTTTTAGTGCCGTGGAGTTGAGAACCTCCACTTCCACCCGTCTTGGAGGAGCCCCAGGAACTGTGGGCAAAACAACAGAAACACTGATCAACATCTTTTTTTTTTGTTGTTGGCAAAATAACAATATAACTTCCAATCAAAATGTGGCTTTGTGAAATCAATAGCTGTGTGCTCCTAGAGAAAATAACTTCTCAAAAAAGAAGTAGGACTTTTTACAAGATATGGCAATGTTTCTTAAATTATATGGAAAATCTACCAGCTCACCAGATTAGTTAATTTCCCAGTATTCGACAGGATCTATTAGTAGTGATGCTACCTTTTGTCTCCCTCTGTAGCTTCAATTAGTACATAATTTATTTTATCTATGTAATGTTTTTATTTTTTTCTCTTCTTTTTTCTTTTTTGTTGTCTGTTTTTATCCTTATCTATTTATTGTTTTTATTGTTTTTTCCACTTTCTTGTGTCCGGTCATTGTGAGTCTGATTTGACAGTGTCTTGTCAGTCTGTAACTGTACCTTTGTTCTTGACAAAATGTAAAATAAAATAAATAAATCTATGGGTAACAGGAAGCATATAATCATGTATTTTTTTTATTTAAAGTTCTATAAGATTTGTACATGCTTGTGTGGCGTTTTTGGTCGTTTGTTTATCGCTAACTTTATTTCTAAGCTATTCTTAGCTTGTGTTGCTGCTGTAAAGGAGCTGAAGACAGGCAGTAAAGAACTTGAAAATAAATTTCTCGTGGAAAAACAGAAATCCGTGTACAGACGTTAGCTTGAAAATGCTAACATTAAACCCCTTGGCTTCCAGAAAAAAAACTTTATGCACGCACGTGACGCTTACAAATTGAACCTTTTATTATATGAACATTAAATGATTAAATTCACATTGAAGATTTTTATGGACATGCAGTGCCACTCTCTCACACACTGGAGGGAATGATAGACAAATTAACATATTTCAGTGTCAATCTCCTCAAATAAACTATATCCCCTGTCACACACAGACAGACACACACACCGCCCGGTCCACTTTCCCGTCTCCTCCACCTTTTCAATATGTGCCAACTGTGTCTGGCTGCCATTGCTGTAAAGCCTGGTCTCTCAGTCATAATGACAGGGCTTTATGGAGGGCCTTGCTTCCCGGCCTTTCACTGTGCCGCGGCCCGGCCCTTCCTGAGACGGATGTGCCATTAATAAAACTCTACCACTCAAACTGCTTCCATTTGCTCCTCCACAAACACTTCATGTCTCCTTCTTCCCTTTAAATCACAACCCCATTTCCACCATCTTCTCCCGGATCAAGCACCAATCTTGTTTATTACCAAAATCTTTTCTACCTTTTGGCCCCCGGCTCCTATTTCTTTACCTGGCACTTCTCTGTCACACATTATTATCGGAATGACGCCTGGAAATTTGTTATTGCTATTGTCAGTGTGCTCTGTGTGTGTTTCTATGTGTATTTGACAAGAAGCATGATCAGGACTTAAGCTTGTCACAACCATCGGACTTCACATCATCAGTACATCAATGTCAGAAAAATGTTTGTAACGCTGCGGTAATGGATGTGAAATGGATTGTGGAGAATAGATGCCAATGTCAGACATCCCTCAATGATTCAGACTGTCTTTTCAGGTTGGTTATTTTCTCGCTCAGATATTGCCTGTTCTCTTTTTGTTATTTAGTTATCAAACGTCTTTTCATGTGACATAGCTGAGATGAGTTTTACAAGTTTCTGGAAGTTTTTGTTCTCTGTCTTTTTGTATTAAAGTGGTCCAGAATGAAAAAAAAGACTACAGTGTGCACAAAACTAAACCAGTTGTAGCAGGTGTAGACCAGATGCTGACTCTCAGTCAACTATAAGTGATTTTGTTCTGTCAAGAAATTTAGATTAAAAAAAAAAATCAATGTTAACACTTGTATTCCGTGGTTAGTCAGGTTTAATCTGAAATAACTAAATAACTAAAATAACTAAAGTCCCAAGCAGGCTGCAGAAGTACTTTTTTTGCTGTAAGTCTGATAGTTTTGAGGAGCACTTCAGGGCTCCATTTCTCCATGGAAATACATAATATGACAAGAAATGTTGTTAAAATATTCCAAACACACTTGACATGCGTTTTTCCTCACTATGATAATGGAAAATTATTAGTTTACTCACAATTCTATTTCATCTTTAAGGTTGAGTCCATCTTGATTTATTGAATTACATATAAACTGGGCACCAATCTGAAATTGTTCATTTAAATCAAGATTCTTCACTGAAAAATCTGGTGGGATCATCTCAACACTGAGTTGAGTTGGTTAAATGTAGATGTTTTTGTGATTTCTGCACTCATCTGTCAGATCCTGTATTACCTGGTGTAGTAAACCAGGCCATAAAGAGTTAACTCTAATGTTTGTCCACTGCTGACAGGACAGAGTGTGTAACATATACTAGTGAGGATTAGCAAGGACTGCAGGAAGAGGATCTGTTACTAAAAGGTAAACGTTAAGACAGATAAACTATACAACACTGTCAAATCATAATGGTAAGTCAGATTTTTACTTGTATTTGTGTCTAAGTGTGTTTGCACGAGTGAGAGTTTCTGTTCATTTAAAGTATTCTCACATTTGCGTTTAACAAAGGCTAATAGTATGGTAATCTGAATATTTTAGACTTCAGCTAAACTAAAATACAACTAGAAAAATATAAAAGATGAGTGTGATCATTGTTTGGAATCTTCTCTTGATACTGAAATATGTAAACCAAGAGAATTTTGTCAAGTATTATATTTTATTGCTTCAGTTAATTTTATCAAACAGAAAGTAAGAATAATGAATTTTAAGAATGAAATGTGACCCATTTATTTTCTAATTTAGCCTCTAATATTGTGAAATCTTACAGATTATATACATATTAACCCCGTCATCCCTGACATATGTTAAAACCTGCTAAAAATGGTTGGGCTACTTAACGTCTGCACTTTAAAATTAGAACCTAACCTGAGTTGAAATCACTAAATACGAGTTTTCTTTTTCTCTTGCAGTATAAACTTTGAAAGTTATAAACATTTTTTGATTTAGTTTCTGTCATTAGTGTCATTAGCGTTTGTGATGTTTGATTCACCCTCATAACTGCCCTATTTTTTGCTGCATTATCAGTTTATTCTGATATTATTAGTTTACTACACTGTGATAGCATTTACTTTGGGTACAATTTCATCAAAGGAGCTACTTCCACTCTTTTAGAGAGTTACCTAAACTTAATCAGTTTATGGTAAATGTGAAGGTACCATCATTTATTTATGATGTTAATAGCTAATGCATTCGATGGCTAAGCAACAACCACAATAGTTGCAGTCCTTATATGCAATTTAATCAGAAGCTGCCGTTAAATATTGTTGCTTGTGGTAAGTTGTGTAGTTGTTACAATACCATTAGTTTATTTGTGGTAATTATGGCACATGTTAATTTCAACTCCTACCAGAACCATTAGGTAAATTAAAAGTAAAACTACAGTGTACTCATCTCAATGACCTAAAAGTAAAGGTAGGTCCTCTTAATTTTTCCACCTGATCCTTTTCTTATTCTAACTGATCTTTAACACCAGTGTTTATGAGGAACACATTTGATAATAATTGGAAAATGTAAGTTAAAATAAAAAATCATCTTTGCACAAAACTTGACTCTTAAATTGACTGCTGGGAAACAACTACCGAGTTATGTAAACTTTAAAAACCAACCCCATTACCCTTTCCCTGGAGAGCAGTAGTCTACCTGAATAGATATTGTCCTGATCTGTCACTCACTCTGTCTCTTTCTAGTACTTCCTCTGCCTATTATTCCCTCTGTCTTGATTTTGCTTTTGGCAGAACTATAAAAAAAGAAACGATGATGGCAAGAACTTTTGGATATCAGCCGTCATGCACTGAAGCCGTCCTGGAAGGATGGTCTGCACTTTTTCAGATGGAAGAGGTGTGTTTTCACACGCAAAGAACATGAATCACTCAGGCAGTACTCATTCACTCTCTAAATGTGGGTGTTACAAAAGCAACAGTTCAGTCTATGGAAATAGATGTGATGTGAAAACAGCGTTCCAGTGTCCAACGTATCAAACATGCAAAGGCAAATTTAAATATAGTGTGACATTATTATATTAATTAGATAATAAAAGGTGATCTTCAGGCAGGTTAACCAACCTTTGTATTATCTGGGTCATTAATTTTAACTTATTTGTGCGTTCTCTGTTGCTTTTATGATTTAGATTAATGCCGAGTTCATGCGAGTTTCCCTTGGAGATGAAGTTCTTCATGCGGCTGGACATGCACTCTGCCAAACAGTTGGAGGTCATCAGGAGGGAGGGAGGGAGGAGATGTGAAGGGGAAGACCAGCAGGATGTTGTAGGTTTTGGATGAGGTATGAATGAGCTGTGCATCATTGTAATCCATGGCTGACATGGTCTGTTTTTTTAATGCTTGTAATTGTATTTAATATTAACCGTTTTTACTTAGGCTTAGTCGTCCTCATGTCTGATAATCTACGTGGGTGAATCTGTGGATACCAGGTAAGAATGTTTCCCATTGTTAACACACACAGACCCTTTCTTTAAGGCTCTACTGTACTTTCTTTTAGTTGTTCTCCTCGTGCTTTCATTTATTTATTTATTTATTTATTTATTTATGACAGGTAAGAAAATGAGGCCGTATTGGAGCAGGCATCAATGGCAGAAAGAGGATCCTTCTCAAAGCTTATGGCTGTCATTGAAGATCTCATATACACTATCAACTTAAAATATCCGAGAATACTGCAATACACCTATGAGTTTGTGCACAAAGTTGAGATGGAAGGAAAAGAAGATGAACTCAGAACACAGAATCAGCAGAATAGTAGAGTTTCTACGAGAAGAGGTTGTTGTTTAAATACTTCCAAACAGCTGATGATGATCCTGTATGAGATTCCTCTTCACCTCCATGTTGTTCAAATGTCACTTAAATGACTACTTTTTTGCACCACTATTTACAGAAATGCCAAATTCTGAAACTACAAACTTAGAGTGCATTTTCATTGCAGCGCTCTGTATTTTTACACAAATGTTGAATGCATGATGACAGACTGAAGTAGACAGTGTGCTGAATAACTGTAATGTTTATTTTGCTGTAAAGAATAAAAGCATTTGCATAGCATCTTTGCACAGATATTGTAATGCAAATAATTACATTTTTCATGACCAGGAAGAGGGTCTGTTCTTCCTCTGACATGTCAACAATTTTGTCATTTATAATTATTGGTATTTAAAGCACATTTGTTCTGTTAGTATGCCCGCATTTTCTAAGAGATAAAATATGCATTCGAAAGAAATGACTGAGTATTGGAAAAAAAAACCTGTATTTTAATTAATATTTATATTAAATTTGATGCAGATTTCAAATGAGGACAAATGTGATGTTTTTTATTTGAGGTAATTTAACCAGTTTATTCCATTCTTCAAAAATGATTTGAATTAATATATGATTGAAAATATTGTATGTAAGAATTAATTGATTTTAATTAAGGTCAACTTAAAACATTTGATTTCTGTTTCACAATACATTTTGTATGGGGTACAAAAATGCAGGTTAACTGAATTATTTTTACATTGAGTCATGTGATTCATTACTTCAGTTTTTCTTTTTACATGGATACAAGGTTTTATTTTTTATTCAGTGTACTCTTAGCCCTTTGCTGAGTAAGTATACTACATATACCTTTAACAGCTTACAATGCATTCTGGGAAGTCGGCATGGTATAGTTCTATCAGTATGTTGTCATTACACATAGACTTGTTTTGCATTGATTTACCTCGGTAAAACTATTCCTGGTAATCTGTGTGGTTTGTGTGTCCTCAAAAGTCTGGAACGTTGCAAGAGTGTTCCACCAATCAGTGCTCTTCAGCACATAGCCCCGCCCCTCAAGAATTCCAAGGAATCTGAAAATTCCAACCTCCCTACAAGGAACTTTTTTTCAGGAAAAGTTTGGGGTCGAGGGAGAATTTGATTTCCACGAATAAGTTTGGTGGAAATGCGCTCAGGTTTTTCAAAATCCCAGGCAAAGGTAAAGTGGAAAAGGGGCTCTTTTGATATACAGTGGTGGAAAAAAGGTTTTGGACATCCCATGCATTTGTGATAGTTTACATAATAAATCACTATTAAGTCACTGAATTTTAATAATAATAATGGATTAGATTTCTATAGCGCTTTTCAAGGCACCCAAAGCACTTTACATTATTGATCCATTATGCATTCACACTCTGGTGGTGGTAAACTATGTCTATAGCCACAGCTGGCCCCTCCCACCACCACCAAACATGCATTCATACCCCAGTGTGAGTGACACTGGAGGCAAGGTGGGAGAACTGTCTTGCCCAAGGACACAACAGCACATGAGGACAGAGCAGGATTCGAACCGCCAACCTTTCAGTTATTGGACGAACCGCTCTACCTCCTGAGCCCCAGCTAATTAATTCCGCCAAGTGTTGTTCCATTCTCCAAACCCACATCCACCCTTCTGCACATGCTCTGTTCCATCAAGGTCAAAACTGGATGTTTCAGCAACATAAATGAAACACATCCAGGACAAGACAAACTTGTTGAAATGGTCAAGAATCTTGTTTTGTTATTTGTTCTTGTTAATAAAAAAAAATAAAAAATCAATTACATTTGTCTGTCTGATGCAGCCACACCTTTTTTCCACAAATATTTACTGATAATAATTTTAGATTTTAAGGGTGTCTGAAAACTTATTTCCACTGTTGTACATCACTCGTGAATGCATGTTGCTGTTAGAGTAGTGGAGATGCTCTTAAAAGCATTAGATGTTGAGACCGAATACTGAATGTGTTGAGCCTAAATTTAATTTGTTTAATTATGTTTAATAGCAAAGTGCTTGATTTCCCAAGTGAATCGCTTCCTTAAAAATGCTATCTTTCATATGTATTACACCGCAGTATGTAGTCTTGGTTCTATTGGAAATAAACACTGATATACATCTGTAAACATAACATGGTGTTCAGTGTATTTCATAGACAAAAGCTAAAAGTCTTGTTTTTTATGGCTGAAGCTTGCATGCAGGAGGAATGTGCATGAATGTGTGCGACACATTCATTTCTACATTATTCTACCCCTTTTATAAAATAAAGATTTATGTACCGTCTTCATCAGTGCGGCAGATCAGAGGCTCGCTCTCAGGGCCAGACCCAATCACAGTATGAGCAGATACAGTGATGCTATACTGGGTCCACTTCTCCATTCGCTGAAGCAGCACCTGCTCTTCGGTGGCAGGCACCGTTGGCTCCCCCAGTGGCTCTCCGTCATCACTGCCGCCTTCTGTTAAGCCCACCACCTGGTAGCGCACCTTATATCCCACCAGGACACCGTTCTGACTCTCCAAAGGCGGGGGGTGCCAACTTACCAGCAGGGTGGTGGAGCTGGTGCTGCTGCACTTAATGTCTTGAGGGGGGGCTGAGGGCTCTGGTGAGGTGGACAGGATAGGAAGGAAGGGGGGTTCGAGGACGAGGAGGATGG
>JAPQRQ010000019.1:12164977-12219904 GCA_037367365.1 Apogon talboti | reverse complement strand
AGGAGGATGGGAAAGGGGGAAGGGAGGGGTGAAAAACAAAAAAATAAAAAGATGGGAGAGATAAAGAAAATGATAAAAGGAAAATTTCAAACTCAAAAAACAATAAGTAGAATTCAACAAAAAATTGCAAAGCAAAGACGGAGGAAAAACATAATAAAAAAATTAAAATAAAAATCATCAAGCAAATGTCAACATAAAAGGCTTATAAGGACAATGGCACAAGCTTGTGTAATAATGAATCAAGATGGTTCCCTTGTAAGAAACCTGCAAAAGACCCCTATGGACTGTGGACAAACAGAGTAGTATGTAAAGCTGTTGAATTTTTGTAGAATTTCATATTACAGCTACTGAAAGATCACCTCATTAGGGCCAGTAAGTCGAGTCAATATAATAAAAAGATAATATACAGGTATGTTATATTACTATTGAAATAAATGCCATCAGTCGTGCAATGTTTTACAGGTGGAGGCAGATTTCTGAGCCGATTCTGTCTCAATCACGTCATTGCTGATACTCCATACTGTTAACCTGAGATATGTAGGCTTCCATAATCCAGTGATCCATGATGACTAGTCTGAACCTGATACGGTACCAGATGGCCTGGGATTACCACATCCAATGTTCATTTATGGCTCATAGGCAAAGGCTGTGGTCCTCATCACTTTTAAACAAGGAGCTGAGTATAAGGGCTAAATGGGCCATAACCCCCATATGTAACTACACAAACTACTCAGCTAAGTGGCTTTCCAGTTTGCACGCCACGAGAATGAATATATCGTAAATACAGGATTTGGAATATTCATTGCTAGATAGACTGAAATATGATCCGTCAGTTAGAACATATCTTAATTTTTTAACGTTAATTGCACATTTTTTTCCAGGGGTAGTCTCTGCTTTTAATTTCCTAGCTGTATAAAGACTTTCACAAACAGTGACTCTGTTCCTCCAAAACATATTAAAACCTACACATCTGTGAACCTTCTAAATCAAACTCAATGCCTCTCGCTTCTAATCTTTGCCAAGCTCTTACACAGCTTGTGCTCGTCCAGAGTGTGCTGTGCAAGGAGCGATAAAATGTTTCATGTCTCATCCAGAGTTTGGTATTATAGGGATAAAAAGAAATGTATGAAAATATTTATATATCAAGGTCTGGCTTACTATATCGCCTACAATAGTTTTGTGCGAGAAGGCATTTCCTCCATCTTGGTGTAACGCGCCCATTTCATTATTACATTCTGTTATGTATGGTAAAAGAAAAAAAAAAAAAATATATATATATATAAATATATACCGCAGAAATCAAAACCAAAACGACATGCTCTCAGAAAAAAATAATTAAATAAAAAAACAAAACAACAGCATTCCACACGCAGCAACTTAGGAAAAGATCTCAAAAGAAACCAGTTGAAACAAGCAGCATGTTCTCATTCCAAAACAAAGGCTGAAGAAATAAATCATGAACTGAAGGAGGGTACTGGGAAATGAATTTCTCTGTAACCCAAATGACTCGAAAGAAAGAACCACAACAACAGTTAAGGTTCAAAATGACAACTCATGAGAAAACATGAACAAAAAAAACAAAAAACAAAAAACGGATACTCTGCATAAACTGAAAATAACAACATTTAACTTCTTAAAAAAAGAAAAAAAAAAAAGAACAGAAATCACAAGCATCGTCTGCATCATACGTACCTGGCTCCCACAAATATACATTTTTAAGACTTTCTTACCACCAGCACCTGACTACAGAGCAGGCTTTCCTCTATAGTCAGTGAGCCGGAACACTTTCCCTCCCATAGAGCGTGCCAGTTACTTTCAATATTTAACTATGCCCATTTTTGAATCGTAAATAATGTCTTTAACTTAGACTCACTGAAACGTCACACTCATTTTGGGAGGGAGAGGGTTGGCTCTGTGCTGTAGCCAGGACTGTTTAATTCTCATGTATCTTTGGGCCGGAGGGTCCACAAGACTGTGAGAGGGGACGCTATAAGTGGAAAACTCACTCCTAAAATATTCTGTTCTTCTCTGTTTGGCCATGGACACACCTTCCTTGCTGAACAATTTGCTGAAATAAATCCCATTTCATAGCGCTTGTGCCTATGTATCGTGGCGAAACCCGCTGCCATTTTGAGAGTTGGGAGAGAAGACGCATGACTAGAGGAGAAGCTTGTATTGCTATATTCATCAAAGTTTAATGACACTGCTCTGACTACAGTGTCACTTTTGGTGGACCAGCTTTAAAAAAACCTAAAATAAACAAACAGGGCTTTTTGACTACAAGAGGGACCTCCACGCAGCGAAGACTGAATGTTCCAGCACACAACAAATAGGACAGGACCTCAGCCACAGTTACCAAACCCTCCTCTGTGTCCAATGGGCTTATTTACTTACGGTCTTAGTGGATTTTGAGCCTTTCAGCTTCTTTCCTCTGCTCATATTGTATTTGCAAACTCTCCACGTCAAGAGTGATTGCTCAGTTCTCAATCTTTGTGGTGTGGAAAAGGGCTGTGAATCTGACAGGGGCCAGGCTATCACAGTGCACAGGCATCCTCATGCCCGATAACAGTTTAAGACTGACTGGGGCACGGATTTAATAAAGTGCATATCCTATGAAGGCCGGTGGTAGGATTATGGATACTAGAACTATACAACCATAAAAGAAGAGACTCAGCTAATGCTTCACTTGAGGTTCTTTTGAAGCTTCCCTGAAAGAGTTTTCTAAATGCTATTTGACAAATAATTAGTCATGTCCCATTCATATGCTACTGTTTGACTTTCAAGTCTGTTGTGATATGACTGGGAGCTTTGGCTCTAAAGTCTGCAATGTCAAGTACCAGTGGCATACCTAATCATTATGACTACCTTCAGATTAAAAGTGTTTTTAGTGCGACATCTTCAGTGGATATGAATTACACACATTAATGCTAACAATTAGGCTACAGAAGCCATTACTCAGCGCCTGTTGTCAACTCCTAAAATGACACGGACTGTCGACGCTCTTGCTATCAGTGTATAAGCACGCCTGCATTTCAATTGTAGTTTCATCTGCAGCTTCAAATGACAGGATGTTCGCATTTGTAGATCATTATGGAATTAATCCCCTGCGATGCCAAATGGCCGTGGTAGGGCTCACACAGATATTCCAATACATCTAAAAACCTCTTGCAATTACAGTAAGTGGGGGAGCTAAACTGCTTGTTTGGCTAAATACAGAGGATTTAGAATCTGCCACTTTAATTTGAGAGATAGCACTTGACTGGCTACTGGCAGGTTCTAGGTATAATCTAAATGTGTAACAAAGCCTGACAATCCAAGGGCCTGGCTCATAGCTCATCGCAAAGCATGAAATTAATTCTGACGCTATGAAATGGGATTCTTATCTGCCACTCTGGGGCCCTGCAGTCCCCTAACACCCACTCCCAGGGTCTATCTCAGGTCCTGTTACCACGCTTTGCGAGTGGATGTCGGCTAAAGGAATGTTGGGAGCGCTCCCGACTCTCTGGTTGTGGACCCAGCCCGGCCACGTCTGAACGGTCTGGAAAAACTGTGTCTCAACCTGCTCTCACTGTGGCAGCATACCCAGCAGGGCCTTGCTTCTGAATGAGGGCCACTTGTCAGTTACATCAGGAGGGCTTTTTCCAGACTGCCGCTAATAAGCACTGCAACAAGCCAATGAAAATGATTGAGATGCTCTTTAATTTTAAAGCGTTACTTGGGATCATTAACAACGGCGCAAACAGGGACTTGGTGGAGGAGACAATTATATTTTGTAGTGACTTTTCATGAGTTCTCGACAAAGTGGTCCCCATGACAATAGCCGCTGGTAATGCTGCTTGGACTGAGCACACACTTCAACAATCTGTGAACATTTCTGTACCACACATAATGGACAACAGAGCAAACAGGGAAATCATATTGTCTGTCTTTCTTTTTACATGATGAGAAAGGGTTTCAGTGTGCCATACAATGGAGTAGGTTTAAATCAGCAGTGAAATGGGTCTGTGGAGCTGTACGCAGCGCACGGTCATAACTATGCCAAAAGTCAAGATTGCACATAAAGCAATGCTTAACTGTCCATGTAATATTGCACAGTGATGGCATTTGATGCAAGCTGTATATGTCACGAGGCTATTCAGTGGCTGTGATGCATGGATGTGATGCTATATCTGACCTGTATACACCACAGACATATCAGTTAATTATTTATCCCTGTCACGCTCCTACCATTCCAATTCCACCATGCTCCCAGATAACTGGATTATATGTTGAGGTCCTCAACAGGTTTTTTTTTTACATCTAGATATGGCAGACTGAATCCCTTGCACTGAAAGCAATCACTTACCTCAAAGCATCCAAAAGATCAAGTTATTTATTGTGTTGTGTTGTGGAAAATCTTTTTGCTTGTCTGTCTTAGTCTGTAATTTTTTGACCTCGGCAGTGAGAAAGCAATGCATACAATATGTCTCACACCTGCTTCAGAAAGGGACTCTTTATAAAAACATGAGAAAAAAAACATTACTTGAGAAAGACCAGGGATACAAGGACTATAGAGAAACTACAATGGACAGAAAAGACCAAAATGATGCCCAAATAAAATCTAGAAATCTTAAGAAAATAATCACTGATATAGGGAAATTTCCTAAATTGATAACCTCATAACACTGCCAAAAAAATAAAGAAATTTCAAGATAAAACTACATGTACTGAAATTGGATGGAAAAGTCCCTTGTCTCAAGCAGAATCTTGAGAACAACCCATATTTGGTTAGTGGGAAAGTGTACGTCAGCGCTGTCTGTACTTGCTGCTCTGCCTATTGTGCTGTAGTTGCTTGTAGCTGTTGGAGACTCGGGTTCATGTAAGGACCCAGCACGGAGAAGAAAACAGCAGCAAGCTACTATTTGAAGTGATGTCAAACCAATATTCTTTTGTATAACCCAGAAAGAAATAGAAATTAATAAATAAATAAAAAAGACTCAAACTCAAAACTTTTTCAAAAGAGTCAACATAAAAGGAAGAGGACACAAAGTGAGCAAGGTGATGTCAAGCCATTCCAAGGAGAGCTTTTGTTCCATTGCACAGGGGAACAAGTGGCAAAAAGAGAAACAGAGTTGGAATAGGGTGATGTAAGAGGAAGAGTGGAGCGTATCCAATCCAATCAGCTTGCAGTTAACTGGTCAAGATCAAATGCAGAAACAGAGGTAGGAAATTCACAAACACACACACCGTACTGACAGGTGATGATGTGCACAGAGACTCAAGAGACGCCAAGACAAAAATGGGGCTTGATGAACAGAAAGTTATTTTCATGCCTGGACGTATTAAAGATCAAAACTGTGCAGTGAACAGTTCTCAACAGCACCCCCGCTGGGCAGGAGTGAGTGTTGCATGCAACTGGCGCTCTCCTCAGTGTGTCTGCACTGTCTGTGTAGCTCTGCTGCTCAGCAGTAACAAAAAGAACTGTGAAGTGGTTGTTCCAAAGCCCCCATAGACCAGATGTGGGGGGTACAGCCAACAAGTTGCACTAGTAGAAACAGAAAATGTGTTAAAGGGAGTCTACTCCTACCGCCAAGGCTCTCTGTGTCTTTGTATATGTCAACAGATTAGCGGCAACGAGCTCAGATCCACCTATAATCCCATAATGCCAAATCCAGCCACAATTTAATGTTTTTGTGTATAAACATATAAACACACTGTGCAATATTTTCGTAACCTGTCTTTTCAACAAAATCTGATATTTGACAGGTTCTTTCATCTACAGCTTATATAGTCACTGATTTTAGTTTTAGCCTGCTTGTCTAAATAACTCAAACTAAATCAAAAATGTTGTACTGATACATTTCTTTTCATGGTTATAAGAGAGCCTTGGCAGTCCCGGAGGAGAACAGACATTTTTTGTGTCTCTGTCACATGGAAGAAAGTGCACTTGCTGTTGACAAAGGAAAAGTAAATTTAACAGAAGTAAAAGGGAATAAAGAAATTGCCAAAATTGCCCTAGTAGAGATGATTGTTGGGTATACTCAAACAAATTTGCTAAGATAGAAAGAAATGGCAATTCTAATATTATAAGCTTCTGCAGCTCTTTAAACCTCAACTTCTCACAAAATAAACAGTTTATAGTGTAAATAGCACTTTTCATAAAGTTTAATACCACAATCACACATCAAGGTAAAAAATAAAGATTATTTCAGAGCAAAAATATGAAACCATGTGTTAATAACAACATTTCAAAACATATCAGTGGAATAATTATGCAACGTGTCTCAATCAGCTTTGAACCCTGATTATGTCTGAGAAAAACACAGTCATAGTTCAAAGGTGATAATCCAGAGTATATAGGAAGAATTTATAAGATCCAGACACAAGTAAGCATCGACAGAGTGAAGCGTAAGTTTTAACCACCTCTCAGGAAAAAAAAACAAAAAAAAAAACACCTTTGTTAGCCCATACACAAAGAGAATATCGGAGAAGACTGAAAAAAAAGGCTACATACTGGCTTGCAAGGTCTTCTGTGAAATGTCATTGGTGAAAGCTCCGATGCCTTTGTTAGAGATGGCTGCCAAGGAGAAGTGGTAGTCTGTGTTTGGCCGTAGACCTTCCACAACATATGAAGATGTGGGTCCAAATGTTTTAACCATCTGCCATTCGAGGGGAAAAATAAGTTACTGTCAAGTCCATACGACCATAAAGACCTCAGTCGCACCTTAATCACTGAAACTTATACCTGGGTCCCAAAACTGCCTTCCCTGTAGTGAAGTTTATAACTTATAATTCCTTCTTTTTCATAGGCAGGATCCCAGGTCAGCTCAATACTGGTGTCGGACACAGCGCCAATCTGGAATTTGGATGGTTGACCAGGAACTAAAGCGTACAAGCACAGGACAGGAGATGAAATGAATAAAATTCTATCAGTTACCATATAACACCCACAAAATTATCAAAATATGATCATCATAAGAAGATTAAACTGCCAACGGTGAGGTTAAATGACTGAAAGAAATACACTGGAGTGCAATACAATAGTATAGAAGTACAGGTCTGTACCGTATATGTCTGTATAAGTCTGAATTTCCCCTCCTTTCTGCGGGTTGACTTAAGTTAGATATACATAATCACAGCAGGGATTGAAAGGATTTATCTAGGTCTGAGGCTGAAATCGGTATCTTTTCAGATGCCGGTTCTCAGATTTGACTGGTCTTTTTCAGACTGTCATTATCAAACGCACTTTTGTCATCGTTTACAAGAGGGCGCAGATGTGTGGGTGATTCTTACACAGCAGGAGAGAAAATCTTCCCTATTTGGTACAGACTGTAGAAACTTTCAGAAAAGTGCTGGCGTATGCACAAAAAAAGCTGTAGATATAACTCAACGGCTATTGGTGGGTTTTTTTCTCCCTCCTTTGGATGGAAGTTTGGAGAACAGATGCAACTTTCACCAGATTTAGTACAACTTATTTTAAACTTAAAAACTCCATTGTATGTGACATTTCTGCTGCTCTTGGCTTTAGACTGTAAAACTTGCGGAAGAAAATATAAAGTCAAGGTTTCAGCATTGATTAACTACTTCATGTTCAGTTATATACTTACCTCCTTGTAGCACCTTGACATGTATGGGCTCTGAGAAGGGTCCATCACCTACAGATGTAAATGCTAGGACTTTAATGGTGTAGGTCTCTTGAGGAACCAGGCTCTGGATAGTGGTGATGATGCTATCCTGGACATTATGGATCTGCCACAGATGAATGGGCTGGGAGTCGTCCATGGTGTAGTACACACGGTAGCCCTTGATCTGCCCATTGGGCTCCTCAGGTTCTTCCCAGCGCACCATCATGGTGTTTTGGGATATGATCTGAGCCTGGATATTTCGCGGTGGACTGGCAGGGGCTTGCTCACCAGTCCGAGTTTCGACTGGCTCACTGGGAGGACCCTGCCCGATTGTGTTAACAGCAGAGACACGGATTTCATACTCTGTGTTGGGGTAGAGGCCACCAATGCTGTAACGTGTGGTGGTGATATCATCCACCGTCTCATACTTGCTGTCAGGAGATTTGGCTCGATACTGGATGATATAATAAGTTACGGGGTCTGGGTTGCCAGAGTCCCAGGTGATGGTTACGCTGGTGGCAGTGGTTTCGGTAACCACGGGGGTACCTGGGGGCTTTGGAAGAGCTGTTATGGTGACAAGACAGGAAAGAAAGAGGTAGGTAGTCATTTATCTGGGTGAAGAAAAGTAGAACATAATAATCAAAGTGAACGACAGCAGTGCATGTTGTAACTGCGGTTTTCTGTACTCTTTTTGTTGTAGCTACCCATCTTAACCAGCATAGTCATCTCTTACATTTAACAGTGATCTGCGCCACTGCTTCTATGATTCCAAGGCTGCTCATGGCCACGCAGGTGTAGTTGGCTGACTCACGGACGCTGCTCAGTTCGAGAACGTTCCTGCCCACTGGCATCTCGTCCTCCGGTGTCAGGTCCTCTGAGTTTAACATCCATTTGACGTAAGGCATGGGTGACCCCACTGCCACGCATGTTATGTTCACACTGCCACCGGGCATAATTTCCTGACTCGTTGGTGGTATGGAGAAGCGAGGAGGCACCCGCCGGACTGGGAGAAGGCATGAGGAAGGGGAGAGGATGAAAAAAGAGGGCAAGGGAGTCAAAAAAAGAGAAAGAGAGAGGTAACAAGAGAGACCGATGAAAATGGACCCTTCTCAAGAAAATATTTAACATAAAAGGTTCAACATGGTAAATGTGAACTGAAACACAAAATAAAATAAGTAGACTTTTCAAAACATAAAAAATATACAAATAATGAGAAGGAACTAAACTAACAGAACTGCTTCAACAACAATATAGATTAACAATTAAGCAACGATTCATAGCAACAAGGTTCCATTGACCAATATTTGACCCATCACAGCACAATTAAAGACACAAAAATCTATTACGAGTTTCTCATCTTTGGAACTGAACTGCTGAGATATCAACTAAAGAATAACCTGATCATGAAGTATGGAGGTGTGAGGTAAAGGCCATGTGATAATGGTATCACATTAGGCCAACATGGCAACCTGGAACTTCCTGTCCTTTCAGGCACTCATGGCAAGCAGGAAGTAGGCCATTACAGGCTTCTCCCATAGCACAGGAAGTGTAGGGTTACTGGACTATAGATAATCTCTACAAAGTCTCTAAACACATTCTCACATAAGTTTGCACTTGACACCTGTCTCTACTACCTAGTTATCTTAAAGATGAGAAACTTTAATCAGATTTTTGTGGTTTAGGGTAGATCCACTGGACAAAGCCTTATTAAGATCTGACACGGTTCCATTGATAGATGCAGCTATCAGTTTCACAGACAGCATGCATAAATAGACCGAGGTAAATTAAGGAGTAAATGATAACAAAATCAGATATAAAAATTGAGATAAAATGCATAGAGGAATATAACTGAAGGGTCGCTAGCATGCCCAGACAAAAGACGATTGGAGAGGAAAGAAGAAATACAAGACTGAGGAGAGAGCATCTGAGGAAAGGAGAGAAAGGAAGGGAGCAGAGGAGCAAAAGAGTGACAGAGGAAGAAAAAGAAAGGGGAAGGTTTGGAGGAGGGTAAAGGGGGGGTAACCCGCTTCAATGCTGTGTAAACAATTTTTTTTTTCTCCAGCTAATGTGACAAAATGTGATGGTGGCACATTGTCACATCGCAGTCCCAGTTAACACAAAATAAGTAGAGGAACAAGGTGTGTGCCTACAAATAGATATAAAGAGAACTGGAGTAGTTGTTGCTTAAGAGATTACTATCACAGAGTGTTGGAGTCAAGAAACAGAGCTGGATTAATAAGAAGTAGAAATCCAGAGAACAAGAAAGAGAGACAGAGGGAAAGGGAAAGAGAGGAAGATGAGTAAGGGGAGAATGAAAGCTATAAGAGGGAGACAGGGAGGACCTCAAACTTCATGGATAGGAGTTGGAATTTGAGTGGAAGGAGGTTGATAATGACCTTGAGACGCAGAGGAAGGACGTAAAAAGTAGTGTATACTTGAATGTGTGCATGTGTGTGTATATATATATTAAATGTATATATTTTTTGTGTCAGTATAGGCGTGAGTTGTGCGTGTGTACAGTATGCAAGAGTTAGAAAATGAAAGAGATATGAGTTAGCAAAAAACACTGTGTTCATGAGATGCATCCCAGCAAGCATTTGACAGAAAGTAACATGCAACCACTGGTCAGATGCAACACTAACGCAATAGAAGAATGACATTTTGAAAGAAATATATTATGTACGGTTTGCATTTCCTAACCTGGGGAAACCTAAGGGTTTGATTTGTTTACCAAGTCAAATTGAAATGCAAAAATAATAATAATAATTGAGATATTTTTTCTGTATATGGGCTCTATCGGGTCAGAGAAAACCTACTCATTGCATTGTAGCAACATGTCAAAAATTAGCATTAACATAGTTTTTAACAAGAATATATTTAGGTCTTGTTTGTACAAAAAGAACCTTTATCATTTAGCCTTAAACAAACTTTACAGCTCTATTCATGTACATCTGTTCCTTGTCAGGATGTTTGTTGGGATGCAAATAAAGGTCAGAGACAGAGAAGAGAAGCAGTGCAGATGTAGAAGGAAAAAAAAAGATGAACTTAATGGAAGAGCTGGCTTAGAGACAGACAGACAGACAAGACGGGGAAGACAGGGACGAGAGACAAGACACAAGGCGGAACAAAACAGACTCAAGCAGCAAGACAACAGACAAGAGGACAGACAGAGGTACACAGGCAGACAGACAGTGACGAATGAACACGCAGACATACTGTACAGTACGCAAAGGGAAATTGGAGGGTCTGGGGTATTTGGAGAAAGGGAAGTAGGAGGAAGGCATAAGTGGGGGAGAGAATAAGGAGATTGTGATTCTAAACCAAAAGGAAAAAAAAAAATAAAGACTATGGATTAAAGTGGGTTTGGAGGTCTCACACACTGGGGCTTAAAAGCAAGAACCATCTACACCTCCCCTCCTCCCCACCTTAAACATTGCACCTGAATGCAAATGTAAAGTCCTCGGGTGGGCGGATGTGAGGTGTGTGTGTGTGTGTGTGTGTGTGTGTGGGGTGCGAACTGAAGGGGGTGGGTTCAGGAGGAAGACTGGGAGGGGCATCGAGGATAAGAAGCATTCCAAAATACACCGTGTCGATCCAAATGGGATTCATATGATCGTTGCATGGGACAGTCTGACTTTTTTCAACAAACTAAGGGCACAAATATCACCTACACACACTCTGGGAGGGAGGGGGGAGGGGCTACGACCAGGAAACTGACAGGTACTGACCTGAGCACTAAGGTGGACAGACAGATTGTTGACATGAAGTCCATATGGGCTAAATAAAATCTGGCTGGCGTTATTGACTCGTCTATTGTTTTTGGATTAAAACAGCCATGTCATAGTC
The DNA here is from genome assembly GCA_037367365.1 of Apogon talboti. Classification (NCBI taxonomy): domain Eukaryota; kingdom Metazoa; phylum Chordata; class Actinopteri; order Kurtiformes; family Apogonidae; genus Apogon; species Apogon talboti. The sequence continues at coordinate 12,208,454 of JAPQRQ010000019.1, read as the reverse complement.
AGTATGACATAACATTAGAGAAAAAAGGAAATTTATTGGTAATCTCGATCCAGATTGAACCACTAGACTTTAGAATTGTCCTCTCTGATCTACTCTACATGTCATTAAAGTGACTTAAGTGGGCGAGACATCACCTGACCTTGAGGGCAAAAACAACTGATTTTTTTTAGAAAACGCTCATTGTAACATAATTAAAGTTTTCTACCAAATTTACATGAATTAATAATCTAATAAAAACATCCCCAAAGGACAGCTGGGTTCTTAAAAAAAATCCAGAGCATTAAAATCTAAACCTGTTCTACCCTGACTATGAGGGAATGGAATTAAATAAAAGAGCATACGACCTTTTGGTTGAGATATCATGCTCTTATCATCATGACAGAGTAATTGCATAGTCATGAAGTCAAAATGGAAGATTAATTGAAAAACATGTTGAATTAAAAAAGGGCAAAAAAAAGTCCATTACATGGGGACAGATAATGTATCTCTGGATTCTAATTTGTGGAAAAAATGCCTAACTAAACAAGAAAGTGAAAGGGCAGCCCATTCCTCACATAGACATGCATGGGTGTGGCTATGGCATGAGTGACATATATAGGTGCGCCCACATCCACTTGGGCAGTCACCGGAAAACCAATACAATCCAAAAATGTCACCCAAACCCATCCAAGCATGCCATTCATTCCCAATATAGCATTGTTTCAGACACACACGTACAAAAAGAAATGAAATAAAACAAAGAAAACTGAACAAATCCACAAAAAGAACTAAGTCTGAACAGCATAAACAGTACCAGAGTGCAGCTGTGTTCAACAAAGAGGTATGCATCAATACTATTAGATGTTTTTTGTTTTGTTTTTTTTAAACTGTAATTTGTTTTTGCATCAGTTTTGCCTCCAATTGGGTAGACTGGTGAACATTGAAATGGGCGAACAGGGTCTATGTTTGTTTTTTGGAGGGGGGAAAGTGGCCAATTAAGGTGTGTCTAATGGTGCTCTTCTCTCCCAGGGGCTCTGGTCAGCCAATGGACCGGGAGCTGTAGTGGCTGAGTGAATGAGGTTTCCCCACAGGAAGATGTCTCTGTTCACCTTTAGCTACCTATACTATTATAGCAACATGGGAACTAACACCAGCCAAACGGTGACAACATTTACTGGAGCTGTGGTCTGGAAGACTATTTCAGCAGCCACTTCAGCAGGCAGTCGACCTTTACTTTAGACTTTATTTATAATATGACTGAGTAGTTAAACAATCACAATAGCTAGTTAAATTGCCCAACCATTACACAAAACTGCTATGCTTACAGGTACTGTGGCAGTAGGGCACCCTCGGAATATATAGATTTTATTTTGAAAAACGAGGATATGGAAAACTGGGGCAATCTACCTGTCAGCAGCATGCACTGTGTGTCCGACACATAAATAAATGTAGTCTTTGGTTACAACAGAAGATCGAGACCCCGAGGTTACCTGATACTGTAGCGTATAATCGCACATATTCACAAAGAGAACGATAAAGCCTAAAGCCCAGTAGACAGGTTTGCGAACAACAATAAATCTGTAGATTTATCACATGCATGACTCATTCGCTATCATTAGCTAGAAACGGACCTGTATAACATGACTAAATGTTCAAGTGGACCGTGCAACTCTGTCATACGAGTAGTCTGATAAGCTCTCAGAAGCTGTGTAAGTGTGTGTGTGTGTGTGTGTATGAGATACCCTCTGCTATTCTACCTTCGACATGACAGAAAGAAAAATAAAGAATCCCAATTGCATGGACAGGCTCCTCATTCACAGAGACCAGGAGCCCAGCCGGCCCATTTGGAATTGAGAGAAAAAATAAAACAAACACATACCTAGCATGTGGACTAATATGAACATATAATCTTGTTTCAAGCCCCAATGTGGAGAGAAAGACAAGAAGCCTTACAGTGGACGAGGTGGAAAGCAGTCGAGAGAGAACGCCAGAGTACTGCACTAACTCTAATAGTGGGCGGTGTTGTGGAGGGATTTGTGCCAAAAACAGAGGTCAGAAGGTGGACATTATCGGCCATTTTGGTGAGGCAGTTTTTGCTGCCCCAAAATGAAGGGGGAAGCCAAAATAATGTGCAGCCTTTAGTGTCACCTTGAAGCTGAGATTACACCCTCTTGCTGCCTGAGGACACAGGCGCAGTATGGAGATCCTTTAGTCACACTTGCTGGTTGAGGCCTACGGCATTTACATATAAGCCGCAGGGGTCGGCCCATATTAACATACCTTGGCTGCGCCAATGCTAAACAGTCACTATGGGTGGCTCATCAAAATGGAAATTATTACCTTAAGGAAACTGACAGGAATCATGGCAGGGGTTTCTAATAATAAAAGGCAGTGGATTGAGGGGATTTCAGAGTGTGTCACTTTTTTCTATTGTCTTACAGGTAGATAACAAGCAGCCAAATAATACTGCGAGTAAGCCCCCTCACTGTGGTGATCCCTTCAGTGAATATTAACAGTCAGATTGGAAGTGTATTAATATGATCGCATTAGAATAAGATGTAATGGAACTTCTTGTTTTGCACGAAAAAAACAAATGCACTTCTGATACCAACATGATTTTTGAAGGGGATGCTCTGAACTTCAGGACTCCTTAAGACAAACATCTAATAGAGATGGCAGGATTTTGCTTTGGCCAGTAAGAACATAAGGTGTAATCTAGCTTTCTTTCCCAACGTTACACACAAATGCATAGCAGAACATGCAAGCACATTCAAACTCAGGCAGATATAACTGTAGGAGGGCCAACATGCACATGCATACATCACAGCTCAGTCTTTCTGCATCAGTACTATGTATACTACCTGGAGGGTATAACAAGTGAAGTTTTTTTTTGTTTCTTCTTTCAGAGGGATCATAACATGATTTCTGGGCGGTATATTAGATGACAGCACTGGCAGATTATTGACTGGTTGTATTCACAGGCTCTGCTATTATGATATGTTGCTGAAATCAAACCCTTAGTTGTGTCTAGAATAACTGCTAACAGTGAATGATTTAACCTAAGGCCAAGTCATACGGCGGGTGCTTTGAGAAGAAACGTAATAGTTGTGGCAGACAGGGTCCTAAAATATATCACCTATATTTAGAAATCAACGAGTCCTGATTAAATATAGCAGAAATAAACATTTAAGAAACAAAAGGCGGCAATGAGTCAGTGATCAATCAGGGGAAATTCTCTTGTTGGCTTGCACTTAGGTGAAGTACAGCCAGGAACAGATGGTTTAGAATAAAATGAGCAAATTTCAAAAATCAATTTTGCATTATGAAAAATACATATTTACGTTTCTGTATTAATAAGGTTAGCAAAAATGCTCGTTTCTAGGGATGCACCAGTATGTCAATTTAACACTAGTATCGGCCAATATTAGCTTTAATGACTATGAGGTAGTTTCACACTGGTAGTGGCTGATGTTCCACTGTTGTGTCTTATTAAAGCTTTCTTCATTAATGTATGTGCATGACTTTGGTACTCATGCAAAGGTAGTGCAACAAGGGCCTGAAAGACCTGGAAACATTGATTGGGTTTCTTTGCGTCCTTGGCTCAAAAGAGGGAATAAATAGCAAAACACTAAACAGCCAAATAGAAAATAACATTGTTATCGGCATCAACCCAATTGTTACTTTAAAGTTTGGTATCAGCCAAGAATTTGACAGAATGGTGCACCCCTACAATTCCCACTGCTATGTTCAAGGATTAAAATCGCTTTCACATATCTCTGAATGAATGGCACAGCTGGTCTATACATTCTACATACCTTAACCCTTGTTACAGATACAGTATATATTTTATTCATTCCGAGCAGCAATGTATCCTTAACAGCCTGAACATAAGAATCAGTGAAGACGTGTTCCAGTTACATATGTCTGGAAAATCCCGGTGCTGCTGCTAACATCTAAATGACACATCTTAACTAATGTAAGTTGTTCCAGCGCCGTTTGATGAATAAATCATTTATCTCCAGTTGATTTACCACCTCCCCCTTTACATTATCACAACTATGAAGCAGAAAAACTAAAAAACTAACAAAAGCAAATAAATAAATGAGAGTACAGAACATTCTAGTTGTGTTTAAGAATCTTCATTACTTTAGACTGAAAATCAATTTGATTTTATGTGGGTTTCTGTTTGCATATATAGAGGAGAAGCAGGTCTGTAGAATAATAAATTATAATTTGATTGAGTGTCATGGCTGCTAGGGAACACAAACAGCAGTCACTCAACAAAAGCAATCACATCTAGCTCTGCCATTGGAAAAAAAAAAAAACAAGTATCTTTGAGCACCCGCTAAGCAACAGCAAATGTGATGTTGAAGTCATTATATTGTTATTGATCCACACGACACTGTAAATGGCATCCCTTAATGGCTGCTTGAAATCACCATGGAACCCAATCAGGCCCAATCAGGTCTAATTTTGTCAGTAATGGATCGCTATAAACAAGATGACAGGAACACTGGCTGTATACACACTTATTACTTCATTCGGCATTTGCATTTGCACTCCGAGACTCAAGAAGCAGGGCAGCATCAGTTTTGAAAAGAAACACAAATCCCACAAACAAATGAACCACAAAAGGACCAACATCTTTAACTGAAAGAAAGTTCAGGAAAGGAACTGAACCAAAAAGGAAAAAACACACAAACACAACACGATAATCACAACACAAAAAGAAAATCGAAAAAAAAAAAAAAAAAAAAAAGGAAAAGCCAAAAAGAGTTGTTTTGGGGAAAATACTGGTTGAGAAACCCAGGAAGGAGAAAGAAACAACTCAACAAAACACAGGGAATGCATAAAGAAAAAGACCAGCACGGCCAAACAAATTTTGTACAGGCATGCAAGCGCAGTTACATTCTCCCATCATGCAACAGGTCCTGTTATTTCCACGTGCTGGGTTTCCATTACAACACGTGCAAGAAAGCCTTTTGGTGCAGAAGCAATACCAAAGGATGCAAAACGAGAAAAGGCCCCACAATGCAAACATAAAAGTAAATTAACAAAACCCGAGCTAATCGGGTTTGCTTTCATCATTTCTTCCTTGGAAATAAAGAAAAAAATTTCTTTCATAATCATTTAGCACTTTGGATTAATTGATTAGTATTTCTTCAAATTAGTAATGAATCGAGTTCTGTAATAGGTAAATACAGCTAAAATTTTTTCAACATGTTGATTTTTTTTTTTTTTTAAATGTGGGTTAAAAAAAGTAAAAAAGAAAAAACACACCAACCTTCTCGAAGCTCTGAGGGATGTAAAGGGGTTGATGCAGAACACAATGACATGAGGAGAAGAGAAAAATAGGGGAAACACAGAGAGAGTAAAAAAAGCCACCTCAAGGTGTTTAGCTGCAGCTACATTTCCCTTTCCTTTCATCCTTTTTTTCCTCCCTTTCCCTTGTCCTTTCTATCAGTGACACCCGTCTTGAAAGTACACTTGCCTGCCCCCCTTAAATAAACTTTGAACCAAAACAATCAGATTTACCCCAGTGGCCGCTCTGTTGCCTGGTAAGAAAAAAAAAAATAGTGAGGCGCCACTGGAGTCAAATCAAGTGTACCACACTCATAATTCAGAAATTCACAAGCTCCTTATAGCCACAAGGAGAAACTCCTGTGGTGGCTGTATTTGCTTTTGTTATAGAAGAAAACCAAATAAAGAGAAAATAAAGAAAAATTAATGAGAGATAGAAAAGAAAAAAAGACACAGTTTGGGCTGAAATTAGCAGCTGCAGTTCAAGACAGTTACAGTAAACGTTGTTAGAAGCCAATCAGTAGGACTTTTGTTGAGGATTCTGCTTAAATTACAATAACAATTTGGCTTAGTATCGTGCGCCAAGTAAGAGGAATTGAATTGCTGTTTTGTTCAGTACTTGTTTTTTGTTTTTTTTTCCCCTCCAGGAAATTTATCCCTACCACAGCTGCTAATCTCAAGTGCAATTTGCTTTGTGAACAAAACATAGTCAACATCAAGTATCAGAATTGATTGACAAAAGTTAACTGAAAACAGACAAAGGTTGACACCATCAAGGCATAACAAGTGTGTTACATAGTGTGTAAGTACCTAGGTAATTATGACCCTTGTGTGCTCTCTTAAAAGCATGCTGATGGAGCCAGTGTTCATGGAGATTGCATGAATTGTTGAACATGATATCAAGGTATAGCTGCGTGTGCTTGACCAAAGGATCTGTTAAATATCCCTGTGCTGTGTCAAGTGTTCCCATTATTGTTATCTAATGATTCCTGTAGCATGCTTGACTGTAATTTGCCGCTCATTTTTTTTAATTTACATGAAGCTGTACATGAGCAAAGTGAATTGCTACTTCACATTCGCTATCACTGCATCATGGAGGCGACAGTATGAGGCCCCGGGATGAATGCTGGCAACAAAAGACAGTAATCTTGACGAATCATTTTATACCTTCTGCTCGTCACTGAATTTTTCTTCCCTATGCTGCTACTTCACAGCGTATGATAATAGCAATAATAATGAAAAAGCAGCTCCCTGACCCATTTTATAATGTCACAGTAGTGAATTATTTATTGGGAACAAAGTTATTTGGTACACAGCAGAGGGAACAAACTGAGTAGATACCGAGGCATCTTTATTTAATATGCACAATATAAATAATACATGTCGAAAATGCATCTGCTTCAATTTATTAAAGCTCCCTCAACAGGGATTCATTGTCATTTGGCATTAGTGGTAGAGGGTAGGCTTTTGTCTTCATTGCCCATTTCTTATGAAACTCGATGTTCCTTGTGACTGATTGTTTTTCATATCTTCACTTTGCCGGAACATGCCAGCCAAAATTACTACTGACTGTAAAAAGCTTTAAAGAAAATACCCTAAAGCAGAAACAGGGGAATAGTATGGATTTATGCTCCAGAACACCATGGAGAAAAAAAGTAGAGGAAGTGTACTATTTATATTCTATGCAATAGACCAATTTATATAATATAGAGCACCTGACTGTGTTAACATTTCTTTTCTTATTTCACCACAATGAAGTTCTTTTCCCCCCAATATTCCAGAGGAGACTATGGGGTGGTTGAGATTTTGATTGATAGCACTAGTACCTTGCCACTCAATCAAAATCGAGACTTACCGTTGTGCTCCTGTACCTGAAAAAACTATTCATAAAGAAGTCCTTCCCAACTCTTTTTGGATTCCATAAGTTTGACGGAAGGGGAAACATTTTATCCGGCACACAATTACAGATAAAAGGCGTCTTACAACCGATAAAGTAAAGACATACGGCTTGTTGTGCTACACATTTCCTTCCGCGTGAGTTGGGGAGGGCATTGAAAGACACAAAATGGAGCATAACATAATAACAGAGAAGAACATTAGTTGGTCAATTATAGTTTTACATTTGGAAGTTTCAGTGCATATGAAATTACATTTATGGGCAGGCAATACTATCAATGCTAAAAGATTTATATTACTCGGGTAATACTATTTTGCAAAATACATTTTGTGCAAATACAGCTGGCCTAGAATGGAAGCAATTATCATTTGTTAAGCTCAACAGTAATGGCACTTAAAGCTGAGCTGCACTGTGCAGATATTTTAGTTAGAATGGGTGGATGTTTTTATTTGTTTGGCCTGACTCTGGGGCCGGGTTGCTCCCTACCTCGCACATAAAGGTTAGCAGGGGACGAGTAGCGCACGCCTTCCACATTAGACGCCACGCACTCGTACTTCCCCTGGTCTGTTTCCTCGCTGTTCTCGATCTGCAAGGCACCTGGGAAATGACAACATCCAACAAAGACAAACAGGGACAGGGGAGAAAGAGAGAAAGAAAGAAAGAGAGCGGGGACATAATGATTAGTTGATCTGTCAGTAACAAGTGCATGAAGAAGTCAAGCAGACAGTCTCCTTAATGGAGGGTATCTTGAATTTCTTTGCATCATTTTGCCATGACCTGTGTCTAATGCATGTTGCCATGACAAACCTGGGCTCCTCTGCAGCCTCAGCCATCCACAGATAAAGTAAGTCACACTAAATTTGTAGTTATGCTGCTTTATGGAACTCATAAGAAGGGGCCATGTCTTGTGCACAAAGTAATGATGTAGGTACGATGAAAGGTAAAGAAAGATATAACCCATGGTTTGTGCTGTGCAGGTTAGCAGAAGTCTGCCTGCTTTAATCATGTACAAACATAAAAACATACAAACATGCTTGATGTATTGGCTGCTATCGCTGCAGGTCAGGGTTAAAGTACCTGTATCACGGTTCACTCCATTCGACCGCCCTCCTTCATTTCCTCACATTTCATTTAACACTCTAAGGATCTGATGTAATTTCTCGCCAATTTGTGCTAAATTCGCATTCATTTCTCATTATTATCTTCATTCCTTGACCTCATAAAGTTATACTTTCAGGTAAAATGCTTTATACCAATCCCTTAAGGCTTATGTGTTTCCTTATCTCTCATCAGATTTTACTTCTTGGCAGCAACACTGGAAAGGGGGTGCGGGGATGGAGGAGGGAGGTGAAACAACGGGCGTCAGATCATTCCTCGTTAGAGCGCTGTTGACGGCACTTCCTGATGATATCATTAGGGCTTCTGGCTGGCTCAGCAGACAGATTGCAGCCCAGGCCTCCCTGACAAACACAACACCAACGCTCGTTAGCGTTTAGCCAGAAAGCATCAATACGCCAGCCGCTGCCCAGGATGCTTTGTAATATACCATAACCTACTCCATCACATCAGCAAGCTGAGTGAACACAATGTTGTACACGGCTACTATGCTGGAACATTGCTCTAATAATGCTTTTCAGCTGTGCAACAAATTAATCCATTGATCCTGCTTAATTATAAAGATACAGTAAACCATGCATCCACCTTGGCCATAGCCTCATAGAACATTTTACACTTTAGATTTGGTACAATGATCTATAGTCTTCTATTTTTCCTCATCTTTATTTCCCACTACAGCTCAGATCATCCTCACACCCCAAAGGGAGCTGTTTTTTTGGCACGGAGCTCATGAACCAAATGAAAACGTCTACCTGCAGAGTACAGGTGGTGGAGCCTTCACCGTGCGTTTATGCAGAGATGTGATTTGGATCTGTTTGATGTGTGCTTGGAACAGCAAATGCCAGCCTGATGGCAGGTGGGTTGGAATGTGCTCAGAAGCCTAGCGCCTCAGCACCAGGGAGACCACAAAGTAAGGTCTGTGTGAAGTTCAACTCCAGGTGGACGATTCCAGAAATCTCTGCCAATGGCTCGTCAGCTTTGGTCCCTGTACTGAATTAGAAAATCTTTGGAAGACTAAGACTGATGATAGGGCAATATTTTCAGTACCTCATAAACAATAATGATAAAAAAAAGCTTTTCCTGAGCCAAAGCTACATGTTTAGATGAATGCTATCAAACATGTAAACCAAAAAAAAGGGTATATTTTGTATTCTTTGGTGGAAGCTGAAGTTCCATCAGTCCAAGTGCTTCCAAAGTAGAGCAAACTGACTATCTCAAAATAATATTTAACAAATGTCATCTGAAGGGCAACAAAACACAACCACCGACACAAGGACGGGTGACAGATAATGAGCCAAACAAAATTAATGGAGAGCCAATTAGAACCAGGATTGGATGCTGTGGATTGTACCTCCTGGCGAAGGAGAAAAAAAAAACACGAAAGAGGAAAAAATAGCAGAGTCGTGAGGGGATAGAGGGAGTTTCATCTGTTCCTCGCCATCTTTGGTACAGGCTCCTCACTAGGTGGTGTTATCTATTGTTTCCAAGCCCCTTCTGGCTTCATTACATATTCTAGCTATTATTTCAAAGTAGAGCTGTGAATAACACATAAAATCTCCTTCTGCTGGTAGAATAAAGAGAGAGGGTGAACAAGTGAGGCAGGGAAAAAAGAATCAGAGAAAGCAAATGGAAGGGGAAGCAAGAAGGAAGGAGAGGCAAATAAGCGACCGACGTAGAGGAACAATGACAGAGGAAAAACTGGAGAGGCATTCTTATTTATACTTCCCCCCCACTCCATCAACTTATCTGTAAAAATTCTTCCTTAAACCTAAAAATAATAAATTTCTCTCTTGAAAATGAAAACAGAGTGAATGTGTTAGTTTCAGGAAGCAGGAGGATGAGGACAAGAGAATGTAAAAGTGAGAACACATATGAAATCACAACTTTATTCTATTTTGAGACGCTTTATTCTGTCCTCTCCATTCCTTTTTCACACATATTAAAAGTAATAGCCCACCGATATTATGTGTTATGCCATTTTTTCCCCCCCTACAAGCTGTGTTCGTGTTCCTTCATCAGTTGCACACTACCTATATCATATCCCAGCTTTATCTTTTGAAAACAGAGACAGATTACACACAAGTTAATTTAAAATGATATTCTAACAGGGGTGTTTGTAGCTACATTACAAAAACACAGTTCTTTATTTTAGGGTACTGAGGCAGTTAAACTAATATCAACATTTAATCAGCACAAGCCTTTAAGAACCAAACTGTGTCTTTGATTTCTTCATCAGCAACATGCGCACACACAAAACAAACTACACTATGTGCAAATCCTTGTTGTTAGCATGTGTCTCTTTCCTACCGTTTCCCTTTGTCTGGCTTTGAAATCACGGTGCTTGTTTTGCATAATTGTACTCTTTCCACCCTGTCAGCCTGCAGCTCACCAGAGCGCAAATGTCCACTGTGTTTTTGTCTTTCATCCAAAACCACAAAAAAAAAAAAAAACATGAGAAAATAAAATGAAAAAATTATCTTAAAAAGAAAGAATAAAAAATGCATACTGAGTCTGTTTGCACAATTGGCCGTTACTGATAAAAAGCTACCCAGCAACTAACAGCAATTTATGGAGTCACTCACAAAATGGCAGTACTGTGCTTCTTAACTAAGACCTCATAATGCTCGTCTTCCCTCTCTCCAGCTGTTAATTCTCATCACAAACACCGCAATCGCAGTAACTTCTGAACACAGATTGTTTTGCAGAAAAGATTCATTTTTTTAAAAACATTTTATCTTTTATACAAAAAATCTCAACTGCACTTGCATATGAATGACATCATTGTAAGCATTCAACACTCACCTTGGAATGACTAATAGCAAGAATGTATATTGACAGAGATATGAACTATAGTGGGGCCTCTACTTACAGGCCGTGCTGACCATCATTAAACCATGGAAGATACCCCCCTCTGAATAATAATGCATGCTTTTGTGGGTCAGAGAGAAAAAAACAGGACAATGCTTTCTTTCTTTTGATATCTAAGACATATGTGGCACCATTATGATCCCAGGGAACATGAAAAGGTGTTACAATTCAGCCAAATAAAGTCCCTGATAATAATGACATCACTTCCATGTGGACCAATTACTCTCCATTTGAGGCAAAGTGACCCTTCCTGCCACTAACACTCACAACCTCTAATCTCCACTGTTAACTGCTCCTGGCTGTCTTGCAGCATGCTAACTGCCATCATCCATTCGATAAAGGCTGTAATGGGCAATGGGTCCGGGACATTTGTCCCAGCCGAGACAGCTGTCCCGGTTAACAGTGCTACATGCCGCTGGGCTGATCTGATGAGGGGCATTGCAGTGCCAAGGTGTGATAACAATGAAGACTGCCTGAAAAAGAGTTCAGCAAATAAATGCTGTTGGAGGGCAAGCTGGTTTCTAGGGCAGGCACACTTAAACTTAAGTTCTTTAGATTTAAAAAAAAAAATAATAATAAAAATTATCTTTAGCTCACCCGAATTTATGGGGAGGATTCAACAGCACTAAAAGCATGGCCATCGACTGATGCAACACATTGTTAATTTTAGTCAATTTATTCCATGAACATATCTTTATCATACCATAATAATAACATTGAAAAAGCTCAACATGCAAAGACACTGATCTACTTGCAGGTTCTCAAGGCTGTTTCTGCTGTAGGAAATATTATGAGATATCCACGTATGGATTTAGTTTTGGAGGTTTTTTTTTGTGAATAGGAGAAGGACAAGAGATGCAGCCATGGAGAGTAGAAATGGAACAATCAGACGCTGATGTACACAGAGAATAGAGGCAAGGCGGGCAGAGAGGAATGGAAAGAGAGTCTCGCTGATGAAAATCCTGTGTAGAAGAGAGAGAAAGAGCGACACAATCAACAAGGTTAAGGTGGCAGGGTTGAAGAGACGGACAAGAGCAGAAAAACAGAAGGACAGATGAGGGGATAAGAGAAAAGCAAGCAGGGGCTGGCATGGATGATTAATTTCAGAGAGCGCTTGAAGCTGTGGTCTCCCCACCCCTGCCACTGCTTTGTAGCCGCTTTGCCATGTGTACCCCCCCCAGTCCCATTTGTGTAATTCAATTAGCGTGCTCCAGCGGGCCTTGATTGATTTGTTTAGGCGATCAACAAAATGGCTGGCCAAGTCTCACTCTTTCTTTCCCTCCCTCTTGCTTCTTCTGCATCCCACTCAGGCCTGCCTGTGGCATACTGTTCTTTTCATCATTTTATCTCTCATTTCCAGTTCGTGTCTCTCATTAGTCCTCTCTCATCTCCTCTCCCATCGTTTACTCTGTATCCTCCATTCCCACTACAGCTCAGTAAAGTTACACGCCCGCTGTATTTAAAACCCAACAGCCATCTTAGGGTATAAGGGCTAAAAATAATCAAGTGGATGAATCTTAACTGATGAGGACAACATACATAAAGTTGGAGCTTTGACTTATGGTTTCCTGGCTTTAATAACTAACAAAAACAAGACAGCCAAGTCTAGACCTGCCCTCTTTGCTTCTTCTCTCTCTTTCCATATGCATCGTGGCTGTCACTCGAGCACACTCCGCCACAACCCCAAGGTCATTATACCGCGATCGCACCAGCATGGGTCCCCACGTGTGATGCCATTGTTGTCAGTGCCCATCTGGTGGCTTGTAACGCTCCCATGAAATCAGTAATGAAGCAGGTAGGGAGTCTAGCTACCTTCATACCTATCGCTTACCTCTGGGCCAGCACCTGTGTGACTTTGTGTAGAAGTTAACGCCATTATTACATTTTGGGAAAGCGCCCACACACACAAGTGACATAAAGCAGCTCAGCAGTAGCACGAGTAACGTCATACCTCAACATATGTCTCCTAAAGGCCATCTGTGTTAGTGTGGACAAGGCTAAAATTGGTAGCCTACTCTTCAAAACGTCAACCTTCGTAACTTCTTGTAATGCCTCTTGAAGACAAAACAATTGGACTTTAATCTCTTTAACATTTGCATCTCTATCCAGCTCCAATGCTGCATTTTCCCCCTTCTCAAAAGCATCGTAGACTAACACGGTGGGTAGAAATCACCTTTTTTCAGGCCGCTTATCTCATTATGCAAATACAGGGTTCATAAGTCACGCTTGCTTTTATTTGCCACAATATGATTTATGAGGCTTTCTGATTCATAGAGAGCACATGTAGGAAGGGCTGAGGTGGTTATAAGCAAATGCTTTAGAAGATTGAAGTGTGTGAATTCATTAGAAAATCTAAACATGTTCGTAAAGTCTGGAAAAAAAGGGGAAAAAAAGGGGGAAAAAACAAAAAACAATAGGCAATTCTTGTCATTTATGGTTTGTAGTGGTTGAGGATGGAGGAGCCCTTTATCTTACACCCTGAGATTGTCACAGTGAATCACTTGGGCTTCATCCCAGCCCCTTGAAGAGACACAAAACATATTAAATTGAGATGTTCACTTACCTGCATAGCCTGTGGAACAAAAAGCATTTTCTACAGCAAACACACTGAACCACACTTGATCAGCTGCGATAAAATGATAAAATACTTCAGCAACAAAATTCGGCAGAGATTAAATTGCCTTGGAAATAGAAAAAAAAAGAGTCCCCCAAATCAACAAATTCATACAGTTATACTTGTCTGTCCCACCTTGATATTTTTACATTCACCTGCTATCATTTTCCTGCTAAGAGCTCATTTTGGCGTGGTAAAAACGGCGTACGCATTTTTGGAAAAAGGTTAAACATCTCACAGTTTTCATTAGCATGGCCTTCTCTACAAATAAAAGCACCATCACACCCACCCACCGCTCCCCATCAACAATCACCCACCCTCCAGCTCCATGTCCAAACAATTTAAATGTCAGAGGCATAAAGCAAACAAACAGCCTTGTAATAACCATCCCCATCGCGCCCCCCCCCCTCTTCCGCTTTCAACCTTCCCAGTGCTGTATCATAAGCATCTGGGGAGAAAAAAAAAAAAAGAAAAAAAAAATCTGAGAATGCCCACAAGTATTTTTACAATGATGATCTGGTGGCGAAAGCGTTATAGGAATGAACACGGAATAGCCACAAAGGTGAAAGAAGTGCACGTCGATGATGACACGGTACATGGGAAATGTCAAGCACATAGGACCACACAGACAATATGTACAGGAAACAGAGAACACAAACACAGATGAATTATTGATGTTGGTAGAAAAAAGAAATAATTTCGATGTTTTAAAAGAACAGCCACATTGATAATATCCCTACTATTTAGTCATCTGGGAGAGTCTAGTGATTATGTTTGGTTATGAAACAGTTTAAGTAATTGTTTTCACCTCTTTTTTTATTCTCATGGTTAAACATCTTACCTCGAATTGGGGTACCCTCTGGAGGAGACACAAAAATGAAGACACAACATCAGTTTAGTTCAAGGTTAATGATAGATTAGTTAGAGGAGTATTTGAGTTAAAGGTTGGATCACTGGAACTAGATTATGAAACAATTAGGTTATCTCAGAGGAGGCTTTCAGAGTTGGGAATTTTTTCATGATTAAAAAAAAAAGAAAAAGAAAATACTTCTCATTGCTGGTATCACAAAGAAAGGGGAAGCTTAACTGTACGTGTCTGGCACACTCCGTTGTTTTCCATTCTTTAGACGGAGAAGAAACACAGTGCTGCGTCTGCACAGCTCGAGGAGTTGAAGGTATTGGCATGTGTTTTATCCCAGTTGCAACCCGGGGTGATATGGCAGCACAGGGGAGGTTTGACCTTAAGTTGACATGGATTGTTCCAGTGGCATAAGCTCTTTCCCGGCCAACTGACCTTGAATAATAGGTCAGTAAAACAGTTTAAGGCGCCACCGTGCTATACCGGCTATCTATATAGACTTGCCGAGGGAGGGCCGGAGTCTCGACTGAACTAGAATTTCAGGCTCTACCTCCAGGCAGCCGCAAGTTAAATCAAACAGATTGAAGTTCTTATTTATCCTACAAGTTGTAAACGTGCTTAACTGTGACAGATAGACTCTTCACCTCATGCTTCATCCCTCCTCCCTGGTCATTCAATCTCCCGACTCTTTCCATTGTTTCATTTCACCCTGAGTTGTATGTTTCTCTACTCTTTGTTTATTGTGCGTCAGTATTGTGTTACATGCCTGACTGCGAGCCAAATACCCCATTAGGGACAATAAAATATTGAGCTTATCCATTCAGTGGCTGGTGGGCTTTTTAAATGTAGCCGGAGTTGTTGCGACGATGTCAAATGTATCCCTTACAGGCACAGCTTTGATGTGGGTAGAAGAATTTGCTTAAAGCTCAAGCAGGCATTATTTTTTGGGGGGTCAGTGGGCAAGAATTCCATAATAACCTTTCAGCGTTTTGTGGTTCAAGGGGTTTTGACAAGAAACAAGGCTTCTGGACCTCATCTTGGCTCTGGTTTCAGGCTTTAAAAACTGGTGACTGACAACTTTAATGACCAATGGCTGTCAAGACTTGTCAGACATATCTCTACTGTGCAGACTCTGTGGCTCATCACCGGACAGGCTCTCTACCTGTGATGTTTGGCTTCGCTGCGATGGCAATCAAATTCAGTCTCTGCTTTAGGATGGAGAGGAGAGAACTGCAGCAGGAGTGTGTATACTTTCTGTCATCATTTACCCTGATTTCTGTCCGCTGTAGTTTTAACCATAACACTGAAAAAATCCACAGAAAAACCCATCTCTGCGGTTAAACCACAGCTTCATTTCCATACTTTTGCCTTTATGATAGGCCCTTCAGTCCAAATAGCAGGAGGAATCATAACAACAATATCCCCTACTTAGCAAAGAAGCCCTGTAGGCAAAGAGCCACAGGGCAAAAACACCTACAGCCTATTGAGCTTAATAGTGAATTTTTGTGTATGAGAATGCATTTGTGTACAAGATGCGTACAAAGTGTAACAAATGCAACCTGAACCGATAAAACACTACCTCTGAATTAATGTAAAAAAGTGGGGCGTGCAATTTCCTGTATAGTACATTAAGGAGTGTGTGGGCATGAAATTATCAACACAGACTGTTGCTGCGGCTCTGCATACAGGCATCCTTTATGATACCAGCAGATGGGAGGCAATAACTGAGTTTGAAGTTCTGTCTGGTTTGTACTGCACCTATGGATTAATTTTACTACAGTTTTACAGCTGTGCCTTTGTGTAAAAAATATAGCCAAAGTCACAAAGTTTCCATTTGCTTCTATTAACCGTACTGTAAATTCATTTGATTTAATGCTATAAATGTCCACAGCGCTTGGTGAAAGTGGACGGCGTCTTTTTTTCGGGCATCCCTTTCAATTCTACGAATATTAAAAAGTTCAATGACATCCAACATGCATATTCTGTAAACCTGTATCTGGGATTATTATCATCCAGCATCCATAATTAGTACACTATATAGCTAAGAGGAATTAAAAAACCAGACAAAACAACAGTGACTTTTCAATACTTTCTCCAACCATTTTGGAGGTCACAAAATCATGGGTAATCACAAGGACACAAGGGACAACAGGACTCTGGGAGGGTTACTTTGTTATAGTGTTAGAGTTTGATTAGAGGCTGCAGGAAGCTGTTGCTTTATTTTGCTTTAGCTCAAATGATTTTTAGTTAGGGGGGTTACTAGTTAAAGGTTAGGTGAGGTTAAGGTCAAAGTTAGGTTAAGGTTAGGGTAAGGTTAAGGTTAGGTTAGGTTAGGTTAGGTTAAGGTTGAGGTTAAGGTTAATAAAGCAGGTTTATACAGGACAAGGTTGTCACAAGTGGACCATATATAAAAGTTTGGATGGGAGAAGATGAACTTAAAAAACAAAACAAACAATAAGGAGCAACACAAATGAGATATGCAGAAACACAACAGAAAATGAGAAGGCAATGAGAGACCTATGACTGGGACTTCTAAGACACAGGGAGAGTGAAAAGAAAAACCACAGCTGCGATCTATGGAAGCTGAGAAAAAGCGTGTGTATGTTTACAGCTGTTAACTTGAAAACACAAGTTAATAATTTCATTATCTTGAAAAAAAATAAAGCTTGTTTTTTGTAATAAGTGGTTAACTTTTCTTGTTTTCTTGCAAAAGCTTTGTTTAGGAAGTAATTTCAGTAGAAGCAGTTATAAAACCAACCCAAGGTTATGCTTGACACTGGTTGAACAGTACGCAGCACAACAGTTTCCTCACTGAAAAGTCTTTATCAGAGATGAAGAGCATTTGACCACTCTAGAAACTGATTCAAGCCGAAAATGTCAGATGAAGTATCTACAATCAGACGGTCTCAATCGAGGTCTACAAGAGATGTTTTCATTATCTCAAGACTTTTGCCTGTTTTCCATGAGACAAAGGAAACAAAGTAGGACAAAAAAAATTTTGTGCTATCCCAAGTTAAGTGATAATAAACCAGCTACCAGAAAATTATGTCCATTCTCAGCCTCCATAATCACTCTGCAGTGGCCAACCAGTATTGAATTACAATGGCAAATCCACCTGTGCTATGGGCACACAGCCTCATGACCATAAGCTCCCCTTTTAAGCTTTGGTCAGCCAGGGGTTGATCAGCTTACAATGACAATGACCTAAATATACCTCAACAGGCCATTGACCTCCCCACTTTATCAAATGTGGCATTATTTGCTCCGCAGTGAACCCCAGCTGTTTTGTTAAACAAGCCTCTGAATATATTAAAAATATTATTGAAGGACATAGTCTGGCTAGAGGCAATCTGGACAAAGTTGTTGTCCATCTGCGTGTGAGACAGATGGGCTTGCGTGATTGGCTCAGTGTCAAAGTCTGACCACCCTCCAGAGGGCGTCTGGCTGACCTTCTCAACACCACAGACACCCGTCTTGGATCCTGGTGGGGTCGCAGCAGGTCTCAGGGAAAACCTGGATGTTGTTACCACATCCACAGAGGTCCAGGCCACTCCCCACAGAGCAGCTTTGATGCCCACACATGTGAGAGATTTCTAGCACATTTCAGATTAAGTGCAGTTGAACTCAGCATGATTCAGTTTGGAATTTGCATAAAAATGTGCATAGAAGAGAGACAGTAACCGTCAGGTCATGATTTTAAACCTTTGTATAAAGACAGACTTAATCTCCATGAATATGCACTCGTTCTCATCCTCCCACTGTCTTTCTAGTCCGTGGTTAATCAGTTCTGGCTGACAAGGCCAGTAAGAGCTTAGGGTCTGCAGCCACAGGGACTTGGGGAGAAATGTCAGGCTCCCTCCACACCTCCAGAGGAGCACCTCAGGGGACTTCCACGCAAATATCACTGCCCCTACCAGCACAGCATGGTCTGGCACATAAGGAAGCAGTCGGCTGGCTGGCTAGTCTGTTATTTAAGGACTGGATGGTCGATCTTTGAGTTTATTTTTTTTAAATCATATGGTGGTATCGGGGTTTTATCCTTTGTCCTGGAGGAACTCGGATCAGGAGGTTACTGCGTATTAGCATCACACAGAGGGAAAGGTGGGGATTCAGTTGCAAAAGTGCCCCTCATTCCTCTTATTTCACCTCCGTCTCTTCCTAGAACACCACGCTTGGGCGTAGACTTAAATCTCTCTGTCAGAGTTGAGAGTGTGCCTGAAATTAATAAACAGCTGGCCTTCAAATATGTTGGAAAATTTACTGCGAGTTTCAGTTTCAGACTTTCTGTTTCAGACTTTACTGTTCAAAAAAAGTGTCAAAAATGCTAAATACTTAAGCTAAAATGGCTATCAGAAGTGTTGAGGACATGAAAAGATGGCAGCCTAGGGGGATAGATCATGCAGACCTTTTTCTCATCAGTATAAATCATGCCTGGCTGCTGAATGAGCTTTCCATCAAAAAGGCTACAGCAAAAAAATGCAAGCTCCCAAAGCTAATATTACCTTATGAGAGCCTAGGTATTGAAACAAGGCAAAGTAATTTCCTTTTTTCTACTCTCCTATATATACATATAGTCTGAGGTATAAGTAAAATATACCGAGCTGAAACTGGATGGGTGTATTTTTACAAGCGGTTCAAAAAGTCAGGAGGGGTACAAAATGTGGCCAAATGTAACTATCACTTAAGCCCTCTAGCATGGGCCATAGAGCCTTAGCTTCAGATTTGTAGCCAGTGGGGATGTGGGCCAATCTGGCAGGAGAAAGAAAAAAAAAATAATAAAAAAAAGCACTCCTGAGAAAATATTTGACCAAGACCAGAAAGTCAGCCCTGCCCAATCGTGGGCCTAGAGGGTTCAGGCCGTACAACGCTCCTGCAGTGGCCTTTACCTGGAAAGGACTCAACATTCTTTCAGATTCTGTCAGGCACTCGCTTCACTTTCCAAAGGTATTTCTGGTCAGCAACACTGTCATTGTGAAACTGAGGTTCAACTGCATCTTAAAAAATAGCGATATGTAATGTATACTGTATCAGAGGCGCAAAGCATTTTCTAAGCCACTCACCAGAAACTTAAAAATATCATAGAATATGGCTGCATAGACATAATTGTCTTGGAGTCAAACAGAGAGCAATTATTTCCTCAAAGTCTGCTGTCTTGCAGCACAGCAGAAAAAAAAACCAAAAAAAAAAAAATAGTCGTGACACAGGGCATAAGCAGTCTAAAGTCTGCATAATATGGTCAGGTTGAATTAAATACAGCAGGATCTGGCTTTTACTGTAACTTTGCACAAGGCTGTAAAGACCCTGAAGAGCCAAATAAAGTTATTTAAGCATTCTAGAAAAGGTGGTTAAAGTTAAACTTACTATATAAGAATTTGTCAAGCAGGATGTTGCCTCAAAAGACTTACTCAGCAAGTCTTTTTGTATAAAAATCCAAATTGTGCTGCTTAAAGGTGAGCTGTGGCGCTTAACCGCCTCTCAAACACATGCCGCTGCTTGTCCTTGAGTTGCCTTTCTGCTATAATTCTGATGTGGGGAGTTGAAAGAAACTGAAGTTGGAATCTGTAGCAGTGTGTGCAAAAAACAAAATAAAAGTTAAAGATGTGAAACAGAACATAGGGGACAAGTGGCAAAGGAGGATGGGGGCAAGGGGAGAGCAGGGGGATGCATGCATTTTGGAAAGTAGTTTAATTATGCCATCTGCTTCAAGGAGAGTGGGCGGGCTCACTGGGCTAAGCAAGACACTTACCAAAGGTTTCTGAAAACGAAATAACAAGAGGAAAGAAATCAGAAAAAAAAATGGACACAACAACATAGTTTAGTTTAGTTTAAGATTAGAAGCTCTTGTTAAGCAGGAATTAAAGAAACCGCAGTTTAGTTGTTGTGTTGTTTGCCCTAATTACCATGAGATATCGTAACAGGTAGCAGTGAATTAGTTTAATTACACTGTATTTATAATTGTAACCTTTTTAGAGTTTTCGACAAATAGAAAATAGCACAGAATTAGTCATATTATTTAGTTGCGATTTATTGATTTAGTTTTATGCTGTTTTTATTGGTGTTAATGCATGTGCGCCGGCCAAATGAAAACATATGAAACATGCTGAAGACTCCGTTATGTGCACCGAGACACATCTGAGTTTCAGACACAAATACAGACAAAACATACAAAGAGAAAGAGAGAGAGAGAGAGAGAGAGAACAAACCAGTAATCTGTTTCAGTTAGACAAGACACACAAAGACAATTGAAGAAATTGTGAAACAGATAAAGACAGATGACCCAGAAGTTAGACATAAGGCAGAAAGCTGAATTTTGTTGTCGATTACCCAGAAGCCATTAAAGCAATTTTTCAAAGCAGACTTGGCCTTCAGTGTGATAATATGTAACCAGAGGGACTAATGGTGCAGAACAGAAGCTTACCAAGTGCAGCCAAATGTAGCTGGTGATAACCCATAGTAGTAAACACAAATACCAACATAATTCAGTCCACTTATTATGTATTATTTGTTCATACTTTCTATCTTTTCTATCTAAAAATGATCACGTTTTCAATACCCACTGTACTATAATGTTGAACATCAGCCACAGTTAGTATTTACAAATTAAAGTCTGAAGTTTATATCTGCTATGGGATAATAACACAACAATAATGATAAAATATACTTGTCAACCAACGCGTCACGTTTTTGTTCTTGCAGCTCAAAACCGTGAATGTTAAATGCTATACTGTATCGTACTGTGACAGTGCAGAAGGGTAACGCTGCAGCGCCGTGACATCTTCATTAAGAATATGCGCCTGATAACATTAAGGCAGAAAATGTAAGAAAATGAGAATGGGGGTGAAAAATAACCTTAAATAGCTTTCTTCCTAGAAATCCCTTAAGAACACTCTTTGTCCTCAAACTGAAGTCAACAGTTCTCTGTAAGTTCCTGAATAATACCCCGCAGAAAGTGAGCAGAATCAGAGTTTATTAAAAAAATAAATAAAAATTAAGGTCTGCGCCACAAATCTGGAGTAAAAAGCATCTAAGGAAGCTTTGGATCGGATTTGGCAAAGCATAAATAATAAGATGACAAATTGATTCTTTTGAGAGTACAGCTTATGAGGGCCACAACTGGGGCAGGAGCTCAATAGCAACACACTCTTTATTTAGTGGCATCTACCCTGAATTACGTTTGGAGCAAAAAAAAAAAAAAAAAAAAAATCAAATCAAATGGAAGTCATTGGATTTTTTCTGAATGGTGACAAATCATCGACCTAAAATATCTACCCCTTATTGCCCCAGGCCACTGCAGGGCCTGCACTTAATTAGCTATATAATTAGACTTTGCTTTACTGGGCCTCTCAGTGGGGTTTAATCAATGGGAACAAGACAACAAACCCACCACTGAGTTGTGTCAGTAGAATATGGACCTCGCTCTCATTGTCTGGTTTGACACACTTTAGAGATGGCATGAATGGTTTGACCTCATTCAGAGTGACAGACACCAATTTCAATATATCTGTTACTTGTTGATCTATGGTTATAAGAACATGGGCATTATACTGTGATTGATATAAGCCGTCAGTTGTTTTTTGATGTTTAAATGACTTTATGTAAATGTAACAACCTGTTTCACAGTGTAACGCCCATGTTCTGAAGCTAAGCACTAAAGCAACCTGTAAAATAGAAATTCAGTAACAACATAGGTAAATAAGAGCACAATTAAGTGCAGAAATGCAATCACAAATGCTTGACTTTTCCTTACCTGAACGCAACTGTTTGATTCTCCCATTACTTGCACTGGGGTCAATGGGTAGGAAGTCTTTGTACCAGGTGATTTCTGGGTCGGGGTTACCACTGGCTGCACACAGCATAGTGGCCGTCCGAGTGCGCTCCACGACTTTGAGCTGAGGGCCCATGTCAATGTTAGGGAAGCCTGGTGGAAGTAGGTCCTCTGGAAAAAACAAAAATGCACACAAACAAAGCACAACATCAGTAAAAAAAAAAACCCAAAACAAAACAAACTGTTGATAAGCTCTTAAAATACAGTTCAGTACAACATTTTTAATGCTGGTAATATTTTTTATAATAAACCTTGGAAAAAAAATTTCAGATTCTCAGTATAGATCATGGGAATTACTATTCTAATTATTATTATAGATCAAACTCATTTTAGTTCAGGGGCCACATAGAGCCCAAACTGATCTCAACCAGAATGGACCAGTAAAAAAAAAACAGCAAAATAACTTAAAATCACAATTCTTAGTTTTTCTCTTTAGTGTAAAAAAGGAAAATTATATTATGAAAAATGTTCACATTTACAAACTGTCCTATCACAAAAAAGACATTTCTTAAGAAAAATAAGTGCAATTTTAACAGTATTGTGCTTCAGCTTATTTTTTTATACATGTGCATTACAACTTACAGATCACAATGGATCGACAAAAAGCACAAATACTTAGTAACGGGCATCTGGAACTGAAAAATATCATATTTAACTTTACGATCAAAACATCTCAGTGACACACTTGACTGTCAATGTCTACTGTGTAATTTTTGCTTTTTGCAGATCCATCCCATGGGCTACACTTGGACAGTATGGTGGGGCTGGTTTTTGCCGTATGTTTGACACCATTGGTACAGATTATAGAATAAAAACGCGTTACCACAGAGCGTAATGACATTTATTTTCAACTGCTTACTTAATCTCGGAAGGAAACCACATCTAGCCCTGACCTCTCAAAGAGATGTAATTTATAAAGATGATTATAGACATCCATGTCCAGGAGACAGATACAGTTAATGAAGAGAATATGAAAATAAACATGTAGCGCATTTCATTTAGAAAAGGTTCTCCCAGAGGCACCTCACAAATTTAAGAGCAAATGAGCAACCGGATGCTTTCTTTAACTTCCACTTTATTGAAAAGTGAGTGAGCTTTTTAATGCTTAGAGATACTCACAGATTGCATTCCCTCTACAAACTCTCTATTAAGCATCATTTCATTAGTTCAATTTAAATGCTTTTAAGCACAATAATGACTTATTGCATGGCAGTGGCACCAAATGAATTTAGATTAAAATAACAGATCAAAGAAAGAGGAAATAGAGTGTAATCTCGGTTAGTTCTTCACCCGGTTGCCCCTTGTTTAAAAAAACAAAAACAGAGTAAATGTGAGGTTATATAGAGCTATTCCCCCTGGCAGACCAGTCCTGAATACAAATTGAGTGTAATAATCTTCCAGAATTTATTCTAGCATCAAAAGTGCATGAGTTGTATATGAGGGTGAGATTTAAGCCTCTTTGACCGTCGTTGCTTAGCATGCTCATCATCCATGGCCAGTGTTAGAACTATTTTTATAAATACTGTTATACCCCTGCAGCCAATAATCATGCATGATTGAGCCTTTATTTTACTGTTAGGAGATGATAGTGTGGTGTGTTTTATGGTCATTGTTCTTCTGCAGACTCTCTTGGGCACAGTTCTCTTGGGACAATTAGCCCAATGGGTCAAAACGCCTGACCTTTACTCCGACTGGAGCCAGAGCAGTGAGTCATCCTAAGATGATGAGAGCTAAGGGGGGAAACACCCTGAGCTGTAATATGCATCAGAAGCCCAAGGTCATTGCAACTCTTAGAAGACTGACTGAGTAAGATGGTGAGCGGGGGCACAGCAGAGGTCAGTGTTCATCTGGACAGCCGGTGACCTCATGTCTACTCTGCAGACATCAGGGTGGTGTTGTCGACACTCCGGGGAGAGCTAAATTAAGGGAAATTAGGACAATCGTTTGACTTTTAATTTTAGAGTCAACTTCTCCGAAAGCAGGGTCAGCGTGTCTGCCCGTAACGGACAGAAAGGAGCGTGTATTCCACATTTTATTTTCCACTTTGCACAAGAATGAGCCTCGTGACTGTTATTACTGTAGCTTAAGTAACGCAATAGCTCCATATTTTTTATACTTTTGTTCTTCAGTCACAAAGGAAAATAAGGAATCCTACCACTCAGTGTTTCACATGCTATAGCAGACAGGAGAATAGGGTCCGTGCATTCAAAGGTACTCCCATTGCCAAATAATGAACGGCGTAAAATAGTAGACAAATAAGAGAAAATAAAAAATAAGCGGAGGGGGGGTCTGTGCAGGTTACCTCTAACTAAGGCTGACATCAGCAGAGCTCGATGAATATTTCAATGCCAGGTTCAGAGAAGTACAGGCATTTATACTGGTTTAGGCTCTGTGCTGTATCCTCCGCATCGATTATTAATGACCATCCCTGTATAATCGCTTCATACCAAGTTGCCCCGCAGCTTAGAAAAGCAATGGCAAGCAACCCTTCACTTTGGAAACTTGAGGACAAGACAGAGCAATATGTTCTCCCAAACTCCCTGTTCCTTGTGTCATCAATGATCTATGTGTATGATACCATAAAACGCCGCTGCGCTCACGTACCCCTCTAGCAAGCGCTGTCTTTTGCAGAAGTTTATCTGCAAACATGGGTCGGGTCTGCTCTCTTGGTGTGAAACCTAATGCATCAGATGCCCGTTTGTATTTTTCATAACATTAACTGCCTCGGCTGACTGAAAACGGCAGACAAAGAACACAGACTTACAGTAATAAAACTGAAAACATAGACTGGGTAAGTGGATTAGAGACAAATGAAATTAGGCAGGTGACACTGGAATCCGCCGGCTGGAGCTGGGGAGAGTAGGGAAAAAAATAAATAAATAAAAAAAAAAGGGGTGGGCGAACAAACATACCAACCATGAAAGGAGTAAACATGACGCAGAGAGGGTGGATTCATGAACAGATTATGCTATCATTACAGCTGCTTTGACCAGACGCAGAGCCAGTGCACTTTCTTGAATAAATAGCAACCAACGCTGGTTACTCTCTTCTTCAAGAATAGAGTCTGATACCATCTCTCTCCCTGAAGCTTACAGGCTCTGTCGATAAAGGCAGCCATGCAAAAATAAATAGATCACTCATCGAGGGAGTGTTACTTCAGGGTTAGCTAGCCTGTCTGTGAAGGAGAGAAGGCAACCAATGACATGAGCTGATAGGATCCCAGGATTCCCAAAGGGCCATTTCCCCATAATGGTGTAGCAATTGCTTTTTTTTTTTGTGATGTGTACTGGGGCTTCTCCATGATGCCAAATCTTTACAGGGCAAAAGGAACTCACATGCGTGCACCGTTAGTCAACGACAACGTGACTGCTTATTTTCCAGGAGCAGCCTTTGTCATAGTCAGCATGCTATAGTTAAGCATTTTGCAGGGAATTTTCAAAACACTAATTTGGTTTGATCAATTTTGTTTCTTAATCTCACGGATAATTCTCATTTGAACTTCTGCTTGCACATGCTAAAGCAAAGACTGATACCTTAAGTGCAGATTTTTTTAATCACAATCTCCATAAAGTTTTTGGAGTTTTTTTTATATTTTATTTTTGATTTTTCATAGGACAATATTAGCAACAACAACAACAGTTACATACTTACAAAACAAGATGACCTCACCGACCCACAACACACTCCATAAGGTTACACTAAAAAAAACACCCATCTCTGGCCACTCCCTGAATGACCACAGGTGCACAAAGACGATAGGGAAGCTTAAAAAGAATCTTAATCTCCTCAGCATGTATCCCGACTCCTTTGTTGGGCCACCTTGTTTTCTAAAGTGCTTTAAAAGCCTTTTGATGCATCCCGCTGTTTCAGAAATTGTTCAGTGCTTGTGTTCAGGGTTGGCATATGCTGATGACTGGCAACTGGGTAGCTCAGCTTGGTACTCCCCCACTGCTGTGATGTATAGCACTTAGACCACAACAGCAGAGTGGTTGCATAAAGACACAACTGAGATGAGATTCTGAACTTAATCAGATTAAAGATTCATCTAAAATGTATTCTTAGCCATAAAAAAAAAGTATATAAGACTAGAGAAGACAAGACTGGGATTTCAAATACCTTCAGTCTTTTACGTCATGCAGTAGAAATAACAATGATGTCACCTACATTAACTGCAAAGCTACATTGAGTCCATTCTGTGCAGCAGCTGTTTACTTAGCATACATCCAATGCTAAGCTTCCTGCAGGCTATAGTTGACCTTATCTAGATTTTGATTTTTGTCATTCCCTTTGGCTTATTTTTTTATTTTGTTGGCTTGAGTTACGCCATTATCCATAATTGCCTTTAATTTCACTATGACACTTAATATCATTACAGAAGCGACAGGTGCAAAGCCTTTAATCAGCCTCTGGTTAGCTTACCCACCGTCCAGCTGTTAATCTGTCGACTCGCGCCGGCTGCTATGTTCTCCTTTCTACCATGTTAACTGTGGCCTTCTAAAAAAGCTCCTCCCTTTAGACTCATTAACTAAAAAAAGAGGTTATTTGGGGTAGTTTAATTGATGACTGGTGGAGTTATCAAGCACTGGAACATTTAAAAAAGATGGTTATGGCTAAATTATTCCATTCAACGGTTTCTGGAACAGCAAAACATTTTGTTGCCGTAATGACTCTGGTAAAAATGCTAAATATGACCTTGTAGTTCCTGAGCCTCTGTTCTTGCACTTTGGTTTGGAAAGGGAGGAGAAAGCTGCAGATGGAGGCTGCACGTTTTAATATTGTGGATTTTGGCTCCTGCAAGTTTAACCCCTGCCCTTCTTAGTTTTAGTTCTAACAGACTACTGTGTATGAGGAATTAAATATTTAATATTACACATAACCATTCCAAATAAACTATAAAAACTACTCATGAAACCAATGAAACTAAATCCTGGTGCACTGGTTAAAATAGCCATACTACACATGCTATCCATTTTGATCTGGTGTCAACATCTTTGACATAGTGGCCTGTACAGAGCCATCAATTATCTCACAGTGTAGAGAGAGAGGCAGAAGAGAGAGAGAGGTAAAACTGAGGCTGAGACTACAGCTAATGCCATGGGGTGCTCCACCGTCCCCCGCACCTATTACTCATATTATTATTTTCACTTACTGAAATGATTTAATTTCATCAGCAGCGTAATCAGGTTAACTGATTACCCAGCGCCACAGCATAGAGACAGAGGCTTTAAGCAGGTCTCTGCATTAATACCACAGGGGGACTGGCAGAGAGAGGAGAGGAGAGGAGAGGAGAGACGAGTAGGAGGAAGGGAGAGACTGAACGGAGGTAAAGATTGGAAGTAATAGACATAGCAGATAATAAACATAGTGAGACGGTGCAGAATAGAGGCAAGGTGTCTTACGTATAAATTAATTAATAAAAGTTGAATTCATTACGCTCAGACTGTGGCCGGTGTGGTTTTATATGCTGAAATATATAACGAAAAAGTCAAGTGCCTGCTATTTTTGGTAGTCCACTTTCTACTGGACATGCGCATAACTGGACTGTGTCTGTATATAACAGTTTTACATATTTCATGGATTATAACTGACGTCTGCAAGCACATATCACGTCAGAGGCAAACACGTATGGGGAAAACAAAAAACACTAATATCGAAATTTAGTTCAGGCACAAACTAGCATACAAAGCATAAAATTCCCCTCACAAATCCAATATATGTGTATAAGTTCAAATAATCAATTATGCACATAAGTGGTTTCTAATTTCATGGTGTTTCCAAGACCTAAAGCTCCTTTGCATAAATGTATGGTCTAAAACTGTCAAAATCCCCAACAGCCAACCAACCTTTTTGTCTATGTTTGAAAGTTTGTGATAATTGCGTAACAGGATGCGTATACTTAACCTCACTGACGCTGCGGTTTCTATCTAATGCATATTTCCATGGCATTCTCTCACTTCTGTGACCAAGAGGAGCCCTGCTGTATCGCTTGAGAAATATACGAAGGAAGACAGGTGAACAGTGACAGAGAAAGATCCAGGGACAGAGATGAATAGCAACACAGGGGAAATCTAATCACAGTGTCTCTGGCCCCAGCACCGATAGCCCTCTCCGGATAGGCATCTCAGCTGAATAATGGTTATTATACAGCCAGCACTCAACCCCTACCCCCCTTCTCTGTTCCAGAAAAGTCGTCTGGTGTCCCATTGGTATTCCACACCTAGCGCATCTAGCCACCAAGGACAACATTTACATCCAAATCTCCAAAATACCACCTAAGCGACACAATCCAAAAGACACAATAAAACAAAGGAGAATGGACAGACGGAAAAACGTTCTGCACTGTTTATCTATACATGTATTGTGTTTTCTGCTGATTTTCCCACACTATATCTTTCCCTTAAATTATCCCTGAGTCTTGCCCAGACTTTACAAGAGGCTAAATGTGCAAATTAAACATGTGAGAGTAACAGAAACTACTTTGGCCTACAAAGCTGACCGTTCCGCATCACTTCCACTTCAGAAAACACACCGTATTAGGCCACAGTCATGAAGTTAAGCAGCAAGTAGACCAAAAAAAGACAACTGGTAAAGATAAGGGGGGCAATGTAGAGAACTAATGGCAGCAACACAACAATGCAAAAACACGCACGTACTGTAAGAAACAAAAGGCTGTTCAGATCAGTTATACTGTAGTTAATGGGTGTTTTCAGATTTTTGGATGGAACATTTTGTGATAATTTTTGGCTTATTGCAATAAATGTTACATAAGGTGTAACATATTGTTGAAGAACCCCCCCCCCCTTAACTTAGTCACAGTGATCTTCATCCATTTGCAGGACATTTTTAGTTACTTAGAATGCTTTTCTGGCAAGTCTCCACTATAGGCTGGCATTCTTTTTTTCACCCAAGCTATGATTTTAAAATGCTAGAAGGCAGGGTCCAGTTTTTCGAAGGAAAAACATACAGGCTGTGAGACTCCACTATAGACACAGTCAAGACAAGAAAGAGAAGTAATTGTCTAGGACAGTGCCAACGATCCCCTGCCTGCAAGGAGAAGAGGTGGAGTGAAAAAAAAAAAAACATAAAAAGGGGAAAAAAATTCTGTTTATCTGACTCAGCCGGTGGAAGTTTATCGAGTTCTCTCTCTCTCTCTCTTTCTTTCTCTGTCTTTCTTGTCAGGCTCCTGAGGCGTCTGAGGTAAGACAGGCGAACTCCAGGGGAGACAGGAGATGAGGCCGGAGCCATTAAAGGAAGTGCCTCACTGTAGACAAACGTCAACCAGTCAGGTCTGGTTTAGTGGTGGGTGGCTTTGAGTATGTGCACGTATTTTCGTTAGCGTATATGCATTTGGGAGGGTGGGGTGCTGACGCGAGAAGCACCTTCGAACCTGACTTGAATTTACCACAATGTGTGGGTGGCAGTGCTGCTGTGCATGTTGTTTAAAAGATTTAAAGAGAAGGAATTTCTTCTTTTGTTTATTTCTGAGAGGTGAGAGATGTAGAAAATGTATGCCATCCTTTTAAACCATAGAGATGTGTTTTATTCAACTAAAATCCAACCTTATAAGAGGAAATTTAGATCATACTAATTTAAAATGTTAGGTACAGCCTCTTACATGCATATATTCCCATTTCTCATTTTCTCAGTAATATAGCTTAAAACACAAAAATGTGTCATTTTTCTTTACTATTCAAGTTGTGACATTTCTATGTCTCTTTATTTAAATCAGCCACATTAAAAACAACAGTATACTCAAGGTTATGCTCTTAGACATACTGTAAAGACAAATGTCTTTTATGTATATGAAGACAGCTGTGAAACGCATTTCACGTTAAATCACAACTCTCCTCTGCTATGAAATAAAAATGTGTTATAAATAATCTGCAGTGAATAAGCCAGTGGCCGTGAAAGACATGTAAGCTTATTATTAAAGACGTGTTTTCCCAAGAGATTTCCTCTGAAAATGTGACAAAAATATTTGATCGCAGAAAAAAAAAAATCTTTTCTAAATAACTAATGTGTTTTGGTTGCTATCAGGCAATGTAACTTGCATAAATGTGTGTCATATCTAATTAATGATGACATTGATGAGAAAGTGTATTGGGAGGGGCGTTGACAGCTCATCGGGGCACAGCATGGCTCATAAGTTTAGCAGTCAAACCGGAGATCTAAACAGTTAGTCATATGCAAAGGAACTTTTAAAATTCATCATTTTAACAGCCTGTATGATAACTGAGAACTGTTTTTTTTTCTCCTTAGTGTTGTTATTTTACAACTCATTGCCATCCGTCAGCAGGAAAAAAAGTGAGATCTACTGGGAAAATGAATGGCATCAGTAATAAAATGATATGGATTTTTTAGATACTTGCAATGCGGCTGGTTCAGTGCATGGGCAGGCCTCTTGGTACTCCTGACATGTGGAATAAAGGTCTCTTTAAACCTGCCAAGCAAATGGGCCAAGACTACAAAGAACTGAAATGGCTGAGCTGCTGCACTGTGCCTTTCCTGCCAAAGCAGCTAAAATAACCAAAACAAACACCAAAAATTCAATACAGGTTGACAGTAATTGCGAAAGGAGTTGGAGGAAGGTGTGGGGGGTGGGGGGGTAGGAGGTCATTTTTCATTAAGCCACAAATGAAGGGTTTGGAGGCAACTTTGCTGAAAGCCTGGTGGCTAAAACTGTGCAGAAGGTGAGTCAGACGAAGACCTGATAATTGCTTAATGTCGAGATGTGAAGGTGACAAGTAGAAACAGCAACGGCGGGTCACGGAAGATGCGGTCTTAAACCACGGTGGGAACAGTTGGAGTGCTGAATAAAGACATCGTGGGCAGAGGTTGTGTTTGGAATTCCGATAAACTAGGTAATAAGCAACACTGTCGTCACGCTGGTGGACGACAGAAGCTGCAATTTCACCATCAGTTCTTGCTGTAAAGAAGAATTTGACAGAGAAATTGTCAAGGGGGAACCGTTTCTTTGTTGTCTGAGGGAATCTGTACAAAAATGACAAAAAGATAAAATATAAAGGAAAAACAGATATAGTACATAGTGTACAAAAAAGTATTTTCTTCTCAGCTGTGACAGTAGAATGAGAGCCCTTCACACAAAGAAGCCATATTGTCAAGAAAGGAATTTGAAATGTATTTGCGGGGAAAATGTGGACAGGAAATGTGGTTTTATAGGTATATGGGCATAATGGGAGGACAGAGGCTCGAGCGACACACGAGTAGTTGAGTGTGTTGTTCCCTTTAAGAGCTGAAGAGCACAGTGTTCTTTTACTATAAACAACCTCTGGACTGAACAGTTGGATCCAGGCACTGGTCCAGAACACAAGCCTTGTAATCAAGGAGAAATCCTGGATAGCACAAGATGATGTACACGATTACAGTCCATGATTACGCATCGTGTTTAACACCTTGTTTAAACCTATTACAGATTAAGAAGTGTGAAAATTTTATCTCACCCCTTAAAAAGGGGGAATCTCAGATGCCAAAAACTGGGGTTTGCAAATGTGTTATCTGTGTGTTATTTGGTTTTGTCTACAAGATGAAATCAACATGTTTATGTTTATTTCACTGTATAAGCAGCCGTTAGCCACCTTTTAACAACACAGTTGTGCTGTTGGGGGAAAGAGGTAAGAGATAATGGATCTGTACAACTTTATGTTAGACTTTACATTATATTTTTATTCACTGTTTTCGATGTCCTGCTTTCAAACACCATTAGCACTAGCTGGTGGCTAATTGACCTTTTCCCACGTGATGACAATTACTAATCCTGGTGTTTATCAACCATGTGGCAATGACTTTAGTTCTAAAATGAAAGCAATTCAGGGGTGATGGCTTTAAAAAGTTCCAACTCTCACAGACTTACATTGAACTTGAGCTGTCTTTTTCCAGGGCTCATTATGGTCTCATTCATCTTATTTGGACTCCTTTATATGTGATGTTAAGGTATGTCTTTAAAATTTCCCTTCATTAATAAGAACTCACCGCAAATAGAAAGCTTGTTGTCTGCAGGGGATTGATTGACAGATCGGTATTATATCTCACTCGCCTGCCAAGCCAGACTTTCTGAGACTCTTGTTATTTAATAAACACATTTTTCCTCACAGTTCGACTGTAGTTGTGGTTACCAGTTTCCATAAACAACACTGTCTGAGTTTATTATGCAATGATCACCTTGATGAAGAGTCACTCAACTTGCATTTAGCTATAGCTTGGTCACATGTAGATGTCCCTGAACCCTCACGCTCCAGCAGGTCTGCCCCTATTTGTCCAAATATGGTCACTTTCAGCTCCAAGATGCCAAAATCACAAACTACTGGCTTTAAAATGGCATTTTAGAAACCAAGGTATGACGTCTTGATTCCACTAATTACATACAGTTGATGATACCAACCTTTTGGCTCTTGGGCTCTTGAGACACACATAAATATCTTAACTGTGTGCGTGTTTTTGCTTTTATGTGGGCTGTATTTCCTATTATCAATTATGGTATTTCAATGTGCCATGCAAAGGCTGCGCTCTTTGAGAACGGATTGCTGTCTGTTACTACGCTGGTATATGGTGTCTCAAACTTGTTCCATGTGCTCCTTTTTCAGCTTTGTGGACTTGCCCCTCTGAAGGTTTCTGCACAGTCCTGACAGGTGGTATAGGCACAGCCCTTGTGAAGCATACAGCACTTTAAGTCTTATCAACTCTGTCAATCCTGCAGGGCCCACAGCATGACCTCTGTGTTGTACGACTTCAGTCACCTGGGCTTGGGGCTCATGCATATTCAGGAACCTGGTGGTCCAGACCATATCCCCTTGCTCTTCTTTATGCATGAGATGGGCCACTCCAAAGGTCGTCACTCACACCGTTTCCACCGCTCGCTCCCAACTCTCATTCTGTGCTTAGGTGTGGCATAAAAGGGCTAACCTTGTATAGTTTGGCCCATTGAATTGATACGCTGAACAATATTTTATCAATGTATTTTGTTGCCTTACAGACTTTATTTGGCACGGTAAAAGTAATTAGTAAGCAAATATATTCATCCTGCATGTGGTCATCCAACTGCAGAAAAATATGAATATGTATATTTACACATACTGACTGCATTCTGAACAACATCAGATCAGGAATAAAACAGATGGAATCCACTATGGTGCAGAATTTGTTTGATGAATCCCTTTAAAACATTAGTACTCATTCAGTTATTCAATTGCTGTTATTTATTCTTAAACTTATTATTGGTTATTTATTTCTGTTGAATATGATGTGTAGTCAAATTGGGATTTTACATATGACATGCTGGTTTGTCATTAAAAAAAACACATAGTTATGACATGTTGGGAGAAAATATATCTCTTATTACTGGAGAAATTGAAACATTTTTGCATCTTTCTTTGTAAAAATATCTCATCAAATATCTTCAACTGAGAGTTACGGAAAATGCAGTGCTCAAACACTTTGAAGCCAGTAATAAACCATGCAGCCCATACCACTGGTTACCTGTCACTCTTCCATCTCTTCCCTTTATGCTTCCTTTCTGTCTAATATTGGCTGTGGCCAGATGTCCAGGGTGACCAGGGTCGCTCAGCTTGAGCAGGAATTTTATGAAATTGATGGCAAAAGTTCAGAGCCAGCAGCCCCTAGAGGCAAGATTCTTCCACTTATCCCACTCCATCGGTAGCACCTCTTTTCTTCATCCGTCTTTCTGGATTTCTCCCTCTGACTAACACAGCTTTTGTTCGCCATCGTCATCCACCTATCACACATGATTACTGCATTACAGCTTCTAAGGATCAAAGGATTCACAGGCCATAAACTCTCATCTAAGTGAATTTCCTCCAGAGTGAACTTTTTTTTCAACGAGAGAAAATGATGGAGACAATAGTCTGGCAGGCATACAAATGACAATATGTAGGTATGAAGTGGGCAAAGGGAGAAAAAGGTTAGAGGGCGGCATTTTCCGAGAGCAGAAAGCAAGGTCCAGAGTTGGTGAAGGACAGTGGAAAAAAAAAATCTTTGCACAGAAAAGAAAAAAAAAAAAAACACACAAAACTTCTTAAGCTTCCAATAAGAGATGGGGGGCACAAGGGCCATCCTCATGGCCAACATCCGCCTATTGATTTGTTGTTTGTGCCAAGTCTGCCCTCTGTACGAACCACTCCCACCAATAACTGCTGAAGAATCCCAGCACAGGAGAAGCAGGACAAGGAGAAATCAGAACATGTAATCCTCCACATATTACATACATTCAGACTGCTAAGGGGCCAAATTTAAGCAAGGTAATTGTACTTAATGGTTATCCCACACATGCTTAATGAGAATATTGTTTACTCTTTACAAATTGATTAAAAAAAATGTTTAAATACACTTGCTTAGGCAAAAATGGGTTCATTGTGTGTAGGTAGCCTTCAGTGATGGGCGTAGATCTTACCACACTCAATTAATGTATTGTTCACTGGTGGAACAGCGAGTGCTTCTTGGGAATGAGACGGGCTTGTTTGCCAGGGAGAGGATGGAGAATAAAGTTGGCAAACAACTATAGAGTATTAAGTCTACCTGGAAAAAGTTCAACAGTTTTTCCTTTGAGGCTAGCTGTGTACCCTATATTAACGTCGCTTCATTTCCAGCCCAGCCAAGGGTCCCTGTCTAGAGCTCATCTATACTATTATTGTTCATTTTATTCCTCATTCCTACGTTCCTCTTAGTTTTCTCTGCTTTTGCTTTTCCTCTCTCTGCATTTATTTCCTCCTATCTTTTTTTACTCTCTATGCAGGCTTTGGAAACTAGAGGAGGAGGGCAAAGGTCACCTCAGAGGCAGGAAGAGAGAAAAAGAAAAGAACAGCCAGATCTGTTGCTGATACTGCCAAACGTATTCTTCACTGTCTCATTACAGGGCTGCTTCTCGTTCTCTTATTTATTCTCACACACACACATGCACAAAAAACACAGACATAAACACATCACCACACTCTATCACATGACAGTCTCATGTGCATATTTGCACTGACTCTTTCTTTCTCAGTCATATAAACACGCACCTCCTCATGTTTCACAGTCTTATCAGTTTTCTTTTCAACTAGATGCCCTCAATTCACCTTTACCTTTAAAATAAAGGTGCAACAACAATAGCACTTCAAAGAGAGAAGACAGAGGAAAAACCTGACCACAAGCAAATCAACCCCAAAAATAACATAATCAAAAAACTCAGTATGTTTTATGAAGGACTGCTGTACTTCTTGTGTCTTTCTAGAAATTGTTTACACACTATTTATGAAAAAAAGGATAATGCAGTGTTAATAAAAACCTAAGTGTCCAGAACAAACCCAATGGAAATAGTTCACAAACTTAAAAGTACATTTGTGTTGGTGCATGTAGAGAAAATACTGATGTAATGAATAGCAAGGAGGAGAAAGTCTTTTTATTATGTACCGTCTCTTAGATTTTGTTTTAACCTGGGATCAGACTTTAAAATCCAAAACATTTGTGGAATTAGATTGCATCATGCATGAGGAGAAATATTATAGATCTTCCTGTAATTGCAAATATTCTCACATTAAAACAGTAAAACAGTTCATAACGTAATTTAATGTAACATGAGTCCAGACTTCCTCTATTTTTCTTTGTATAGAAGAACCTACTGGACCTGCAACACTTCTGTTTATTGTTTTATTTTTTGGGTTCAGGTGTAGTTTTTGGGTTTTTATTTATTTATTTATTTTTTAAACCTCACACAAAACATCTGAGTGTAAATATTTTTCTTCTTCCAGCGCTATGGAAGTACGAGGTCCATATTTTACATGTACAGTATGACGTGCATACATAGACATTTCCCTGCTGATGTACTTTCACACAATGTCCGTTGAAATTATAGGAAGGTAGCGTCAAACAAGAAATACTGCGAAAATATTAAATAAAAAGCAAACAGGGGAAAAAATAGCTTAGGCAATTTGTGTCAGTTTTTCATATTTTCCATCTCATACTTGCACTTCTGCCTTCCCCTCATCCTGTTCTGTCATTTCTCATCTTTTCTCCTATGAAGGAGTGCCCAGACTATGTCAGGGTTCAGAATTAAAATTCACCATTACCTGCTCCTGCAAGAGAGCAGCCAATTAGCAGACAGACTGATCAAACAGTGGGCCCGCTACGCATGGTTCCCCTCCGGGTAAATGTGAGTAAGCTCGGAAATCTGACCGGCGGAACGTTGCTCTATAGCAGGTGGGTGGCATTTCACCTCAGATTGAAACACAGCCATTGAGAAAGTGTAGCATAATTCTATGACAGCTTATACACCGCATTACAGTATGGTACGCATGTGTGGATGTGCCATAGATGAAAACCAGGTAAAAGCATACAGATGTAAAAAAGGAAATGGCTAAAGCTTTCAGAAAGAATAAGTGAGTGACAGCAGATGGAGTAGGTACGTTTGACGGGTTCCTGGTGTGTTAGCATGCACATGTGCGTGACTGTAAATAAAGGTCAATGCAAGTTCTGTAGTAGGAAACACTAGTCAAAGCTCAGAACTAAGAATTTCCGGCATCAAGGGCAGTTCTTTCTACAAACTGTTGCGATCTCCAAACACAGGGATAGACGCATCACATTTACATGTTTTTCACAGTCATAAAAAAATTGAAATATCAGACCACCAATCAATCACAGTTTTTCCCCTTGGGATGCCTCGGGGGAGAATGTATTTGCAATAACGACTGCAGAAATCTAAAAAAGACAACCACCCACAGATAACTCTCCCACGATCGCCTCAAAACAGCAGGAAATGACAGCGATTCCAGTAGAAAATTCACCTTATTGTTGACACTTAAAAACACTCGCCTGAAAAACGAAGGTAAATCCCACAAAACGGTAAAAAATGCTTCCACGACAAAAACTCCATGGCAAGCTGCACGTTGTGTCAGATCTCAGGAGTGTGCTCGTTCTCTTGTCATTCCCTTTCCAAGGACTCCCAGAGGACTGTGTGCAAGTTTTAGTGGAGCCAGATGGCCCCCATCTTAGGTATTCAGCTGAGACAGTGAAGCTACAGCCAAGGAGCTGTCGCCATTGCCACCAATACACGTATCCCTGTGTGCACCTTAATGCATCAATAGAAGAGAGGCTGGGCTGATGGATGGTGTGTATCTGTGCTGTATGTGTTATGAGGGTCTGTTAATTTCCATTGCAACTTCAGAGACCACATGCTGTCATGGTAGATGAGTTCGCACTAGGACACAAAGAGCCGATGTACCACAGGTTACTGCATGTGGATGTGTGCTGGAGGGCCCTGTACATGGGGTTTGTACTACATATATATGTGTGCTAGCGCTTTGAGTAGAGATTGTGTCATGTTTTCACTTGAAATGGAAGAATTTAGCATCATTAATATCGTAAATTAAGTCATTATCAACTGTAAATGTGCGTTCATGTAAGTGTCACACTGATGTACAAGTCTTCGTCTCATGTAAGTGGCTATATTTTCTCTCATATGTGTGCCGTGGCTTTATGGCCAAGTCACCCATCGTAGTGACCCATTTTCAGCCTCTCCAGATCCCAGACCACAACTCCTTTGTTTACTGCGAATGTGTCCCTCGTGCCTTGTCCCATATCCCATAATCCTTTGCCCCTGTTCCAAGAACCCATGTTTGCCTTTTGTCCTCCTCACCTGTTCCACATTGCCAATCGGCCATAACACCCCCCTGTTGTCTTCCTTCATCTTTGGCCAACTTGTCTCCATTTTTTCCCCCTGCTGTTGCTTGTCTAGGTTGCTCCACTTCTCTCTTTCCACAGCTTCTCTTCCGACAGTCAATATCCTCTCCTTCCTCCCACCGTAAACATCTTCCTCCACCCTCTTATCGCTAAATTTCCTCGAAATTAAATTGTAGATGTCTCATTTTCTAGATATTTCTTTGAATATAATTTCCTGCCTCCTTCGTTCAATAATGGGTTAATGCTGGGGCCTGACCTCATTAAAAATGGAAAACAGAGAGAATGTACTTCTCTCACCCTCTGCTACTTGTCTTGCACCTTCCTCTTCATCATTATACTCTCATTCTTCCTTCAGTGTTGAGTCTTGCCTGGGCAGGAGAGCTGCTGTCTTCCTCTGGGCTCTAGAGGAAACCTCGTCGGGCTGATTCCAATAACTTTTCATTTTCCTCCTGCTCCTTTGGCTGCCCTGTGTTTGCCCTGTGCTATCTTACACAACAACATACACACAGCGATGTACACATGCTTGTGCAAACTTTTTTTTTTCTTTTTCAGTGTCATGTTTTCAATCGGCCATCATGTGGCCTCTATGTTTTTGTCCTTTTCAAAAAGGAATGAAAAAGGAATGAAACACTAAATAATAACAAAAAGTCTTGGATATTTTTTTTCATATTAAAAGGACCAAAACATATAGAATCCACATAGACTCAGAGAATAGTACGAAGCCTATTTAGCACTGTATGTAAAATTTTAATCAACATTTTCCTTTACTTTAGAGTTAAAATCAACATCCAATGTCAATCACATTTACAAAAATCCCATTGTAACTCTTTTCATTTTCTCTACAACTCAATAAAGTACTTAGATGTTAAATATGGATAACTGACTGCCAGGTAAGGCGTTCTGTTGTCATATATTACTGGATGCTAAGTAAGGCATTTTGGAGTCAAATACCCGGCAAAGTCCATCTATTACAAGGGTTTCACCTCATAAACGACTGTGTTTATCAGTGTCCAAATCCCTTTAGCACACTTACCTGCTCATTCGGTGCACAATACCCCAGGCAAATATGAGTCAAACTGTTGTGAATATAGCTACATGTAATTATTTCAATTACTACACGTCAGCTTTGTAGGGCACCTGAGGCGCTCTAACCCCCACAGCTCCCAAAAACATGTTTCCAGGGTATGGGGTTTGTAGCTAACAATAACTAACCCAGGATGCTGGTCCAAGCTTTCAGTTTCTGGTCCAACACCCCCCTACCACACACATACTCCCTACCTCACCCCTCTGCCTGTGGATCTGAAAGCCTAGCTTGTGTGCTGCCAGCCAGTCAGCCAGCAGCTTCATCCAGCAATGGAAACATGGCAGATGGTGGCAGAAGAGATCAGAAACAGAGAGAGGAGAAGACATTGATTGTGTACGTCTACGTGTGTGCGACACAGACAGGGAGATCCAGAGGTGAAGGAAGTCGGAGTGTGACTATGACAGTGTCCTCAAATGCTGCCCAAATAGGGTAAAAAATATGTGTATTTTGCTAAAAGTTGAGTAAAACCTATAGGAGCTACACATCTCACAGTATTATTTTAGACTGTGCATGTGTTTGTGGGTGATCAATCAGTCTTTTCATTCACAGGTCCCGTGGGTTTTCATTACCGGTAAACAGAGGTTTATCTTACATGAATAGACAGTTGATTAGTTCCAATGAAATTGATGGCTTCAAGATAAAGAGCCCTCATGCTGTCCATCCGCATAAATGATGATGAGTAAGTCTGTGTGTTGTAAAGCTGAAGCACAAAAATTGAAGAAATAAAAGGAGAAAAAAAAAAGCATGGCGATTTATACAGTAGATTGGATAATGTATGTTTTACAGCATAAATTTTGTACCTATGGGAACAAATGTAATATATCTGACAAAGCCACATTATCAGTTTTAGCCTCTTAACCCAAAAGTGCTTCTCATAAAAACGACAAGAGCTATAGCTGTAAAAATTCCAAGAAAAAAAAAAAAAGACTTTGAAATACAGCTCCTGGGTGTGAAAACTCCAAGGTGATACGTCATCAGATAAAAACCTGTGGAGCCCATGGACGTCCAGTTTAGTGATTTATTTGGTAGTGGCCCCTCTGTGGTGCCGTTTCATAATGCAGGACTCACCTCGGATGATGGACAGCTTGGCATTGACGGTGATCTCGCCCTCGCTGTTCTCAGCCACACATTCGTAGATGTTCTCGTCACGTGGCGCTCGCAGGGGCTGGATTCTGAGCACAGCACCTGCACCCTCGTCAAACTCAATTGTCTTCAGGAGGGGAAAAAAAAATAGAGGATAATGTTAGATAAATGTGGCGGTTTAATCCAATACTGCATGCCGATACCTAGTCTGCATTGATATGCGATAGCACAGAGCACGAGTCAAGACAAATGTATACTTCAGTGTCTGGTCTCATTGTAAAACAGAATAGTTAAGTAAAAAATGTGGAATACAAACAAACAAAAATGAAGATCAGTTGCTTTAAAAATCCAAAATAGCTCCTTGGGGAAGAGAGTAACAATATTGTGTTCTAACATGGAGAGGTTTTTATTTTTCGGTCCTCATAAACGGTCCAGTCTCTTTCTCTTTCTCTCTACACAGAATTCTGGACTCGTTTCTCGACGTGTGATGTGGTGGCTATTCCTCGTTTTCATCTGTTGTTTTTATCTGTAATTATGCCCTTTGTTCTCTGTAAATCCCTTTGTTTTGAACCTTGTTG
Organism: Apogon talboti; assembly: GCA_037367365.1. NCBI lineage: Eukaryota > Metazoa > Chordata > Actinopteri > Kurtiformes > Apogonidae > Apogon > Apogon talboti. The sequence continues at coordinate 12,167,563 of JAPQRQ010000019.1, read as the reverse complement.
AAAGCACTTCTTGAAAACAAAATAAGACTGGTCTGTACTACGAATAAAGAACAGAAGGAAGACCGAAGCAGAAAGACTTACTTAAAATAACAATTAGCCTACACTTAAGGACATACATACATAATAAAAGCCTTTCTGTTTGACTGCTGCATGTTCCCAATGTGCCAAAATCCAGACAAAGCCCAGCTATTATTTTTTTGTCTGTTTATACAATAGCAGGGAAATGTCCTTTTGTAGAAACTTATTGTGTGCTCAGAATTTTTAAATGTGAATTAAAGTATAACAAAGACATAAGAAGAGCCACATAATTCTAAATATGAAAACACTACTATCTACACCATACTTTACTGCATCGATTAGATAAATACTTCTTAAGCTGCAGGCCTACATTTGTAGAACTAATGTTTACATCGGTTTTAGGATAGTCAACAAATATGGTGTCTGTTTAAAACAAAAATCTAAAGGCCCTGTCTAGTGTTAGCATATGGTTTGTCCATGATGGGCTACCGTAGAAACACAGCAGTGTAACATGGTGGACTCTGTAGAAGGGGCCCCACTAAAGCACTTATTTTAAGGTACCAAAAAGGACAATAATTCTTATTTTCAGGTGATTACACACTGATGAAAACAACATTTTAATATTATATTCCGGTCATTCAATTAGATCCCGTAAACCTTACATAATGTTCATTTAAATTTTAATTACACATAAAGCTAATGTAATGGAATCTAACTACATATAGTATACTGCGCTGTATATAATTTGACATTTTAGTTTAGTGTTTATCTTAAATGTGATGCCTGCAGGTGGAGCAGAATGTGATTTTATCAGGCTCAATAAGTCAACATTAAGAAAACAACAGGTAAATGTTCGGCACCTGAGGCTGAATCTCATCACTTAAACTGACGGACAAAATCAATGACTGCAATTGAAAGCTACTGTTTTTAAATGACCACCTGTCAACACATTACCGACAAATATATTGCGCAATCTAATCTTCGTACAATCTGAGCGTTTTAAAAAGATGATTTTTCTTTCAGTCTAACCGCAAAAGCTAGTCTTCAGATATGTGTCCTCCCTGAGAGGAGCTTACACCATTTCAACAAAAGGTTCACTGCTGAGATCTCAGAGCAAAGCATGACTTTGAGATACGAGTCTGCAGCAGCCCTGCTGCTTCACGTCTCAGGGCTGAGCTGCTAATTAGACTAAAAACACTGCAGAGCACGGCATCATGATCAATATCAAAGCAGCTGTCTAGAGGGTAGAAGAGGGAAAAAAAAAAAAAACCTCATAACTACTTCAAAACCCCCTTACAAAATTTTTATTTCAGTTAAATGGAGGAAGGAAAGCGTCCGTTCTGGCGAGCTCCTTCACGCCCTTGGCTTTGTTTCCCACTTAACATGCTACAGAAAAGAATGCACAAACACAACTTGTCTTTCTATTTTGCCCTCTGTCGAGATGCTGCTTCTCCCCCTGTTGATGTTGTCTTTTTTTAAACCCCCTCGCCTGTGTTTGTCTTCATACTGCAGTGTTTGTGTGTCAATCTCAGTGCACTGCCGTTGTCGTTAACGAAAGCAACTTTTTAATTAAGAGACACTGAGCATCAATCAAGACTTTTACAGATGCCATCTGGGACGCCTGCCGAGAACTGAACAACAAACATGAATAACACACATTCACGCAGAAAGAGCGGTATGCAGGAAAAAAAAAAGAAAAAAAAAAACAGCCCAAGAATGTAACTGAGAATTAGTCAAGTGCAAAGAGGACAGAGTTGGAGGGCTAGGAGAACGCTGCAGTTTAGAGATATTTTAGAAATTGCAACAAAGCTGTGAAAGATTACTAGCTGTTGTTTAGAATTTTGTGGTTAAAAACATCCTTCCACCCTTTTGGAAAAGCCTGAAACCCAGTGCAGTGGAAACCTATGTTTATAATGACCACATGTGGGCAAAGGTCAGTGAACAAGAGTGAATCTGTTTGTTTTTATGTTACATTAAGTGCTAAGCATGGAAGTAGCTGCATGCTAGCGTACCACAGATCAGCAGGGCTCACTGACTCACCTCTATACGCTGGGAGTTGACTTTTTTGCCCTTCTTGTTCCAGCTGACCCTTGGTTTGGGGTCACCCGCCGCCTGGCAGACAAAGGAGACCACACCCCCTGAGACGCCAATCTGGTCGACGGGAACTTTAGTGAAACGTGGTGGTGCTGAGGAAAGAAAGAGGGACAGAAACATACATTATAACACAAGTCATAAGATGGAACTCAGCCTTTTTCAACACAAAATTTAATAGTATAATCACATTTCTGAAAGGACAAATTTCCAAATGCCTGTTTGGGCGCTTGGCTCACGCATTCACACATGACAAAACTGCACTTTAATGTCACACAAAAACCCTCACAAACTCACTTAGTCTAAGTTAATCTTCTACTATGTAACAGCACACAAAATAACACACACAAAATAAACACCTAGACAGGCAAAACTTTGTTGAGAAACAGATAATTAAGTGCAGTAGTGAATCATACCACATATCCTTGGTAATTTGTCAACTGAATCTTTTATAGATGAAAAAAAAAAAAATATATA
>JAPQRQ010000019.1:12148328-12163845 GCA_037367365.1 Apogon talboti | reverse complement strand
ACCATGAAGTAATGGTACTAATGTAAGTAATGATGTTCAAAGGGATAATGTGGATGTTGACAGGTGTCTGGATCAGACTTATGTTGGTCTAATATTCTAAAATACATGTTCCTTTCATCTTACATGTGTTTTTTACATGTGTTTTTCTTGTATTTTTTGTATATTTACTTCTTGGATTTATTTATTTTTGCCACATACGGACAAGGAACCAAATATGGTAACTTCATTGACCTTGATTTTCCATATGACAATAAAAATTTTGAAAAATTTCACTAAATTAATAAAGTTCTGTTATGTCCTCCAACAACACACTAAGGTTAAAATGTTGACTTTCAGAGTATTTCTATGAGCGCCCTATAAAGGGTTAAACTAAAACTGTCAACACTTCAGTATTCTCTATATCTGGCGTCGGCTAGGGTAACTCGCACACAGATAAACGATGATGTGTAATATATAATAAAATACATCTGAGAGAATATGAATTTTGGCTATTTATAAACAACATGCTGAGTTAAATAAATCAGCCAAAGGGCAGGGATGAAACTCTTCCACTTTCATAAGAAGTATTAAAGGGTTGTGTTGCTGGTAATCATATTAATGTTGAAAATATTGATTCCTGGCTTTCTGATGGTCAGATGAAAGTGTATTGATTGTTGCATCCTTCAAACTATTTCTTAGGCTGCATCAAATCTGTTAGGATAAACTCTGGTAACATCACATCACCTGACACATCTGAAAGAGCTCTTAATGCAATCGTTTGAGGAGTTTTCTGAAACCTGACAGTCTTATTTCATTATTCCAAAATCACTTATCCTACAAAAATCTTTTTTTTTTCCATTGAGCACTACAAACACCCTGCACATAACTGTCATTTTCAGCTCACAGAACTATGAAATGGATTACAGCAAGTTAATTATAAAGTTCTATACTAGATACTTTGGAAGTTTATCCTTCATTACTTCTTTTACATGCAGACAACGCTTCTCATTACATAAACTCAGAGGGCTTAATGCAGAAAATCTGATTTCTCTCAATTATCGACCTGCATGCAATCACAAAAAAATGTCTAAACATAAAATCAGGCAGAAAAGAGTTAATCCAGAGAATAAAAGGATATAATGCTTTAACATATACTGTAGGTTACACAGGAGTTTGCCTTAGTGGTTGTGGGATGACATGAGCGCTGCTTCTTCTGTCTTGAAGAAGTAGACCTTTGTTTGATGCATACAATCATCCCTTTTGGCATTTTACACTTTTCCATTTCCATTCTGAAACTGCACAACGCTGCTTTACACAACACAGCTCCTCTGCATTTGACCTCCCCTTACAATGTGCCCTCTGTCGAGACAGAAGAGGGATTTACACAGAGTGGGCCTGTGGCAGCGGTTCTGCTGAAGGCCAGCGTTCTTTGATTAGTTTTCCCCTGGACCGGTCGACATTTCCACCCAGTCACTTTCTCTTCTTTTTCTTCGCTGCTAGTCCTGTTCATAGGATGAGAGACGCGTACAATAAATGCACTTCCCCGCACGTCAGTCAGAATTTAACTGCTGACGGGTTCGGCACTTTTCCATAATGGCTTATAAAAATTACCCCAGTAAAGTTGGAATGGATAAAACGGATAGGAACAAAAGAAGTTAGAGCGTCGCAGGGGGAAAACAGGGATGGAGTGTGGGAAGGAGTAAAAGAGGTCAGGGCTAAGAGAAAGCTGGAAGAGGCAGATGGCAGAAGGCCCAGCGACGAGGAGATGATGTGATGATGTGAGAAAGTGTAGGACAGAAACCAGTAAATATTTAATCAAGAAAAAAAAAAACAAAAAAAAAAAACACTTCTCTAAATTTATTTCCCTTGCTTTCACTTTGAGTTGGAGATTTTTTTCATTTTTTTTAAAACAAACAATCAAAAAGAAACACAAGCGTCCTGCCTGATTTTGCAAAGCAGTTGAAGAGGCAGTTTATTGGCATAGTAAATTTTTATGCTTATACCAGAGCTAAAATGTTTCAAAAGCAATATATCAGACTCTCAGCTATAGTTATCAGCAGTATCATTCTATTTGCCTGGACGGATGTTGAAAATTACTGTTGTCGACTGAAGCATTGTCTGCTGCACATCTAACACTGTTGTATTGAATGACGGTGATTGGATGATGCTCTTTTTATCTTTGCATTGTAAATAAATGTGCGCTCTATACCGGTCACGTCGTCCTGACATACGCACGAGCAATAAAGGTGTGACCGAGGAAAACCCGGAAACGTAAGAACATCTTTTATGTCTACATAAGAGGGAGAACAGTTGTGCAAAAGAAAAGAAAGGAAAACAAAGTAGTCTGTAATACAGAATAGACTCGGAGACAAAGCAGGACAGATCTATAGGCGGCTGCTTTGTGTGACGTCTAAACTGAGGCAATATTCATTTATCATTAGATTACTAATGGAAAAGGCAACTGTATAAAAAAAAAATAACGGCATGGTTTTACTTGACACGACTGTACTAATGTAGGAAAAGGCATAAAATAGGCTGTAGATTACATTTTACTGAAGAGAAGTACCTATCTGTGTTTGCATAGGAGTCACATGTCACCAAACAGCCCCCCCCGCCCTCACTCACTCTAAGGCCATGAATGTCTAATATGGTGCAATTACTACAGGTTCACAGTATGTGATTATGTGAACTGTGATGGCTGCAATTAACCTTTTTTCAATTTTCTTCAGCTATGTGCCTCTGGGCTACTGCTGCCAGCTACTGTTAACTTTACACCTTCCCTTTATTCCTGAATTTGAACCTTGCCAAGTGGCCAGTAATTGCACAGTAGAAAAGGTTGAATAGTGTCAGCACTTAAAGCTGTGTACGTTTTTTTTTTTTTTTTTTCAAGTAATGAGTGATGGCACTGACCACGTAAATTCAACAGATACCGCAGGTTCACAGTGTGTCGTACATTAATGTTGAGGGAAACGTTATTAGAGGTGGAGGTTGCATTAAACCTAGTATCTAATATGCTAATGCTATTTTCCATTGTACTGATATGCAAAATTAAGAGTTTGTTCTCTATTGCAATCATGGTTTTAAATTAAGCTAGTTAAATAGTGTTTTGTACAGTATGATGCTACCTGAATTATTGATTGAGTGGCTGATTTTAAGAAGCATTTTGGCGATTTTTTATTGTCAAGTCACTAGATGCATAACATACAGTGAAGTGAGATACTGTTTCTCTCAGCTTGTTCAACATCATGCATTTATAAAAGGTAAAAAATAGAAAAACAGCTCATGTTTTCAATGTATATGATAAAGCCTTATTACACATATTGTATTATGTACATTTATACAATAGATTTATAAATCTCCCACTAGAAAGAACCTGAAAAGTGAATGTATTATAATATGCAGACAGTGTTTTGAAGTAGATCTGGTAGCTCTGAGACAAACATTCCTTTTGAGTAAAACCCATTCTCTCATTAATTCTGAGAATTTCACATTTTAACATAAGACTGTGTCTTAGAAACTACAGCCAAACAGAATTTTTGACTTATTTATTTCATTATAAGTGACTCAAACTTGGTAATGTTTCACTAATTTTATTCTGAAGGTTTTTTTACTCATAGACCAGTGTGATTATTCCTTAAAACTGCTTTCATTGCACCGTTTTTATCAATACTGACATTTTTTGCCTCTCCCAAGTCATAAAACCTCTCTGCAATATTGAAAGTGTTTTTGACTTTTTAATGGTTCCACGCTGTTTTTTTAATGCATAAATGTAAAACGCGTGTAAAAAATAGGCGGATGGAAATACACCTACTGGTATTGTAGCCGGAAATCAAATATTAAAACAGCGCAATCTGCAGCATCAATATAACATAGCGGTATTACAGAAACTGCCTTTAAGGTCGTCATCTTTTCCGAGGCTGCAAATAAACTTTTTAGAATGTCCTTTGCGTTCTGAGAGCATGAAAGTGTGTGTTACCCAGAACACACAACTTTTGGGGTTTGATTCCCACTGGTGCCACCTCTTCTAAAAATGCATACACTTCTATTGCTGTAAGGTAGGTTGCATAAAAGTCTCAACCATTCGGTATGCAAAATGTTACCAAAGATGACATTGAAAGGACATTGCACCCGCAGTGGCCATTTGTCCCTTCAACCAAAGTCTCCCTGTATTCCCAAAGCTTCCCTCAGACAGAGTGAGGTACAACATTGCCCAGATAAGCACACAAGACCCGTCTTTATCTGCCTGGCAGGGGGACATGGCCTGAGCTAAAATAACCAGCAATAGGAGCTCGGCTATCTTCACAAGTCTCTGAGAATAGAACTGATCTACACAAACACGACTGGCTACCAGGAGGACAGAAAGTCACACTGTGCACACAGACGCTTGTTTAGCTAATACAGCAACCACCTGCTAGTGCCTGTACCTCTGTTGGACCTGATAACACAGCATACACCGACACTGTGATTATAAAGTAGTGGAGAGTGGGAGGTGGGTATGCGAATATGAGACGGCTCCATTTACAGTGCTTTACTGTTGTTGTGTGGTAGGGGGTATAAGGGAAGGGAGGGGCTTGGCTTTATGACTAACACAGTAATTGATGGAGAAAAGCTTCTAAGGTCATAAATAGGAGCCATTATCTGCTGAATTAGCAAAGTGGGAGACAAAATGACGCACGGCCATTCAGTGATTTGCAGAGAAAAGCAGAGAATTCGGAAAAGGGCACTCGTTATCCATCTTGCTACAAATAGATATCTTTTCAAACGCAGAGAGACCCCTCTTTTTACCAGCAGCGTCTGAAAAGGACATTTTGTACTATTAAAGGTACCACTACAAGGTAACTAATTCTACTTTCTCCTGCCTCTCATATAGCGGTTTGGAAAGAGGGTGTAATCACAATGAGGACATGGAGGCAAATGACTTCAATGTAAATTTACAAGTGTGAAGCATATTCCGTGCATGTCCATTCTTTTTACTGTGTCTGTATCACACAAAGTGTTTTTGTGCACCACAGGTATAGACTACACGTTTACAGACACACTCTACTTTCTATTTTGATGTGTTTACACATGACTGCGGCTAACATGAACAGCTGTGTGTCACTGATTTAAATTAAAGTTGAATCAGTGACGTGAATCTTGAAATTAAACCTAATTTTCACATTAGCCAAACAGAAGACACATGATAACACTCATGTAGTAGCCACTCTAGTCAGGAATCAAAAAAAAAAAAAAAAAACAGCCTGTGATCAGAACAGAATAAATACTTTATGCATCATCTTTCTCTTATTTCTGTGTTGCATTCTGTCTAAATAAAGCTTTAAACCTTTGTGGCAACTTCCAAATTAAATTGCCTTTAACCTTTTGTTAGTAATGCATCACTTTTCACAATAAGATTAAAATCAGGTATTTTCCAATATTTAATTTACTGATCATGTACATGTTCATAAAAGCTCAGAATAAATTCAAAGGTCATTATATCACAACCGATAAAAGTGAAGGAAAAACTGACTTTTTCAGCAAAATATAAAATTAACTGAATAAAAAACTAAACCCCTACAACCACATATACACAAATATTTACCACTCTCTATTTTTTAATAATAGCATTGTACACACCAGACTGGTTTCAGAAAAGACGCAGTATGAAGTTAGGTTAGAATAAACGTGGTGATGATGCATTTTTTGTTGCATATTGTGACCCTAAAACTCTGTTTCCAAATCTCCACTTTGACTGGAGTTTTCAGAAATAATCATTTTCAGTCACCTAAAACCACAGTTTTCTTGTGGATGAAAGGCAAAAACACATGAGAAAATCAGTTTTTCCAGACACCTGCATTGTGTAGCTTATACATGGCACCAAACTACTGTACATGGGTTTTATTGGTGTACAGTTTTGCAGAAGATGACAGTGTTTTCATGTTTACTATGGAGCCTCTGAACATCCAAAAAAACACATTTGATGCCACTGAAAAGCTGACAGAGTGTTTTTTATATTTATATATTGATATTATTAGTGGTTTTAAAGTTATTGTACTTTTTAGATCAGTAGATGCTTTTGCTCGCCAGTTGCCTTTGCACTTATACAACAGCTTCTTTTTCAGAAATGCCTGTCTTGTAAGTGTTTCACAGCACCAAACAAAATCCTAACAGAAGAAACTGAAGAGCACTGGCTGACATTGAACTATAGATGTGCTACTATCTGAAGGGTAGACATTCTAGTTTGCAGTATCTGGCAACAATAATAAAGGCTAAACAGGCTGCCAAACTGTTAGAGTGCCTGTCAGCCCTGTACCTAAGTTAAAACCCTACCAGGCTTAATCACAGAGGGAGCAATATTAAGATAGCCTGCCAGACAGAAAGATAGGAATGTACTCACAAGTGGATGCATTTAACAGCCCTACACACACACACACACACACACACACACACAAACATACAAACAGAGACACACATCCTCTCCCTCACTCACACATACCATGCACCCTCCAGGCCTAAACAACCAAGCCCCATCAATCAGGACCAATTCTCATAGGCTGCCTGGGCAAGCACCATCGCTATGGAAACCGGCCCTTTACTCTAAACCCGTCTAGTTTTGTCTTGTCTGGAGGTTTTCACACGCAATCACTGCCAACAAAGACCAGCAGACGGCTGCAAAATCCTCTATGCTCGAAAGAGAGAAAGGAAGAATGGGACAGAAAAGTACTCAGCTGGGATTCGGCAAAGAAAAGAAAAGACTTTTTTTTTATAAAAGTTGTTCAGTCGGTTACTGATTTCAAAAGGTAAAAAAGTGTGTGTGTGTGTGTGTGTGTGTGTGTGTGTGTGTGTGAGCAGATTGGTCTGTCCAATTAGAGAAATGAAGAGGTGAGCATTATTACAGATATTATTAACTGTAAAACTAGAACTACTAACACTACCATTACTAGTACTACTACTACTACTACTACCACCATTACTACTGCTACTACTACTACCATTACTATTACTACTACTATCACTACCTTCACTACTAACACTACTGCCACTACAACTAATACCACCACTACTACTACCACCACTACCATTATAACTACTACCACCACCACTATTACTAATATTACTACCACTGCTACTACTAACACCACTACCACCACCTTCACAAGCACTACTACTAACACTACTATCACAACCACCTCTACCACTGCTCCTTCTACTACTACTACTACCACAACTGTTACGACTACCACTACTTCCACTACTACAACTATTGCTACTACTAATACTACTAATAATAATACTATCACAGCAGATCATCCGCTTCCATCTCACCCTTTCCCCTCCATCTTCTAACAAATAATTTGTATTTCAGATAGTCAATTGTACTTAACAATATATTGCATCTTTACCTGCTTTTATATTTTGTGAAATCATACCAGATTCCATACAAACCAAGGACCCATATGCATTAAGACATACAATGGATAAGCTCCGCCTGTACAGTACTGTGATGGAACAAGTCAAGTGTACTTAAATATAAAGAGGTGTGCTCCATCAGTCTGGATAAAATAATCAGCAGAAACTCATCTCATCTGCAGTCATATTCCATGGGGTATGTTTGGGTCATTGCTCCATTCTATGCGACCCAGATTGACTGTTCAAGCTTAAGGGTTAATGAAACAGTTACTTTTCCTATTAAAATGAAAGGAAGAAAGGCTAATTGAGACTTGCTCATGGGGCAGCTGGAGTGGAAAGTTCACATAATGATTCACAAGGCAAGTTTACGCCGCTGTGATGGTGAAAGCTATTTCTCACTGTGGAGAACCGAACATTGTGAAATCTTGAAAGTAGGACTGGATGATCTGGCCAGAAGATCATATGATGACATTTTGAGTTATTATCACGAGTCATGATCTGAATAACTATTTTCTCACCTATTAAAAATACAAGCAAGTTAAAACCAAACAAAATCATCCTTTAGTTTTCTCTAGTTTCTGGGGGCTTATACTTATGTGATGGCATTTTGTTGATGTTATGACTAGAAACAAATTTTTGAAAGTTGTAACAATATTTTAACAATATCCAGATGAAGAATGCGAACACATCCACTTTTTGTGTACACACAGCTGCAGTGTTTCATTAATTACCTAAATCGTGATGGCCTATTTTGCCCCATCTGAGATTTAGAATAAATTAATAATGTTTTCACACTTGCATTACTCTGAAACAATCAGACTCACACATTCAGAAGTAATTCTTACAGTAATTCTTTATCACCAATTCTTTAATAATGTGGAAACAATGCATTCACAAGTGCAGACACTGAAGTATTAAAGTATTACTATGGATGAACTGAAATAAACTCACTAGGCTAGTGACCTGTGCTAGCAACAGTAATGCTACAAACCCATAAGCAGTTTTGCCATTGTTTAGGGCACTTAATGACATGATCTGTACAATCTCTCTGAAAAGCTGCTCATATGACAAATTAATATCCATCATGAGTTCAGATTGTGAGATTGCCCAGCTTTACTTGACAGAAATCTGAAAACTAAATGCGACTAATCATTAAAAAGGCAGGAAACTATTTTTCTTGTATAATTTAAGCTGTGAGTCAAAGTAAATGGCACCGTAATGTGGATAACCCCTTCACCAAGACGGACTCACATTTTAAAAATAAAATTGATTCTTAATAAGAAAAGCCGGTTTTATATTTGAAGAAAACACTCTTTATGCTCGGTAGTACATAAAAATGAACAAACATGTTTTTGTGCAGATCCTGCTCCATTGCATCATACAGTGTGCCATCTATGTTGCCTGCATTCAAAGCAAAACTTGCTGGGCTCAGACTTTGCAGTCCATGAGGGACTTGTGGCAGGATGTGGGAGCCCAAGATGAAGTAAGTCCTGGAGTGCTAGTACCCAGAGGTGAAAAACTTTGCCCGACCACACTGAGCCACAGTGAAGCTGTATTTCTAAAGAGTGGCAAACTCATAATATGCACAAATTGGTCCCATTGAAACCACTGTTGAAGGCGAAAGGGGGGGAGAAAAAAAAAAGCAAAAGACACTAAGTATCCTTCAGCCTGTTGGAAATAAATAGGCTCAATTCCTCAGAGAGAGAGGGGAAATTAAGCTTAAGAGTGTGTCCGATGTTAAAATGTCCACAGAGCACACACACAGAAGGTGAGATTGGAGCAATTTTGTGTCATTTAGAGACTCACTTGAGGCAGTTGACACACGCTGGCTCATTAAATGAAGAGGACACCTCCAATTGCCAAAGGTGATACTGGTCTGATCAAAACACAACAGCCGCCAAAAAGAGTAAAGAACAGTAGATAAAATGCTCTTACCTCTTCAAGAAAAATAAAACTCAGTCCAATGAAAAGCACACTGTATATTTCTATATTTAAATCCAAGAAGAAAAGCTTTAACCAATACAATCTGAGAGAATCAAAAAAAAAAAACTTTGAAAAATTATCAGACACAAACAGTCGAGTATCAAGGCATATCTTTCAGGGGGATTCAAAGCCCTTTGAAGATCTGAACCAGATCGTCAAAAGTACTGAAGTCGCTGCAAAATTGAAAGCTACTTTGGTGATGTGTTTAATTCCTTTTCTTCTACAAGTTAAAAAAAAAAAAAAAACATTATGGAATAGCACCTTTTCCACCCTTCAGTCACTTCTATTGTTCTGTCAAAGTGGGTTCATAGAACATCGCTCAAACTACTGGAGCACATTACGGAAAGATGACGGAGAAAGGGAGATGATAGCAGGAAAAAAGCAGATATAAGCAACACCCGCGCTGTGGCGGCAGGCTTTACGAATCAGGTATTTGATCTTTTCTGCTGACCATAACTGTGATTTTAGGATCGCAATGCTTTGCAATTTGGGCTGATGACAAGTGGCGTGTGGATACTGGCATCCCATCACACTGCCACTCATTTTAGGACCGTAAAGAATCATTTTAAGTCAGTGCTGTTTAGCCTCTTCATAAAGCAAATGCACTGCCTGTAAATTTAACATAACAAATCCAGACCGAATTGCGAGATATTCTAACAATTATAGCTGATGGTGAGTCTGGATGAACACCGGACCTGGTGTCCTCTAAATCAGCACTTTTGGTTCATTGGTTTTTAGCTTTTTTTGGCTGTAAACCAAATCCACGACTCCTCTAATTTGCTTTACCTATTGTAAGTTTGATTGGATTATACGGTCGACTTGCACCTGGAGTCTGCAGCCTTTCTACAGGACACTTAAGAAGCAGAGAATTAAGCAGCCTTAATCAAACGACTCAACATTATTGTGAGTGAGGGACAATTGTCAATGATTTTTTGAGTCTAAAACAAGGTAAATAAACTTGCGTAATTGTAACTGTGCAGCTCGGCACTATAATGAATCCTCAGAATATAATCACAGCCAACAGGCTACTTGAGGCAGGGCTTCGTGCCTGTAAGTCAATTCTAAATTAACTGCATTTCTTTTTAAGGGGGGAAAAATAATATGGAATAAGCGAGGGCAATACATGCAACAGCAGGGAGCAAAAAAATAATTAATTTGACAATTAACTCGACAACGTTGGCTCAAGTGCAATTTGACAAGAAACGATAAGGAGTGAAAGAGCGAAAATGAAAGAAAGTGAACAGTTGAGAAAAACAATGATACAGAAACATAAAGACAGCGATGTAGTGAACAAGAAAGTAACAGCTCAACTAAGGGGCTCCATTTTTTTTTCCTTCCAAATGGCAGCTTCAAAGGAATATAAATAATTGAACACCCTTACCCCATCACTGTGAGTTCTTGGCCAATTACTATTATGAGTACTTCACCAAGAAATGGTACTGTTGTGGACTCCAAAAGGCCAAAAAGAAAAAAATCAGAAAAAAGGAAAGAATAGGTAGAAGGCCAGGAAACATGCTGACAAATAACCCTCTCTACTTTTCCAAAAACATAATCCGAAATACAAACAAATAATACAACAGTCTCACTTAACTTAGAGAAGTCGGTATATTGGAACTAAATGAAATAGCAGGATATAGATTTCTCCATGCAGTACAGAAAACAGGAACTTAGGTTTGTTAAAATTGGAATCATAATGGGGAATAATAATGGAAAAATAGGACAAGGCTCTTCTCTATAAAAGAAATATCGCCTCTTTGCTGCACCTTTATCAATTCTCAAAAGGGAGCAGAACAGAACACAACTGACAGAAGTAATAGCCATCCCCATGTGGGTTTTAAAGCCAAATTTGAATACATGTGACCATGGCCTACATCACCATGGAAATTGTTAAAAAAGTTTCTGAGCTGTTGGAGGGTTAGGTTTGTTTTGAGTTAATTTGGGAAACAGCAGTTCTGGTAGAGAGTTTTAACAGCGCACACTATGCATTATCTCAGCAGCTCCTTCAACCTGAACGACCACATGTCATTGGTCATACTTTCCCCATGTCAGGGTTTTGATGGATTAGCGTCCCAAGAGACAGCATGAGAAATGAGTCAATACCACTGATGAAGTTAGCATGGACATAATAACTAGTGGATGGAAGGAAAAGGATATGGAAAACAAATGTTTGGGTTAGACAATAATTCGGAGCTGAAATTAAAATGTTAGATAATTATTGTTAGTGTTATTGTAAAAACACAGGGATATGGTTCATAGCCACTATAGGTTTTATGGATTTGTTTGCATTTACACTGAAGGAAAAAGGGTCACTTTTTAGTACTAAGAATGTGTGTTTTTTAAATTTATTTATTTATTTATTTTTTTTAATTTTCCTTTACTTAACCAGGAAGTCCCATTAAAATTAGAAATCTCTTTTGCAAGGGAGACCTGGCCAAGGTAGCAGCCATACAAAGTCCAAACAATACAACATACATACATGATACACAACAAACTGTAAAACAAACACAACCATTATGGCATCAAGGAAGACAGTGACATTCCTCCTTCACTGCATTCTCCGTGATACTTTTAAAATCATTATTAGAAATAAATGTATGTAGTTTTACAGTTTTTAGCTCTGGTCTTAGCGTAGGTACTTTATGTTGCAAGGAGAAGTAAAAGTGATATAATGATCGGTAAAGACGCACATCCAGAAGAGTTAGTTCATTGAAAGAAACTTTAAACTTTCATGTTTTAATATCCTCATACTAAACCGTGAAGCAGAAATTAGCAACAAAATGGAGCGAAATATGGAGAAAGAGACCGACAGGCTTTACTGAGCCCATACATGAATGATGATGCGTTAAACTGAACTATTAAAAGCTGCTCACCATAGCATGGAGCAACTCTGAAAACATGAAGAAGCTGAAACAGGTTTCCAAAAAACCCAAAAGAAACTACATCATATTAAAAACAAGTATGTATAAGCATCAACTAGTGATACCAGCGACCCCAGACTGTGGGAAGCCTTTGCAAAAAGTTATTCCTTCTTGGACAACATGCAAAAAAATACTTAGTGGCAGCAGTGGAAGAAGAGATAAGCAGCTACTGTCATGGACAGTTTTAACTGCAGCCTGTTTATCCTATAAAGACTAGAGCTGGTCACTGCGCAGTACATGACCTCCACAAGTGTTTTACTGATAGATCTTATGTTTCTGATTCATTCATGTGTATGTTACGTTTTACTGATGTACATTTTTTAAGTTTGAAAAACATTATACTGTATGTGGTTGGTTTAATCTACAGCAAAGCATTGTGGTCCATGTATAAGATGTTGTTATGCCAACTGTCAACCACATTACATCACGTAATGATTCCTACAGGCGATGTGAATGTAAACAGAAAAAAAAAGGTCAGCGATTCATGAGGCTGGTCCCCATTAGGTAGATCCTGTCACACAGTCTCCAGTACTTTTCAGTGCAAATTGACTTATTTCATTACATACCTCGTAAACCACAAATCTAACATTAAAAGATGCCATTCATACATATATTAAAACTGAATTATGGTAATAATTACCCAACATGTTCTCTGGGAACCATTTGATGTTTCGATTTTCACTTTCTTTTGCTCTTTTGCAATTGTTTTTTTTTTTATAACTTATTAATTCTATAGCTTGCCGTAAATCCCTTCTTTATATTGCTGCTTGCTTTGTATCATTTGTTTGTTATAAGTGTATTGTCACTGTGTGTTTGTCAGTTTCAGTACAAGACAGTTTTGTTGGCTTGACTAAATATTAATTTCCATATTTATCATGTTTGTGTTGTCTGGGTGTCTACATTGCATATATTTGTAGGATAGGCCTTTGAGCAAAAATATGAATATTACATGTAAAGACAATTTCTTTGTTTGTTTTTTTTTGTCTTATAAAGTAAATGTACAACAGTATCATTATGTCTTACAGCTGTGCCATAACAAATCATATACTGTATATCTGTAACTTGTTCAGTGGATTATAGACACCTTTTGCAAAGCCTAGGTTACACTCCACATGAGTCCAATTCAACATTCGTGCACACACTTGCATGAACCTCCACACAAAAATTCATGCAGACAAATATAGACATACACACACACAAACAAGGAGCCAAGCATTATTACGGTTGGGGTGGCGCGATTTATTGAGCCATCTTTCTTTCTCTTTTGATTAAAAATGTCTACTTCTCACTGTGATTTATGAGCATAAATGGAAAGGGATGGAAGGCAGCGAGAGCGACAAAGGGAGGGAGGGATGACATCATGCTTTCAGCTGGGCTTTTCTGCAAAAAGGGTGGTGTGGGCGTGCATTGTGTGTGCGTGTGTAAGAAAGGCACAAAGTGTTGATACCAGGTGGGGGTTGGTGTCTTTGCACAAGTAATTCTCTCAGTCCAGCAGGTGGGAAAGAATATAATTGGACAACTACACCACTGGGTTGTATGTTTGGGTGTTGGTTGTGTCGGTGTGAGGTTGCACTAGTGGGTGTAAAAGACAATCAAGGAAGGAAAACCAAGGCAGTCTGCGAGTGTGTGCATATATTATATTTAATGGTGGGGCAAAGCTGCGTGGCCCCCGAAATGTGTGCGTATGTGTGTGTGCAGTGTAATGCTAGGAGGAGGTATAAATAAGTGCATGAGAAAATAAAACAAGACTGAGAGAGTTTGACAAAAACAGAGATCATATCCACAGGCAGAGCAAAGACTGGCAGATACTGACAGATGGGGAGAAAACCCTGCTGTGTGTGTGTGTGTGTGTGTGTGTGTGTGTGTGTGTGTGTGTGTGTGTGTGTGTGTGTGTGTGTGTGTGTGTGTATGACTCTGTGTGTTCGAGAAAGGAAGACAGAGGAAAGCTAATCTCCATAAAAGATGAAGCAGACTACTGTGAATGTTATTTAAACCAGGGTGAGCAAACAGAGTCCTGGACAAATGAACTCAAAATGGGGACATGCGACATATTGGACTGATATGCAGTGCAATAAGGGCAGGGACTTTTGGCACCTACACTTTGATTAGATTTTCTCTCTGGAAATGATAGTGTGACCGTCTACAGGCGATGAAAAAAACCAGCCAAGAAGGAAGAGGACAAAGACGTCTGTTTGACATCTGTAGAAGTGCAATTTTAGATATTTTCAGCCAGCTGAGCTGAAAGACACTCAAATTATATTTCAAGACACTCAAACAACTATGCAATCAGAAATAGACATCTCTGTTACAACACAAGAAAACTCAGCTCCTCCTCACATTACAAAACTACCAAGGGTACACACTCACTGAGAGTCAGATGTTGAGATGAGAGTAACTTTTTTCTTACAAAGAAATAATACCAATGTCGAGCAATTTCTGAAAAAAAATCTAGAAATATTTGATCTAGACAAGTTTTTTTTTTTTCCCCAAAGATAATTTTAGGAGCTGACAGTCATGGTCCGCCACATTCCACAAAACGCTCTCTTGATTTCTAAAATGATCTTTTCAGTTGACAAACACCATATGTGTTAATGATGCATACTTCTAAGAGGATCAGTACATTATCCGTCTGTTGCCATGGTAACACTCAGTAAAGCTAACCAGTGGCACCAATGGACCAAAAGAAGGAAAACAGGTCAAATGTGTGGCTTAATAATATTGTGTAAACAGAAGTTGATTGCAAATCTAGTGGTTTTAAAGGAGACTTATTCTAGTTTGCACCTCATGCCTTTGACTTTTCTGATTTTTTGTCATGCATATTGTTGATCTTCTGTTAAGCCCTTAAATGCAGATCTGGTCCATTGCTACCATATAAATGAATATCGGCCTTAAAAGTATCCTGTTCCAGTTCAGTCCGGGACTTTTTTTATTGTCCCCGTCTCATCCTGTTCATATCCACCTCTCTACTGTCAGCTAAAAGCTACAAAGTCTGCCAATTTTTTAATGTACAAACTCCCTTTCCCTTTTCTTAACGAACATCTACATCTAAATGCATCACGGTTTGTTTTATGATTGGAATTTATTCTTATTGCTCTATTATTCTATATTAGTTTATCATTCTCTGTTACTCTATATCCTTATTTATATGTGTGTAAGTGTACTGGATAATGAAAAAGACACACACACACACACACACACACACACACACACACACACACACACACACACACACACACACACACACACAC
>JAPQRQ010000019.1:12099778-12146885 GCA_037367365.1 Apogon talboti | reverse complement strand
ACACACACACACACACACACACACACACACACACACACACACACAAACACACACACACACACACACACAAACACACACACACACACACACACACACACACACACACACACACGGGTAGCAGGAGAAACTTAGGCCCAGTTTAGATGAGATGATGTCACATTCCTGCCTTTCCACTTGCATACATATAGAAACACTATGGTACATTTGCATACATACATATTTGATTTTTACTTTTGCAGCGTAATCATATGAGCACACGCAATGTAAACAAACATAAACAACAACATGCACACAAACAGCATGTGCATATGGATGGAAAAACCTCCATAAACAAACACTTAATTCTCTATTATTTTAAAGGAAAAAGATGAAATTCCCTGATTCCAGCTTCTTGAATTCATTTTCTAGTTTCTTTGTTCCTCTACGATAATAAACTGAATGGCTTTATAACAAGACAATTATTTAACCATTTCACCACCAAACAATTAATTGATAGATCAAAAAAATAATCAATTAATTGACGGTGAAAATAATTTTAGTCGTGGCCTTACACCAGTTGTCTCTAATTTACTCACCAACACACTAACCCACACACTCTCTCTCAGACACACACAGGATTTACAAACAATGAAACCCAAGGGGAAGCCTCCCCACATCACCATCACTCTTGTTCTATTTCTCTGCAGAGCCTCCTCTTTGTTTCGTCTCCTTAATGCTGCTCTAAGCCCATCTTAACGGAGAAATGGTGCAGAACAAATCCTAAGCAGGAGTTGACAGGGTGGGATAAGAGACTACCAACATTCCTCTGTTTCTAACACAAGAAGTAATGGAGGATGAATTATTGAGGCAGACTTCATATGTCTATCTGGTAAATGTTTTGTTCCAAATGAAATATCTGAGATTTAAAGTTGCCTCAGTGAGGCTGATTTCTGTCATATTATTAAGTGTGACGTCTGAGATGTCGCAGCCTTCAACAGCTTCCAACCAAGTCCTGGTTTCATGCAACAAAACCAGTGATGCACTACATTGTCATTTATCTTCCAAGTATCAACTAAACAGCTAAAATAAAAGTGCAGATGAAAGATGTCACTTTCTCTGATAACAAGTGGGTACTGATATTGTGGTGAGATTCTGACTACAGCGAAAGACCTTTTCAAAGAGAAGTAAAAAATAAATACATTTAATGTGCTTATTTTTTAATGCCCCGTCCACAGTAATACGGATATTTTGCAAACAGATATTCTTCTCTGCGTTCAGGCTTCTCGTCCTCATGTAAACTGAGATTTAGGTTGAAAAAAAAAAACCAAAAAAACGCCTTTCTTGTGAACAGGAAAAATGGAGAGATTGGAAAACAGTGACATCACAGTCCATGTCTATTATTGCTTTGTGTGATGAACCTGCACCTGAAACATCAAATCCAGGTGTATAAATCAGTGTATGACCCGTAGTAGATCGAGGTCAGCACCAATACCTTTGGGGGACGGACCTGAACAGCGTTATGACCAAAACCATATAATGTAAACAATACAACTGTACAATCTGCAGCAACACTTGAGGCAGCTTAAGTTCATAACTTAAGTTGTTATTGCTGCTCTGAGTCTGGTACATCCAGTTGTATCTGTGGTGACCGACAGAAACAACGGTCTGTCCAAGTGTTTATATCAGATGATAGTTGCTAGTAGAGTTTGTTTTAAAACTGGAGGAAGAACATATCATTCATTGATTTTCCAAAACACTTAGTCCTCAAGAGGGTTGAGGGAGTGCTGGAGCTTATCCCGGCGAGCAATGGGCAAATGCAGGGTACAAAATGGACATATACTGACATATACAGATGAACGGCCATTCACTCTTATGGGTGACTTAGATTGACCAATTAACCTATTAAGTGCATGTGTTTGGATGGTGGGAGGAAGCAGGAGTACCCGGACATCCACACAGAGGGATCTCGCTGCTGTGAGACAACAGTGTTAAGAACTGCACCACTATGCTGCCTGGCACAACATCCGTTTAAATAAACATCCATGTTAGTGTGAATAGGGCATCAGTGAGACAAAACCTGTACAGAGCAGTAGAAGGAAACAAATTATTTCCTAAATTCTCTGTTGACCTAAAGGAACCTTGCTTAATTTGTCTTCCATTTCTGTATTTTCTCCCTCGCACATCGGCGAGCGTCAGACGCGAGGAAATTACGTGCGCTGCGTAAGAAATATAAGAGGATGTCATGAGAAGAATGGCAGGTGTGTGAATACTTACATAAGGCTAGGGAGCCGGTGAGCAGCAGCGATAGCAGCAGAGTGGTGACAGGCAGCAGGAGTGGCAAGGAGAGGCGAGGGACACCGCTGTTGGCCATCCTGGCTCCAGAAGGGAAGAGGGGGCAGGGAAGGGTGGGGTGGGACTGATGTTTGACCTGGCCGGAGAGCCCGAGGCCCCGACTGCGTAGGGAGGGCTGGGGTCTTCACGCAGGATGGCTTGGTTCTCTGCAAGACGACAGAGGGAAAAAAAAAAAAAAGATACTAAATATTAGACATTTTTCCATCAAATACTTCACATTTGTTTCAAAACATCAAAACTGACTCCTGTGGCTTTACACATTCATACATTTTCCACATTTCAGACAACATCAGAAACCCCTTGACACAAACACACCGAGTATTTACACACCGTGACATTCTGGTATTCTTTACACTTCTTTTTTTTTTTCTTACAGTTTCATATGTGAAAATTAGATCAATTAAACCATATTTAACGTGCGCTCCCATGCTTTGTTGCACTTTTCCAACCCCTCATTGCTGCTGACACATGAATAGAAGGAAATTAGGGTGCCAGTGACACAAGTCAAAGCAAAGTGTCACACACCCCCCATACTCTATAACCCCAACATCTAATAACCAGCATCTTACACACCTTAATTAGCAGGGAAGTCACTGTTTTCTTTCTCTTTTTTCCCCCCTAATCGCCTGATCTTGTCATTATTTGCTTATCACATTGCCTTGTAATTACACAGGCACCCAATGATATTCCAGACACCGTCTCTTTGTTTTAGTCAAATTGCCATTAATCCCCTAAGCTACACAAAGGGACCGGAGACGCCTCTATTCACACGCACACACACACCGTTCTTCCTCATTGATATGTTGAGCACAGCACAGAGTCAATACGTGGTAATACATGCTCTTTAATTAAAAAGACATAAATAAAGAGACAAAGGAAGTGAGAAGAGAGATCCATGACACAAATGTAATGAGCTAGTCAATTTCTTTCTTTTTAGTCCATTTCTGAAACAAGTATTCAGTTGGTAAATTATCTCCAACAACTTCAGAAAGGCGAGTTATGCTAAAACAAGGTGACAGATACCTTGCTTAAGTTGCACACACAGGCTTCGCAGACATCCCACAGGAGGTACTGACTGTTTCTACAAAGCTTTAAACTGTCCACTCTCTGAGGGACCGGATCACGGGATCAGGGTTCAACTCCTGTGTCAGCAAGCATCTGCCTTGTTTTTGTGTCCTTGAGCAAGACACCGAACCGCCCTCCATTTACTACTTATGTTGCAGCTCCCACGTGAGGCATAAGGATGGCTCTCCAGAAGTGAGATTAATTACCTGCACACTGGGTGGTTAACAGGGCGCTATAGTACAAACTGTGCAGACAATGTGTACTTTGTCATAAACACTCCAAAGCTGAACCTCCTCTGTACGTGCAACCTAGAGGTTAAAAGATAATATTCTATAAATGCCGGTTTACGGTTTTGATCCATCAGACAGCCACTTTCCAAACGTCCCTGAACATTTCATAAAATCCTCACCTGCTGCTTTTGACAAGTCTGTCAGTGTCTGTAATATAAACTCAGTGGACTTCAAAAATAACTGACTGGCAGTTACAGTACCGTTCAGATGTGATGGGAACCAGGAGCACACAGGCTAAAACAAAGTGACAGACAACTACAGAGGTTAAATACACCTGTGTGATAGTGACACAACAGAAGAATTCACTTAAAACATTGTTTTTACAGAATGTGTTATATTCATATTTTGTCTGTTGACTGACTTGTGAGTTACAAATTGTATCATTGTGCATGAATTTCACCAAACAATGAGTGCTTTATAACCATTAATACTAATACTATTACTAATACTATTTGCACTCATTAACAAAATGATTATTTCTTCCACGTCAAGCTACTTAAAACTCATAAGAAAGAATGTACTTTTAAAGGGGCTATAGGCCTATGTAGTATTCATGCTTACTAATTTACTATACTAAAATAATGACTTAATATTATCAATAGAGCGTTTAAAATAATGACTATGAAGTTATGCCAAAGACTCTTGAATATATTTACAATCGACAGTCTGATGATTTTATGTGACCACTAGAGAGAGTAAAAGAAAGTGACAATGTGATCAAATCTGGATGTACTGTTGTTTTCTCCACTGAACTCAGCTTTAAATTAAAACAATAGAGTTTGATGCTGAAATCCCAGTGTTTGTTTATAAAACTTATGATGGTATAAATTCACATGATGTTATTATGTTCCTAAATTCACCATTTGTTAAACTGTGACATTTCTAACCTTGTTGACAATTCAAAATATATCTTTAGTGACCACAACCATGCAGAAAACAAGTGATTTGTGGTTTTGTTGTGGCTGTTTTCTGTCTAAAAACAGAGCTAACAGAGCTGTGATGTGAAATACCGAGTAACACAGTATCCTGCACAGAGGTTTTAAGATACAGTGTTATTTTTGACGATTATCAGAATAACTGGTTATGAGTTTTTGTTTGAGGAAGAAAAATTGAAGATACCATTGTAAGGCTGTGTGTAAACAATGAGCTTTACGCTTTATTCAGTGAGTGATACTTTCCTATGTTGTTGAGAGTTCGGAATATCAATACTATATATATATATATATATACAACCTCTTTAAGGGACCATATCTGATATAATCCATAACTTTTCTCATTGAAACCCAGCACCTTAGAAAGTCAACGTACTGAATATACAAGCATCCCATATTTAATATCAACTGCAGAAGGGTCTTTAACCGACTCGACGAATATGAAGGACCATATATGGTGTTGAACATAAATCCTTATATGACTCATTTCACTATCAGGTGCATAAACGCCCCTATAGGAAGCAGATGACACTGCACTAAATGGCCAATGTAGGCAGCAGGACAGCTGATAGAAATAAAAAAAAGTTTACCAAATCACCGTTGCTTTTAGAGTGTGACAATGCCATGACTAAGGTTGGGTTAGTTTCAGACATAAAAATAACTTGGTTAGAAAAATATCATGGTTAGAGCTAAAATAAGAGGCAATTGGTACCATGGTTACAGTAACAATAGATGGTTATGTCTACAAACAGGTTGAAGTGAATGGATGAAAACAACATGTGGCAGAAGGCACGCTGAAAAAAATAAATGTTTATGCCAAAATACGCACGTATGTAGTTCGGTGTATAGCTTATGGTCTCTGACCTGAAACACACACCTATAATCAGATAGGTAGCATCAAGAACTTCAAAAACACGTGACACACACTCCAAAAAATACACACAAAAAGAGTAATCGACAATGGGTCTTTTGTGGTGACTCCACACTAGAGTGGGTGTCTTTCAGAAGCACAGCTCATCTTTCACCACAATACACAACACACACGACCAACATGTGTGTTCCTGCTTCTGTTTTTTTTTTGTTTTCTTTTCTTTTCCTCTTACCTTTCCCTGGAAGGCAGGTGATGTAATACAGAAACACAAGGGGAAAATAGGCGAGTATCATATAATCTATAGAGCTTCTGAATGGTGTCTCTATTGTCTGAGATTGTAACATTGGTGAAGGTAGAAGGTGCCAAGCCTGAAGGGAATTACTGTAGCTCTACTCAGAAGATGCCTAGGTTATCATTTATGGACCTCCCCTCAGGACAAAACTGTCTATCTCCATCTCTGGTCTCAGGGTTTCTATACACATTTCATAACATAATTACAACAGCTATTGTTGTTGGACAGACCGTTTTGCCAAACATAACCTACAGCCATGTGTGGGCTACTGTTAAACCACACTGTATATGCAGCTAAATGCGGTTTTTCTGTGAACTTTAAACAAAAGATAGAAAATAGACATAATGATATACATGCCTACACGTATTCATTATTAATTCCTTTGGAATAGGTGGTGCTAAAAACTCACTGGAGCAAAGATTTCCAAATCAGCAGCAAATACAGCTGGGGAGATGCCGGTATGTTGCTGAAGTAGTTCTTAGGTCAAAAGAAAAACACTATAAGCACAGCATGTCTCTCCTGCTATTAGCACCTCCATGGGAAAACCTGTCAACTCTTGCTAAAAGCGTGTATCACTTTCTCGCCTGAATTGGGCAGAGGAAAGATGGCGTATTTAGCATTCTGGCAAAGCAAGCAGAGAGGCCAATCGATTTATAAATCCTTACCATTACCCTTGCTGCTTTCACATTATAGGCTGTGATCAAGAGGAAACTGCTAATGGTCAGGTTTTGCAGGTTTCAATGTCACTAGGATGACTTCAACAACTTACTCATTTCTAACTGAACTCAAGCTAAGTTTATGGATAGTATTGTGCACACTATGTTATCACCGCTTAAGTGTGTGTGTGCCTCTCTTAACAACTGTGCTAATCCTCTAAAACAAATAAATATGCTGAAAATATTAACACTAATCTGCTGCAGTCTTGGTAGTTTAGTCTAATGTTGTGAACACTTAGTAACAGTTACGATTATGGTGTGAATGCAACACATTATGCACAAATTTCTGTTTATTAGTGAATCTGCTGAAAGTAGCATATTTTTTTCCAGAGGAGTTGCTCTGTTGATCCATGTTTCAAAAGTAAATGAATATATTGCAGTGTACATAATGTCAATATATGGTGCACAGGTCATTACAGTATGAATTAGAAATATAAAAAGGCTGCATTTATAGTGAAGTCTGACCTCTAGTGGACAAAACCTTTTTACATACAGCTTTAAACAAATGAATAATAAGTACTGCAATGACAAAAGCGTCGTTTTAAGATGTAGTCTTATTATCGGTAACTCCAGGTCCATTTAACCCTGGCCTATCCCCACCCGTATGAGATGAATATATTCTAAGGTAAAAGTGTTTTCCCCAGTGCAAAAGCGGCCCATCAACATATTAAGCTTCGCCCAGGCTTTGGTAATTACTGGAAAAATGGCAGCACAATTTCCACTGAGTGGTAGCAGACAGTGGCTATCAAGGACTCCCGGTTCCACAAAGATGAGCTTCAAATTCACCTCATTTCCCCATGCAATATTGATACTAATGCATTTGATTACTGAGACTGATAAGGGCAGCAAAGAATAGGGGGTGATGATGAGATGGGAATTTGTGCCATAGGCATGAAATGAGAACAGGATCAGTAGATACAACATATGTCCACGCGAACACCTTCATTCAACGCAATGAGTTAAAAAAAAAAAACAAAAAAAACCAACAAATTCATGCTCATGCTACGTGCGGCCATGTGGAAACTGAAGACGGACTATTTTCATTCTTACATGTACTCGGTTAAAACACAATTCCCCACTTACACACTAACACTAACAACTACTTATCACCTGGGGGACCACATCAATAATCTCTTTTATGAGGTGAACACAGAGCTTACTTGATACACACAGTACAAAAAACCCAAGTTTAGTCGGGCTTGATGATCAAAATTGAGTGTTTGGTATCCGGGGCTTCAAAAACAATACAAGTTTTTAAGGTTATTCTAGTTCAAAAATGAATAAAAGTCAGTTTTAATTCATTGTTTGGTTTCTCAAGTGAGCGCATCAAAAATACATGTATACCTAATACCTCCAGGACTCCCTGCTGGAGTCGGGTATGTTATTGATTCTCCTCTGCATTGTAATGTTAAGGAAGAGGTTTTTTTTTTTTTATATGTGAAATGTTGGCAGCTCATCACGGTCTAAGCACGGACAAGTCTCCCTCCTGCGGTCCAGGTTTATTCGCTTCTCAAAAGCTGGGACTCCAAGGACGTAAGCAGCTTATGAAATCAGCGTCTAAAAGTTACTCTTCTATACTGGACAAACAAAATGGGCTTGTAAAATGTATGTTAGTGCCCAAAACGAGGACACCGATGACAAAAACCCACAGTAAGTATCTCCCATCCCAAATCAATCCTTAAGTGGTCCTCCAATCCAACTCCTGGCATCTATGTTAGATTTTAATCCTGCAATCAAATGAGGTGATGCAAGTCTGAAAATGTCCCCATCTTTCTAGTAATCAAACCTAATGCATTTCATAGGCAACGGTAATATGCATAATATACCTTAATATACACTGCACTTGCCACTTTGCTCAACTAAGCAACCTAACACACCGTATATCCTCATTATAATGCTGTAGTTTGAACATTTTCATTATATAAATTAAGTTCTACCAATTACTTCCATCCTACAAATGGATCCGTTGTTTTAATTCAGATGTATTTGCACAGGGAAGGTTTTACTAACAGTGCCTACAGTAGGTGTGGACTACAGCTGCATAGAAAGGAAAAAAACTGGAAGAAAATAATGCCTTTTCCTTTGCAGTGTTCAAGCTTAGTGCTGTCTACACTTGAATATCTGCTGGCTGTTTGCATTCAGCCTTCAGCCTCTGTCTCTCCCTCTGCAGTCTTTTCACCTTAGATTAAGTTTTTATGCGTCAGGCCTGAGTTACAGGCTCTTACCTCCACTCATTTACTGCCTTTCATTTCATACCAGAAGAACAACAACACACATGTAAGAAGCAGGTCAATTCAGTGTAATTGTGTGTGTGTTTATTGTACTGTATGTATGGCTCTATGTCAGTGTATGTGGCTCTATAAACTAGAATGACTTGTATTGGTTGCCATGACCAATAAAGGCGTTTCTGATAGAACACAATTGTGTGAATGATTTAGATCCAAGGTGGACATTTAACAGCATCATCACTGATTCAGACAAAATACGAATTATGGTCACAATCTCCCTTTCTGTTCCTAAATTACGGTTTTGTATAATGACCAGAAAAGGATTAATAATTAAAATCTTTGAGAGTTTGGTTCCGAAATGTCTCCACTATTAACATGATTTTATAAAATTTTGTTATAATTAGTATATGAATGTTTGACTTAGGTAAAAATGTATCATCATTTCATCCTAATAAATCTGAAGATATGTTCCTGAGATATCATGTTCACAAGAATCAGATGGAAAGGCAGACAACCTGAAAATATTCTCCCTCCAGGGACTGTTGTTGCCACAGAAGTATAACAAAACTCCATTTTTGTGTATGCATTCATACATACATAATATGAGTAATTTATTTTTATTTAATTACACACAGACAGCACATTAACATATAGTAGTAGCTCAACCTTATATATTTTTTTTTTATTTGCATGTACAATACATAGCCTACGTGTTCAGGCGATTGTATGCTCTTTAATGTGTTCATATGGCATTTAAGTGTGTAATAATACAATGCATATTCATTTATGTCTGTGCCCATATAATTTATTCGTTTTTGTATATTACTCTCTGGGTAGTGTGTGTGTTGTGAAGCAGAGGTATACTTAGACACACATACTGCACACCCGTACCTCAGCTGTAAAACAAGTATATAGCAACCATCTGTTTTTACCGTGCTGAAATCCAAACTATATTGATTCCATGTGTCATTGGTAAGATTCTCCCCTTTCTCACATTTTCTCTAGCTCATTGTACCATTTTCACTTTCTGCATGAACATATTGGTTTTAATTAACTGCAAAATCTACCGTGAGGAAAAAAAAAGGGGGGAAAAACATATAACCCTGTGTTGTGATAGTTAAAAAACAAACACAAAGACTGTAATAATGAAAAAATGGCATGTACATCTGTATAGGAGTGTGTTCTAAACATATCCTCTTGATCAGTCGTCCTTCAAATCCACCATCTCTGTTTTCTTTCCCTCCATCTAACCTCCTTCCCCTTCTTCATTTCCTCTCCCTTCTTCCCTTCCCCCTCAAACTCATGCATACTAAACTATGCTTGCATTGCAGATGTTTGGTAGGGAATCACATGAATTTGCATGGAACTGCAGGACTATTATGTAAATGCCCGTGTGTATCTACCACCCTGCTTCACTCTTTCATTGCCGTCTGCAGCATCCTAAGAAATCTGAGTTGGAGGAATCTGAAATAAAGTAAATCTGTCATTAACCACCATGTGGGAGGAAGTCTCAGTCAAATATGGAGAGCTTACACAAACATATACATAGGTCTTAAAAGATGTTGCTCATGTCAACATCATAAGAATTTAGCCGCAATGCTAAGATATTTCCAATGCAACAGGTAGACAGTGCTGAGACGTGCGACATTAGTCAGAGGGAAACTGCAGAATCAGTCTGTTTAGAAAAAGATGAAAGAATGTAACAGCGACGCTTGAGCACTTCTCTTTGCCTAAAGTGAAGGTTGTTTGCGTAGGTAGGGAGAACTGCGCCACCGTGACCTCATTAAGAGACTGCAGATTGCCCTGCCCTGGCAACCTCTCCTTGGAGTAGCTTTCCCATGAGCCTTTGGCCTCAACTGTTCCCAACCTCCCCACCCCAGAAATGGTGCTCGACACCTCAGAGACACCTTGTGTCTGCCATCTGCTATCCCCCTGAGAACACGGCAACCTTTTACTGGGATCTTATGAACTAGAGAGGAATTTAGTTACAAAGCCCTGATAAAACTCACCTTAAGTTTTACTTCAAGCTTAGAAGTTGTCAACTTTTGTTGCGCAAAGGTTGTGCCTTACAAATTACAGCATTTTGTGTCAGGCCATGAAAAAAATAGTTTCTTCGAGCTGAGTATTAATAGTGTTTGTATATAGTGCTCTATCGGACAGAGAGACTTGTGAGTCTGACTAACTCCAAAAGGAACCACAGAGGTTTCAGACTAAATTACGATAAACCCACTGAATCCTCATGCTTTTGTTTTTCTCCTGGTGTTGCCCTAAGTTCGATCAGCAGGAAATAGGTTTACTCTGGACATTATGAGTCTGCTCTGTCCTTCCAATAAACACTCAGGGCTATAAGCCTGGAATCCACCTCGGTTGAGGTTGAGTGCACACCAACAAGCATCAGGGTCATGCAGTGTGGGCGAACGGGTTGGCAGCTGGGAGGCAGGAGTGGCGAGCTGACCTCCTAAATGTGGACTTTATTGTGCAGCCATTTTGTTTACCACTCAGGAGTGACATGTTATCCGTCTCCCATATAACCTCACCATAGTCTGACACCACAAGACACCAGATAAAATCTACTCCCAAACCAGGGGAAAACTTGTTTTTGCTTTCTGCCTCCACTGGTCTATTCGGTCGATTTATGTCAGGGGTTGTCAACAATATAAAGAGCCGTTTTTGGCCAGAATGAAGAAAAACGATGTGTTTGGAGCAGCAAAAAAAAAAAAATCTGGACCCTTTAAATGCAGGTACTATGTGACACAGATGACATATTACGAATACTTCAGAATTTGCTGTTAGGATTTAGGATAATGGCATTAGGGCTGCGACAAAGCAAAATGTTATTAATTTGTTAATTTTAGCAGAGCTACAGGGCACTTCTGTGGAGGGGCTCGAGATCCACATGCGGCTTAGGAATCCTGGGATGCCTACCTCTGCTCTTTGACAACAACCATAAATGTTGGAGTTGACAGGTGACACCGAGTGTGAAAGCCATCACTTTGATTAGTAAAGTGTTGTAGGGGAGGTGGTTATTCACAGTATATGGGAGGTATTTAATTATAGGACACAGCACAGCTCACAGTTGGAAACTTGGTAATAAAGGGTTAGGTGGGAGGTGGGAGTCTTTAACAAAGAGGCAGTTGGAAGGCGATGTGAGTGCGTGAGTGGGTCGGTGACGTACAGAACTGGAGAAGGTAAAGGGAGGGGCTGGGGGAGTGACATCAGCTCCTGGACCTCTGCCAACAGAATCAGACAAGTATCACACTGGCTGGCCACAGGCTGGAGTGGCCTCTATAAACCGCCACACAAGGAGGAATGACGCTTTGGAAGGACAGCTGGAACAGTTGGGAAAGCATTTATATTCATTCTGGAAATGGGATGCGGATAGGAGGGAATGAGATTATTCTAAGTGAGCGAAGAGGAGGCAGAGGAGGAAAGGACTGGCAGACCAGGGTGTTTAGAAAACGTCTCCAAAACTCCTCTGTGTAATTGGCAGGAGTCACCATGTAACATTTGCTGTGTGGTTTGAGAAGTTTCATTTCCAAAACGAGATGCATGCTATTTGAAAAACGGTGACACCTACACAACAAAATGACTGTTGGCAAAGCATGTTAACAGAATTCGCAACTCATGGAAAGTAGAGCTCCCTTTGACCCTTTACTTTAAAAACTTAACATTGCAATGATATCCCGAAACAAATGATTAATGATCCAATTTAGAATCAGATTTGCTATCAGATTGCAGTGCTAAAGGGGGATATCGCATCAAGATGGATCATAAGAACATGTATCCAACCAGTGACACCGGCGTTATGTCTACTATCTGTGACTGAATCAACAGTAACATGTTTGATTACTTATTAATCAAAAATTTAAATGCACCATCGAGTGTCATTGTTTTTAACTACAATTTTTAGGTTTTGTGTTTGTTGTGTCTTCTTTCCTCTGTTCATATGAATGGACCTTTGGCCAGAAACATCATCCTGCAAAACAAAATATTCCCGGTTTCCTTTAACTATGAACTCAAACTGTAATTCTCATGCACTCTAACAGTGATCTGTCAGCTAAATATAATATGAGGAGCGAAGGGTTCATTACTAAAGCATTCTTGAAGCTTTTTAATAAGTCATGTGTGTCTCAAAAGTGCAGAGAGAAAGAAGAACAACAAATATACACGTGCACATGTTCGTATTTTGTACACACACTGATAAGGAAATACATTTGAACACACATGGGTAAAACTTGTTGCCTCTGTTGATAAAGAGGCTTCTCTTCATCAAGGGTGGTCATCTTATTCAAGCCTCTTTTTT
This sequence comes from Apogon talboti, assembly GCA_037367365.1. Classification (NCBI taxonomy): domain Eukaryota; kingdom Metazoa; phylum Chordata; class Actinopteri; order Kurtiformes; family Apogonidae; genus Apogon; species Apogon talboti. The sequence goes on along the minus strand of JAPQRQ010000019.1, from coordinate 12,133,857 downwards.
TTGCCTGGGAATTAATTGAAAATTGAGTTAATCCTAGCAATTTACTTCTGAAACTGAGCCAAAGCCCATCAGCTGGCTAAGTACTACTTAACAATATCACAGTAGTAGCCAGAGTTTCTAAGATTAAATTGTGCAAACTGCGCATGTTAAATTGGACGTATTTTTCAATATATTTCCATTTGTATTGTAATCTGATAATTGACTGAAAGAAATAGCCAACATGAAAATTATGAATCGCAATATTAAATTTACATTTCCCATCGCTGAGCAGCACTGTGGACTGAAGTCGTATATAAAACTGCTGTGTTTTCATTCTACTCGACTAAAATGACTATGAATCTGATTACATGGTTCAGTGTGCAAGAAAGAAGATAAACACACTACCATAGCAATTAGTGTTGTGCAACTCCATGTGCAGCAGGCTGTGGTTAGACCCCGTTTGGGCTGGAGGTTAGGGGAGTGCCTGTACCCCTGTCAATCACACAGCATTGTAAAGAGCAGACACAGATGGCGAAGTTGACCCACACTGTCTTTCAGCCTGTCAGTCCAGCCATCACCATCCAACCACCAAGTACTAGCAGTAAAAGCCTGGGAAAGACAACTGTTTTTTACGGCCGCAAAGCATTGGAAGAACAGACAGCAGCAAGTGTGATACTTCAACTGGACACGTGCTACAAATAACCCAAGACCTGCGCTCTAATAAGCTGTGATAAAGCCAACCAGACATTTAAAATAGAGTAAAAACTGGCAGAAAATGAAGACATATTACAACCCAGAGATTCCTTTTCAATGACCTTTTCAAGACAACTGTACCAAAAAAAGACAAGTCAGTTGTGTGAAATAAGCGAGCTGTTGTTGCAATGGCGTGTCACGAAGTCAAATATCTGAAATTCAAATTTACTACGGACTGAAATTAAACCTCAGGAAAAAATAAACATTCAATTTATTCTTCCTGGAATCGCAGTAAAAAATCCCCCAAGTGTTCCTAGATAACAATCAGAGAGCCAACTGCGAAAAGTCCCAGTTCTTTGGCTGAATATTTCTTCATGTGACCTGTTGAGTGTTTAGCCATTGGCAGACGCTGTATGGGTAGGGGGTATTCAGTGGGAAGTAATAATGTGACATTATCCATATTAATGCATTTCTCGACAAAAAAAAACTACTGAAACAGAGAGGCTGTGTTGTCCACTGGCCTTACGTTCCTCCCACCCACTGGAATAAAGAGTTTGTTTGTTTGACAGACAGAAAGTAATTGTGGAAGACTTGTATGGTAAAAACAGAGAAAGGCAGTGAATGCAACACCATGACGTTTCCACAAAATGTGCACATAAGGTCAAATTCAAGTACTTTTCAAGCGCTTTTAAGGGCCATTTTTGAATTTTTCCAGCACAGCATCTTATCACTGGGGTAAAATACGTATCTACAGGAAAATATATACTCAGGATTATTTTTTTTCACTTTTTATCACAATGATGTACACTGTATTACGCTATAAACATCTAAAACTGTGTTTAATAATAGCAAAAAGTTCAGAAATTAGAGGACAACACAAAGGTTCATCCAAACAAAGGGAAGACACATGGCGTTCTTCAGGTACACTCACACCGAGCCAAAGATTAAAATAAAAAATGTACATGGAGTCGACCTGAGAGCACTTTATTTTTCAAAATGTATCACCTCTCTTTAGGTAGCTTTGGCTTTCCATCTAACCTGGCAGAGTTAATATCAAAAAATAAATAAATAAACCGCATCATATGGTTAGAATTGCAAGCACTTTTGAGCACTTCAACTGAAATTCAAGCACTTTCCAGACCTTGAAAATGCAACATTGAAATTCGACCACCTTCAAGGACTTCAAGCACCTGCACAAACCCTGAACGTAAATATGCAGATGCTTTTCGGAGATGTGTGTCCATGTCACTTGCTGTAGTGTGTCATTCGTCTGATCGCTCCTCTGGCATTTGACCCTTTCACTCAGACCACTGACCACCACAGCCCCTCACTCCCTCTCTTTGTGCATTTTGACTTGAGAATGAATTTCAGAGGGGCCAAGAAGGGGTGTGTGTGTGTGTGTGTGTGTAGGGGGGGGGGGCAGGATAACAGGCTGGAGTGTTGAGGTCAAAGGTGAGAGGTCAGACAGCTGGTAAACCTCTTTAAATTCTCTTTTTCTTTTTAACACGTACACATTCCTTCACAGCAGGGCACTGCCAGCTAGCTAGCAATCTATCCCTGTCTGATTTAAGTCTGCGTGTGAAGCGTATGAACATGTTTTTGTACACCGTCCGAATGCGAGTCAGTCTCCTGCCTTGGTATGTGTATGAAATATCATATTTTTTGGGAGAGACAAGAGCAAATTATTCGAAACAGCAACACCGTGGCAGAGATGGGGGTGCGGAGGGGGTACTGGGTTTGTTTGTTTTTTTCCCAGCATCTAGTACCCACGCTGATTTTAAGTGGTGGAAGAGTGGGAGTGGGGGGCTTTTAAGTCCTGCAACTAATGCATAAACAAGACCCCCTTCTCTGTCTCATTCTCTTTCATTTCCTCTGTGTTTGTCATTTTTCCACTCTGCACACCCATGCTGTGTATTGTTGTGCTGTGAGCTGTGTGCGTGGAATGAGGTGGGGGGGGGAGTAGAGAAAGAGCAAGATAGCTCCACTCTCCTGCTGTAACTTGAAAAGAATGTGACACGCTCACCCAGCCAGGGGAGCCACGCACATAAACATACGTGGTTGTGTATCGGAACATCACAGTAGGCGAATCAACATCCAGAACAGATTGGTCTAATCGATGGATGAGTCTCATGAAGAGGTGGTAAGTGGATTTATGAAAGACAGTTGAATAGATCACACCGGGCCCAGACACAGTTGACCTCACCATCAGTTCAGACTGCAGACAGAAACTGTGAGAAAATAAAAATACTAAGTCTGCAGAGTAAGTGCTTGATGCAGCAGTTGGCACATCGAGTGCTTAGCTCAAGAGCACTTTGGCAGTAATAGGGGGTATTGTAATTCCTGCCCCCTTGAATCAGCAGCTCATGGCTCAAACAAAATCTCCTACTGCAGGATTAAAGCCGAAACCTTGCAATTTTACTGATTTTCAATATACGCCAGTTGGAGACAACCGGCGCAATCTCACCAAGAAGCCACTCAGCTGGAAGTTGTGAGATGTTTTTCCATTGTAATCTTATTATGGATTACAGTGTTTTCACTATGTAATCCATGACAAAGCTCAAGTCAAGTCTCAAGGCAGATTTTCTATTGTTTTGGATGTCTCCGATAGGGTTTGGACATGGATTTCTTTTGGCTTTGGACGCTAGTGTCTTAGGTGATGAGTGGACTTTTGTAAACAACCTTAACAATGTTTTTTTTTTTTTGGGCTCTTCCCAGCATGCATTCTAATCTCCTGATTCTTCCTTGAGGAGCTATCTGAGGTAAACAAAACACTATGGGAGATGCCAAACCACCACCAGTTCCCAAAAGAAGACGAAATGTTTCTCCTGTTGTTTTGTCATTTAGGAGTACACTCTGGGGCTTTTCCCCGGTGTTCTTTGCCAAAAAAAAAAAAAAATCAGCATCACTGGCCAAGTATGATGTTGTCGACCCATTTGATGCAGTAAGTGATGAAAGGTCGAACCGAGCAAAGTTGTAGCCTCATATTTTCACTTTATTGATTTATTGCATGTGTAATTGCAGACAGGGCCATACTCTACAACTTTAGAAGACTTAAAATGCACATATGACAGCCTGTTAAGTACATGTTAGAAGTTAACACCATGAAAATTAAGGCATGAGAGAGATTTTAAAAAGGGTGGAAATGGGCCCAGATGTACCACCAAGGTAATTAATCATGAGAAAAGAGTGACAGAGTGAACAAAAATTGAGAAGAAACATCCAAAATGACATCCAAGTCTGCCCGCGCTACCACCAGGCTGCTCATCTTCTTGGCACCAGACAGAGTGCTGGCTTTCATTCAACCAAGAGGCCCATTTTTCTCCGGTCCTTTTATGTTTCTTTTTGTGTTTTTTTTTTTCCCTCCCTCCACCATAAGAGTTGTGTACAACTCGTTCGCTTGCTCGCTTCGCATTTTTGTATCACCCTCGCTCGCTTTTTCTTTATTGGATTGAAAAAGACGGCTGGTTTTTCCAAAGCCTTCGGGCCTTGAAATGCATGCAGGCTGGAATCCAAAGCTCCTAATCACAGCTAAGGGAATAGGCTGACTGGAGAGTCACGATTCGTGGCAAGGGAGGAATAGAGGAAGAGAGGGAGGAAAGAAGAAGACGGGGCTGAGGAGGAGGTGAAAACTGAAAAAAAAGAAAAAAAAAAGAGTGGGAGTGGGAAGGAAATGACAATCACGAGAAACAATATATTTTTAGGCATTGGCTAGACGGAGCACGAGCCAATAAGCTATTTCTACCGGTGACAGTTTAGCTCTTGATTAAGGCTGGATTGAAGGCCTTGTCTAATGGAATGTGTTACAGTGAGTTTTGTGTGGGGTGTACTTCACAGAATGTGTAGTTTAGTCTGAATGCGTGCGTGCGTGTGTCTCATAACACAGCATCTGTGCGTGAACACCTCCGCAGGAACGTGTGTGGTGGTGCCAATGTGTCTTCATGTACAGTTTATATGCGTATGATATGCGACTTTATGCGTGCGTTTGTGGCCTGCCACTCCGGTGCACCTCAAGCTGTTCAGCTGTCGTCAAGCTCTCTCAGCAAGATACAGGCTGCTCCATCTGGTCAACCCACCCCTCCTCTGTCTTCCCTTGAGAATCACTGTGTGTGTGTGAGTATGCGCTGCCTGCTTGTATATGTGTGCAAGTGTGCATGAGTGTGGCTTTTACTACCGTGTGCACAAAAGGAAACACACACACATACACTGGGTTATGCAATGTTACAGAGTACTTACTACCTATCCACTTATCCCCCTGCGCTGACAGAGACACACACACACACACACACACAACAGCTTAACCTGTACTGTAAAATTAATCAGTATTCTATTACCCTTTCATTCCCCCCCCATTTCAACCCAGTGTTTGCTGGCATGATAGCAAGAAAGCCTCGGAGGTAAATTAGAGACAATAACACAAAATGAGCGGATGGAGAGTCAACAAGACAAAGCTCAAAAGCTACTCAGTCTGACAGTACATGTGTACGAGGATGACCGTGGCTCAATACCAGCTTTGCGAAGCATAATTTGTGTGCGGCAGAATTATGCTCCAATATTTAGACTCATGTAGTTTTACAAATGCGTATTTTTTCAAACTTGTACAACACTGAACTTAATATTCAGTCATTCATCATGGTTTTCAGTCTATAGAGAGTAAAAGAAATGAATGGGTAGAGAAATTCCCTTTTTTTTCTCCCTGCAGATTCTTTCTACTGGTGCGATATCAAAAACGTGACAAAGATACAAAAAAAGCGGTTGTTAGGGAGAACAAGACATGAAAGAACAAAAGGAAGATACACAAGCAAGGGCAGACGCAAAATACAAAGTGTGGATAATGTCTTTGTCAAGATAGAATGGAAGATAAGCCATTATTTTATTCAAAGGATGCCAAAATGACAAAATACATAAAATGAATGTTTTTGTTGCTTTCATCTACAGCCAAGTTAATTACTGAAATGACAGCACCAGACAGTATCCTCTTTCTTTTAGAGATAATGAACAATTAAGTACAGGAAGTGCCACAAGAATCTATGATCTTTATATTTTTTAGACTAAATCCTTCGTTTCGTAGGGATTCATGCCCCAGATATTAAATGTGGGCATGATTTAACTGTACGGCAATTGTGTGCTTGTTTGTCACTAACAAGGCCTCTGGAGACAACCTCAGTCTGTTGGGATTCAGGAAGAGCTTGTAGCCAGGTCGAGTCATGAATGAACCAAGAGCAACAACAGCTATATCCAGCATTTTCCAACGGAGTGGCAGTGTGTGTGTGTGTGTGTGTGTGTGTGTGTGTGTGTGTGTGTGTCTGTGTAAGGGTCAGGCAACTTCAGAGCAGCAGTGCAGCTGGCTGCCATCTCCCTGTACCATGGAAATGTGAACCAGCTGTCCACTCATCCTTCATCATCCTCAGCAGATAACACTGGGGCCATTGTGCAGTCCAACACACTGACACACACACAGTTACACACACACACACACACACACACACACACACACACACTAACTTTCTCTTTAGTTACTCCTTTCATTACCTTATTATCCTATTTTTTTGCATGTATTAATTTTTTCTCTTCACTATCCCTGTTCTATGTTTTGGAAGTGTCTGTAGTGCTGTCTATCAGGATAATTTAGTCTAATATTAAACGTAAAAGTAATAATTAGCCATACAGCAAATGCATCAATCTGTATCCTACCCACACATGGTGATGCTGATTTATTTATTTATTTATTTATTTATTTTGCTAGTGGAAATGTACTGACACACTGAAAATACTCCATTAATGTCCCTGAATTTTATGTCACTACCATCTTGGTTAAACAAACAAGAAATAAGTGTCGCTGTCTGCACTGAAAACAGGAAGAAATAAAACTGGAGCTGTCTTAAAAGATCCAGTGACCGTGATCTCACAATTGTACGGAGTGTGTCGGTAGAAAAAAATTATAAATAACAGCACTGTCAAAACCTTTCTACTAAGCTATTGTTAGTTTTAAAAGGCCCATTTATCAGTGTAAATACAGTATTTTTCATGAGAGCATTGTTCCAACCAATGACAAAGGCTTTCATGGATATATATTATTCCTATTGCTAGTGCAGTGAGCTCATTTCAGGCCATTTATAGCAATACTTCAACGTCTAAATGTAAGTTCAGTCCACATTAGGGTTTGTGTAACAACATAAACATGTTAAAGTGAAAATCTTATTGGCTCATTATTTAACTATGGGGCAAAACTGTCCACAACAATATGGATGATAATTGCAAACACAGCAGCTGTATATACACAAAAATATGGACATGTTTGTTTACAGCTTTTAGATATGATCAAAATATTGTTATAAGTCCATTCCTAGAATAATAATGCAAGATTTGTGCATTCTGAGCTTTTAGTTAAGGGAATAATAACCCTTTTTCACACTTGAACATAGTAGGTGACAGCAATTTACTTGAAAACTGGACTCTAATCCACTCACTATTAAGTGAAAACAACCCCATGAATCTTGTTTTCATATTATGCACAAATGAAATCAGAATTATGAACTGGAAGCTTAACAACAGCAAAATATATCTAGTGCAAAAAGTCGTCTGCTTTCTGCCCTTCTGTTACCATCATACTTTAAGGTCGCCATCAATTATATGAACTAAAAACCCAATAAATTAGATTACTGTGAAAAAGCATTCTTACTTGCTGCAGTTTTAAATGTAAACAACAAATACCATGTCCCACAAGACACCCCAAAAAATCATGCAGATTTTAAATAAATAATATTTTATGCATACTTTAATCAGCCACTAGCGTTAATTGGCTTGATTTTTTCGCACAAACATGTTTTTTTGGATGCAGTGGTTCAGTAAGTTTACCTCAGGGTTTCTTCAGGCTTCTGTTTTTGTCTATTTTTCTATAAATGTTGTCATTCAATCTCTCCTGCACCACATGCCCTCCCTTAATTCCTTAGAGGATCACTTGTTTTCCTTCGATTTTTTTTTTTCCTCAAACTTGCCTCACTGCTTCGTTCCGTTTCCATCCTCATCACTTTCTCCCCTCCCATCCTCCCTCTCATCTTAACATCACTCATGTGTCTGCAGTTTTTTTGGGTTTTTTTTTTCCTTTTTGTTTGTTTGTTCTACTTCTTTCTCTCCATCCACCCCCATTCTGCCAGGCTTTCACTCCTCTGTGAGCAGAGGAAGAGAAGAAAATAACAACATGGTGACTTGTCTTCACACAGAAATGCTAACAGTGACGGGGTCAGGATAAACGCTCATACCAGACAAAAGCACATCCGTTTGACTGTGTAAAAACCAACACCTGCACACACTGAATTTAGCTGGAGAAAACTACACATTGCACAAACGACACAGACACACAGACAACGCGCAATCGTGAAAGAAGACGGATTTGCGCTAAAACCAAACAGTGATCCCCTCACAGGCGTCCTCGTCCTCATCGTCATTAAAAGGGAAGAAAGCCTGTTGTTTGGCCCTGTGGAGTAATGAGTAGGCGGGAAGATGGGTCGAGTGGGAGCGAGGGGTGGGGAGTGATCAAATGACACCCTGACATTTGAGCCTGAAACAAACGAATCGATCATGATTAAATTATTCATCTGTCTGTTTACCATGGAAATGGAAGGGTTTGGAGGATATGAAGTGGAGGAGGGACCGACATAAAGGCACTGGGTAGAGAGAGAGAGAGAGAGAGAGAGAGAGAGAGAGAGAGAGAGAGAGAGAGAGAGAGAGAGAGAGGGGCTAGGGAAAGTGGAAGCAACTACCTACCTATCTACCTAAGGTGATTTAAAATGAGGACCTGATGTATAGAAAGGGTTTACCTCTTGTGGTTTCATAATAGCGATATAATATTCCTACAAGTGTGCTTCATTGATACTCAATAATTAATCTGCAGCCACTTTGCAGTTTGCAATTTTTATCTGACACGGTACATTCAATGTTATTAATTTACCCAAGGTAGTGTCTTCCAATTTCTTCTGCTGTCAGACTAAAAATAGGCTTTTAATGGATGCAGTATTTTTAAAATTTGACTTGCATTGGATTTCAGTTAATAGAATCATTACCAGACTGATATATTGTGCATGATTGGACATTCTTTAATTGTATTAGCCGCAGTAATCATTATTTGACTGACTGTGATATTAATTGATAGCAGACTGCACACATGCTTTCCTTCAATTGCAGGTAATAGAGGCTTTGGAAATGGCCTTGCTAAAGCACACAATTAAAAATAGATTTTTTTTTTTTTTATTTTTTAAACTTGCCTCATGTCGTCATATGCAATAGCAATGGAAACATGTAAAAGAAAACAAACCACAGCTCTCGCAGACCCTTTGTAATAAAATATATGCACAGAAACTGTCCAAAATAATTTAACTGTGATTTTATAATTTATGTGAGGCCTAAATGTCAAAAGATGGGTGTGCACACTCTCAAATGCAAACACATAATTATGCACACGCACAGTTTGACAAAAAGGTACATTATACTTCGTACCATCAGAGTTCTTTGGTTTGTCCAGAAACTCAATATGGCTGCCGTCTTGCCCCCCCACTCCCGAGCCTACTGCATTCCACAGATAGAATAGATGGCCCTGCTTTGGATGACATTTTAATGAGTGTGTGTGGGAGACAGCCTCTAAGAGGGTGATGATAGAAGGACACACACACACACTCACACACAAGTGCATGGATGTACACAAAGACTAATGCAAACAAGCACAAAGAGCTACTATGCCAAGTGTCGCTTTCATGCACATACACACATCAAGACACACATGAACACAAAGTACTATTACGGACATATATGGGGACACACACACAGAAAACAAAGACTCCTATTGTGTAAATCTTTATCCACAACAATACAGGTCTTTGCTACAAACAAATTATTTGATAATCACTGCAAACAACTCTCTAGCATCTCTATATTGACACACAAACAGTTAACGGAGCACTGAGCCCGGGCTCAATGGCTGCCATATCTTGACACCTATTGTGTATATGAGGTAGAAATCAGCAAAGCCAACCAAACCCCTTTGAATTGTGGGAGAAAAATACAATAATGAATAGTTTATTATAAATCATACATCTGCATTTTCTAGTCATGGTACCATGATGCGTGTTTAACGCTACATTAGTCCCTTTTCCACCAGCTTTACCTGGAAGTTTTATTTCCAGGAATTCATTTACCTGGGTAAAATAATTACTGATAATCTGTGTGGTTTGAGTTTCCTCACCAAAGTAAAGCTGTGTAAAATGTATTCAAATCAACTTGATGATGTATGAGGGAGTGGTAAAAGACACTGCACTACACCTCCAGTCCAGTAGGTGGCGGTAAGAAAAAACTGAAGGTCAAACAAGCACAATGACACCATAAACGTCTACCAACAACCCGCATCATCATTTGTACAAAAAAATACTTGCAAGTTGTTCTGGTGTTCCTTGTGTTTTACTACATCCTAAATAAAACCATGTGACATGCATGGAAAAGCTGTAGACACACACTGGCTTAAACATGGCAAGTGAACGCAAGTGCAGAATGCTGCAAGTATTTTTTATCAATTTTATTATTATTTTTTCAGTTTCAGGGTTGAGAGAAAGTTTTTTCCCCAGGTAATTTTAGTGGAAATGTGTTTAAGTTTTTAAAATCCCAGGCAAATGATAAAACCTTCTGCAGTGGAAAAGGAACTATTGTATGAACTTCTGCTGTGTCCAATTTGCAAGTGAAAAAACATTCTCATTCATCTCATAATCTCTTTTAAAAGATATAACAAACTACCCTTTTATATCCCTAAACATACTCATTAATGATGTACTTTTGTTGTATGAATTGCACCACTTTGCACACTGCTCTCATAACCTTTATCGTCTCTATCCTTGGCTAGGAAACAGTGGTTAAAAATAGTGTTGTCAGCTAATATTTAAGGTAGAACCTTATGTGGTATACTTAAAACGTATAGATTAATAGATCAATGAAGAGATAAAAACAAAGCAGAGAACTGTGTTGACACATCATTTCTTAGTGTGTATCCACAGATAGTTAACCTCAGCAGTGGCAGATTATATTAACCTTTTAGAGGAGGCTTATGCATATGGTAGAACGACAGAGTAGAGGTAGAGAGAGAGAGAGAGAGAGAGAGAGCGAGCGAGCTACAGAGCTGTAGTATAGCCAATGAGTTGAATTAATGAAATTGTAGGCATCTGCATGGCTGCACATTTTGACTGGGCTTTGTATGAGGACAGAGGGAGAGAGGGAGCGAAAGAGAGAAGAAATGGGGAGTGAGGAGGTCATGTCAAGCAAAAGGGTTGAAACACACACATGCACACACACACACACGCATCCACGCCTGTTACCGCTGAAAGCCTTGAATCTTCGACTCCCCAGTTATAACCTTCAATTAACCTTCCTACAGAATACGAGAGTGTGTGTGAGTGGATGAATGTGTGTGTGCATGTACCTCCACATTCACTCTCAAGCATCTGCTTTCATTAGCCAAAAATCAATTTTACCACAACCTAAACCCCCACCTCTCTGGTGGGTACACATCTGAACCTCATTGGAATTCAAAACACTAAAAACACACATTTCGTTATTAGTTTAGTGCTGTTACACTCTTGACATCCAGCTCAACACACACACACACACACACGGCTATACCATAACACATGTATGCTCAGTCAAAGGCTATGTACGTCCTCTTCAGTCTCAGTCAGACTAGTGGCTATCCATATTCATGACATGAATACACACAGTAAAACATCTCAAAAGGCAGCCTGAAATGCAATGAATAGCAAATTCATTCATATGTGCCATACAGTGACACTCAGGAGGTGAACATTTGACCTATCGGGCCATGTATTTACACCATTTGGCCAATCACATGGAGCTCTAACTAGTTGGAATTAATTGGTGTCAAATGATGGAAACTGTGAAGTTTGTTAGCATGATGAGGAAGGAGTGAGGACGGAGGGAAATTCCCTGATTTCTGGGGTTTATCTTAAACAGTTTAAACTATGAGAAACACAGGAGCTGGACATCTGAGACAGACGGTCACATGGTCACCTCAATAGGGAAACATTTTCATTGTGTATCATGTATGTGTTTTGTATTGTTTGGACTTTGTATGGCTGCTACCTTGGCTAGGTCTCCCTTGCAAAAGAGGTTTCTAATGTCAATGGGACTTCCTGGTTAAATAAAGGTAAAATGAATAAAATAATGTTGCACATCACAGATTTCCCCCCACATGTACAGACTTATGCAGCAAAACTTCTTCTTAGGCCTTTGGAACATGGAACCCCTTTTCCTTCACAGTATACACTTAAAGTATTCAGGCAATACAAACCTTCCTGGTGAGGTTTGTTAATTTTAGCTGCTGCTAGGCATAACACACCCTGACAAGCACTATTGCACAAATCTCTCTCTTTTTTAATAGCAGAATATTATTATACACCTCAGCTGAAGTCACATTAAGACTGTCTGTGCAGATGGTAATATTTTACAATGTAGGCTACAAAACTACAGTCGGTTTGAATCTAAAAATGTTTTCTATGGATGTCTTTTGTTACATATTACATCCTATTGTTTATTGCATGGATGAAGTTCTTCTACATGACACAGATGCGAGCATGAAATTTGCATGAAGGCAACGCTATCAAACATAGAAGAGAGTGAATGTACCACAGAGGAGGGTAATAACAAACAGGAGCAGAGAAAGAGGAGTCTGGATACTTCTGTGGCTTGGACACGGTTCGGTTATGAAAAGTCAGACGTGGATCAGAGCAATGCATATTTTATAATATGACAGACCTCCATAACAGACTCAAATAACACTAGACTCTTTTGCCACTAATGCAACAATTGTAGCAAACAACAGGGTGAAAAAGTATTATTGTACAAGAACACATTTTGTGAAGAATCACAAATATTTTGTACAGGAATATTTTGCATTTTACAACACACTTGAAACTTTGCACACATGTTCCATTTAAAAAGAGAGACAAACATGAGATAAGTACCGCTTAAGCCCTATTCACTTTAGACTAGTATTACCTGTGAACCTCTAGTAAATGGTGATAATTGCGCAGGTCGTCTGTGATCTTAATCCCATGCGAACCTGCCGTGTCTGTGAATTGTAGAGTAAAAATTCCACAGATAATTACCTACCCTATTTCAGAAACACAGAGGTCCTGTGAAAATACCAGTCCTGCAAAAATCGACATCTCTGTAATTTGGTGGGATATGGAATTTTTTTCTTTTTCGTCGGTGTGTTTATTCAGTCTATTTCCTGGCTGAAGATGAAGAAGCCTTTGCTGGTGATGATAAATTATAGTTTAAAAAGTGTTTTGGATGCAGACTCAGGGGAATCATGTCACGATATAGTAAGAATATTCACTCAAAGAGCATACTTCCTGTATGTCCTTCAGTGATGAAAGATGATTAGATGAATGACATGCATGATAGCTGCAGTAAGGAACAGTTTATCTCTCTTTAGACAGTTAATTGTATGTGAACCCGTCCTTGACAACAGAACTGGGGAATTATGTCGGTTAATTTGAGTAAAAAACAGACTTTTGCTTATCCTATGCAAATGTTATGTACGAAGCACATAAACAAGTGAACAATTCAATATGAAATAAGCCTTTCTAGGTGATCATTTTATACAAATTATTAATAGAATTTAAAGAAAATTCGCTGTATTGTGATATTTATGGTAAGTAACTGGGATATGAGATTTTGATCACATCATATACACTACATCAGAGTAACCCAGCTCATGGGTGCATGCAAAAAAAATAAAATAAATAAATAAAAAAAAAAATATATATATATATATATACACACACACACACACACACACACACACACACACACACACTGTACTAAATAATTCTACATATACACATACATTTTCATATAGTGTGTTGATATTTACCCTCAGCCTGCCAATGAAGTGACTTTTCTGATTACATAGAATTATTTATTACAGTAGCTGTCTCTGAAGACTGTAAAAATATGAGCCATCATAATTCTGTTTATATTCACCAAAAAGGTCTATCATGACTTGAAGGCTTGTAATTTCAAGAGCTTCTAGATTTTATATGAAGCACATCTATGTGGACATTGAATTTTCATGCTTTTAATGTCACTTCTTTCACTGGTTTAAACCTAATAATTCTGAGCGATGAATAGGACAGTGACGGGGGGAAAAAAAAGCACTGTGAGACATTTAAGGAGAGTGTGCGGTTTTAGATTGCCGATTTAAAAGTTGTTGCATGTGATTTCCAAGACAGGTGAGGGAAGTCTTGTGCTTAACACGGGTATGAAGAGTAGATCCAGGCAGGCAGGAGGAAGAAAGAGGATGAAGGTGTTGGCTCAACTTAGAAAAATGCAAATCAGGTTTTTTTTCTTTTTTTCTTTTTCTTAATAAAAGAATAAATCCTGCCTGTTGCTGCACTCTTTGCTTCCTCCTCACCCAAGGCTGTGACTAAAAATAGCAAGTTCCAGCCTGTTAGTAAAGTGTGTGTGCGCTAGTGTGTGTGTGTGTGTTTGGCACAGCTGCTCAGAGGGAGGGTTGAATCGGAGCTGATGAGGGCCATATAAACAGTGAACATCTGTGAAAGCCTATTCATACTGTAAAAATATAGTAGGCTGTAGTGTGTGTGCGTGTGTGTGTGTGTGTGTGTGTGTGTCCTCGACTTCGGAGAACCACACCCCACTTTCCAAGTCTCTCTCACTCTCCCTCTCTGTCAGACTGAACCTTATTCACCCATCCCCCTTATTCTGCATTCCACCAGACTTGAGGGCCCCTCAATGACTTCCTGACTGCCGCTCACTCTCTCTCTCTCTCACACACAAACACACTAAATACACGTGTCAAGCTGATGTGTGCAAATGAGCGTATTTATAGAACGGTACAGTAAGAGACGGGGTACTGCAGGATACGAGTATGTGTACATACTCATTAGACCGTGTATGCAGTGTGTATCCATGCATATTCTTGTAGACTTGGTGACATTACAACACATGTGTGCTGAAATTCAGAGGCGTATGGTGCGCTCATTGAAATACAGAGGGGATAACACAGTTTGTACGTGCCCTTACTTGTACAAGAGCGCCTGAGTGACTTAAGGTCAACAATCTCGAGGCTGTTTACATTCAAATCTGTGCACACTGTGAACAGCGATAAATGGAGACAAACCTGTAGCGGTGGTCTGATAAAAACAGGTCAAATACGGCTTGAACATACATTCAACAGAGCATCGCCAAACATAAAGAATTAGACACAGACAGGACGGATATGTGTGTCAGACAGATCAGAAGCTTAACATTTTCCCTGAAGGCACCAACTTAAAAAGCGTGGTTTTTTTGAGTATAAAGTGATGAAAGCTCTTTAAGGTTGTCTACAGTTGTTTTTTTTGGGGGCTAGAACTGAATCTTTGAGCATCCTGACATCCACTACTTAATTTTAAGAAGTCCCCAACTAGACAATCTTCATCAGGCAACCATTTAAATTAGACAAGAGTGGTGCATCCTCTCACACACAACCCATCTGTGTTAAGGTGGGACGGTCGTCTCCAGTGTCAGCCCATCGTTACTGCAGCGAGGCAGGCAGGTTTATTTCACCCAGTTATTGAGAGTCTCTCAGTACATTTATCGGCAGAACTTTGTGTGAACTCTTGATGCTGTAAAATCATAATGTCGAACTTAAAATGTGTGCAGATCACATTCAGCTAAAGAAGTGAACGTCTGACCTATAGTTAGTCTGGATCTTCAGTGGCAGATGCGTTATTCTATGTCATCATTTTTTGCAATTCATTTTATCATGTTAAGTATGACTTAAATGTATGATGGGTTGTCAAAACTGGATGAAAACAAACTTACAAATGTTAGGATTGTGAGACTTACTGTGTGTGTCACCCTCTTAGTGGTGCATACACCACATGAAAACTTCCAATTTATATCACGGTGCAGCTTTAATATTCTTTCACACTCACTGGCGAAGCACTGGAGCCCTGAAAAAAAGATTTGCCCCAGCCGTTGTGTTATACAATTCCTTTTCTTCCAGTGAAATAATACCAAAAAGTAGTAATTGCTACTCATATCACAATGGTACCGATATTTATCTGTTGAAATTTGGCCACCGTCGTTAAAGCAACTAATAAAGAACCAGTCTGAAAGAGTCAGCTGTAAGGAAATTGAGAAAATCATCCAACACACACATATGTGCTCAACAGGCATGTTTCTCCAATGTGGTAAATTCAACATTCACAGTGGAAATAAGAAAAAAAAAAAGAAAAGAAAAATGAAAATTGACAGCGAGACACCATGAAACTCAATACAAAAGTACAATGACTACACACTGTCATTTCATACTTGCGAATAAATTCTCTATGCGATTAAAAAAACCTGAAAAAATCCTAAGATGCTCAACAATTTAGAGGAAAAAAATATATACTACCAGTATTAAACCTCCACTGGCAGTACTCAGTGTCCACTTTACATTCAACAGTTGATAGAATAGCAGTTTCACTATGAAAATTAAACCAGACATGCACACTACAACACACCACAGGTAACCAATCCCTCCAGTCATGGAAAAAAATAATGGGTTACATTATGGCTTTGTGAAACCTTGAAAATCAAATAGAACAGAGTCCAAACTGCCCCCTGGTACTGGACCAAGACCATCTGGAACACTGGGTGTCAACTGAAGGTAGAGAAACATGTGAGAAATCCAACTCCATGTAAAGTTCTGATACGGTGAATTATGCATTCACCTTAATTCTCTGCACCACGCTGATGTAATATTTCATCATTTTTTACATAAAAGTTCAGAGTGTAGCCAAGTACTTAAAATAAATAATTAAAGCTTAAAGAGCGCTATCACTTCTGCAAAATGTAAAACAAGGCGTGAAATGTATTTTCTTTTAAGTGCTATAAAACAAAAGCTTAAAAAGACAGTAATGGCCACAAAGTCGCTACCCTTTGATCGATGTAATATCATCGGAGATATTCTGGATTCAATTGCCATTTGGTGATTAATGAAGGAGGATGTTATTGAATCTTTATAAGCGAGTGAAACAGCAGGGAACCAACACAGCAGGTTTTTGCCCACCCGTATTAAACCTGTTTATGCATACATGCACATTTTCAACTTTGCATATCTACTATGTGTGTGTGTGTGTGTGTGTGTGCTTTCCATGCTCTGGTCTCCAATTCCAGACAGGAAGCCATCTGCAGGATTCCTCCCACATGCTATGAAGCTGCCATTGCACCCTTCAACCAATCAACACAGTAAATCACATCTACAAGTGCTTTTTTGTTGTTGTTTTGTTTTTCGTCCCCAATGTATGAAATTTCTCTTTGCTTTCTGATCTGAGAGCAGCCCTCGTCTCAGCTGCAACATGGAATCAACGCTCGGCTGCCTGGCAACTGAGCTTTCGGTGTCATTTAGGTGAGCATTATTTTGGCTACTATAATCAAATTGCATTCTTGTTACTATTTTTCCACTTGAGCGCCATCCATGAAAGAGAGTTGAAAGTGATCGAGGAGGCCAGGGGAGCAGGAGAGACAGAAGAGGAGTAAGAAAACGAATGCTCCAGCTGAGGAATGTAAAAGGGAAGAAAAAAAAAGCTGAGGAGAAGAAAAACAAAGAGCAGAACTGGAGAGAGACAGAAGCAGAGAGAAAATCAATACCTTCCCTTAAAAAGAGGCCTACAAGAAAGGTGCAATTATGCTAAATGTGTTTTGTTTACACGGCAGCGGGCCATGGAAATTTCACAACCGAGGGGGTTCCTGAGCCAAATTAAAACATTATGACTCCAGGGTTTAGGAAAAAAAAAGACATTTATTCAGAATTCCCCATCATTCCTCACATTTTTTGGGTATTTTCTTAAAAGAACACACAATGACATTAAGGTCAACAAAGGCCTCTATATAAAAGCCATTTTCTCTCCTCTCTCTGACTTTTTATAACAGTTCCAAGATTTTATTTTTTGTTTCATCTCCGACAGTGCTCAAATGTCACTGTTCTTTACTGTAAATGTGATTTTCTACACAAAAAAAATTGTGATAAAATGTTGTGTATATTGTAAAGACATTTTTCAGGTATGAATGCCCAAATTTGCATTTTGGCTCTAGTGGGAGGGTAAAAAGAACTTATTCTAAGATGTTACCATTGGATTGAAGCCAGTAAATAAGACTGGGCATCCTACGACAAATACACCCCGCATGCCTTTAAATAACCCTAAAGTGATGGTGTTGAGTGCTTCATTGTGTTGGTGTACTGTCCAGAGTTAACCCTGCTTTCCACCAGGATCAGCTGTGCTACATTACACCTCCTATGTGGTTTAGTTCAGTCATATATCTCTCATCTGCTGCTTTGGTCATTTATAATTAATTTTTTGTGCTTCAGTACATAAAAATAGGCCATGCAGTTAAATGCTGCGCTATTGTGCATTTTCATTGCTTTTAACTTACAAGGTCACATAAGTGGTAAATGATCAAATACCTGTGGCTGTGGGTATTATTATTACTATTATTATGATTTCACAGCTATATTTCATTTTATTTCACATTCTGATTTTATGCAACTGGGAATATCTGGTGTGTGTTTTATTTTGAAATGTTACTGTGTTAAATGTGTCCCAATTTCCTGGCCGCCTCATCTGCTTCATGTTGCTTGACGTTGCAATGAAAGCTAAGTCTGTCAAAAATAGACTCAGTACATATTTCTTGCAGAGTGCAGAGCCAGTCCTGGGATACTTCTACCATGTCCTGTGGTGATTCTGGTGGAAACACGAGTAGTGCATAGAGTGGCCGATCTCGGCCTACGAGATCAGCTTCGTAGGCCGTGACGCTGCTGTAACGTGACACAGCTGGACTCAGAGGAAATCAGGGGTTACTTTTTTTTTTTGTTTACCACATTCTGAGGTAACTGTCCTTCAACATTCCCATGAGACTGCTATGAAAATACACTTTCACATGGAGGAGGGAAAAAATATACTAAAAAAACATATATATATATATATAACTCCCAGGAGGTATTGTGTGGAACTGGATAAATGTACTTACAAAAGTCCATATCCTCTGCAAATCTTCCTACGTAAATAAAAGAAATGGAGACAGAGTTTTTGACAATGTCAGAACAATACCACAGCCCATGGGGACTGTGGCTACAATAGCTGTCAGACTGTATGCAGCTCTGAAGTAACTGTATGTGCAGACTGTGTAGGATTTAAATATATCCAGGTTTAGACACCCACCGCTCTGAATAGAACAAAACAAAACATCTCACTCAAGTCTGGTCTATGATCCAGGCCTGACTCTCAATAATTTACAACCCTTGAAGACCTACATCTGAAGAACATGTGACAGTGGCTGGAGCCTAAATTTGACAGCTGGGGAACCACAGTCAATAACATGGCCACATGAATAGCAGTAAAAGGGGTGGGGGGGGCACATTTCATCTTGCATGCCGTAGTACAATGTCGTAGAGCACCACAAGTCTTTTAATATGTGGTAAATTTGGGGTGTAAAACATATCAAGGTTAGCTTCAGAAAACGCCGCCATGCTCTTCTCAACAGCTGCTTACAGTAGGCGTCTTCAAAAGGATTCCACCGTCCTCCCAAAGACATCAACGGCAATGTCACAATGTTAATCCAATCACTGTTCTTCTCAGAGGGACTGACTTCAACAGTGTAAAATCCCTGTTTGTCAAAATAGTGCCCTGCCATGAAATCTGAGCCGACGTGTGAAGGGCAAGATGACAGCACCAGGTGACAGTACCTGCCAGTGCGCCGGTGTACATAGCCAGTGACGGGACTGACACGGGCACAGAGGATCTCCGAACCATTAGCCATCACACTTTAACTTGCTGGTAACCAAAACATACCAATTGGAGAGAGAGGAGAGTGAGAAGAGGGGGGGGATGGTGGCTCATCATGTCAAATGAAAGGTTTGCTGACAGTTGCTGGCAGGAATGCAGACAGCAAAGTTAACATCAAGGGTTGTCATTTGATTTCTTGTGGAGTGCCAAGTCATGAGTCAGGTTGTGCTAAGAGATGAAAGCAGAAGAGAAGATAATTCACCTGGTGTCAACAACACTACAACCCTGCATAACATAACTCCAGCAAATGATAAAAAGCATGTCCTGACAAGGCGATAGATAACGCACAATGTTACCGTGTTTATTTGGGAGAAAACTTCAAACAGAATCTCAGAGACCATTATAGTCCAAGCGCAATTTCGGAATCAGGCACAGTCTAAAAGAAACAAAATCTTGCTTCAGCTGCATATAGCGCAGCAGATCACCTGTCGCCTTTATCAGCTGATACTATTTTCATCTGTGGCCTTTTCACCCACCGCAGAGGTCATCCAAAGGCAGCAACTGCAGTCAAAGCACAGTAAGCACGAAGGCACCGCTGAGGTAAAAATGGGTGGATGTAAAACATTAGGCCTGAAATGAGGGGGAAAGCTTTTGTCACTGAATAGGTTATGAGGAAAGATTACAACTGTAGATCTTTTCATTCATATTGTTTCATCCTTGAGTGGTGAGGGATGGGGGCAGATTGCTGAGGGGAAAAGAGTGTGAGAGGAGGCGGCTTTGTGAGGTATTGGGCCATGTCCTTCTAGTGCCTCCACTCCCCCTACCCTGCAATATGCTGACATGCTAATCTCAGAAGGGTGCACAATTGCCCACTGGCAAAGTTGAGCGTCATTAATATCTGATGAGACCTGCATCAAATGATGAGGTCAATGTATTAGGTTCATCAAACTAGCTGCAGTTTCATCTTTTGACCAAGTGGTCAGTATTGCTTAAAGAATGCCTCTTTGTCACTTCCCCTTGTCTCACACTCTCCAACTCGCCTTCTCTCACACATGCATCCTCTCGTGTTTTCACGCACTCTCTTCTTTCCTCTCTAGTCTCTTCCTTGACAGAACTGGCAGCCGTGTTCTCAGAGGAATCCTTGTATCCACCCCTCCTCCTTCCTCCACCCACATACACATCTCTGCAGTCTTCACTGTCCTTCCCTTCATCTCTACCTCCTGTCTCAGCACCCAGTGTTGTATGCCCACGCCGCCTGCGCCAGCAGGTCAAGTGCATGCAATCGCTTCAGCTAATGACCTGCACCAACTCAGATCAAGCGAGATCATGGACTCTGGGTAAAAATATCTCATGCATTTGGCCGCTACTCAAAGCCAAAGTGCAAATTGGCTTCATCGGGGGTTACTTTGGAGTGCACTGAATGCTGGTGGGCTATAATTTGATCTCTTAAAAACATCTTCAGCACATCAAATGTAATCCACAGTGTCAAAACTGAAAAAGAAGATTTTAAATTGTTACATCTTGTGTGGTTGTGGAAGGGCAAAGTGTCCTCCTGTTTGTTATTCAAGAGTCAATTACAATGTTGTTTGGCCTGCAGATAAATTGAAACCAAGAGGGGTATGCGACAGAGTCACCTTCTGGAGTGTGTGTTTGTGGTTGTGGGGGAAATGGGTGGTGTACATGGCAGAGGTAAGCGAAAATGGGGTATAGAAAGAGGGGAAGGTGATGGGCTATAATCACATGCAAGGCTGTACAGGAAGTTGATGGATAGCTTGCCCCAAACTGGGTCTCCATTCTGATCCCAACAGATGAATGGGCCACACGTTTCCATTGTTCACCACTTACGCTTGGAGAGGCACCTCACTGACTTCCACAATCAGACACACACAAATGTGTACGGTGCACAGTTTCACAGTGTGGACAGAACAATGCTGTTATTAATTGTATGAAGATGAATACTGCATGTGTGGTCGCAAACACACACACACACAGGCAACGCCGCAATGATAAGTGGAGAAGACACCCTCATATGTTTACAGGCCTCTGTGCCAGTGCAGGCTTCAGCTATTACAGTGGAAAGCATCAAGTACAGGTTCCAATTAGAATAATGGCTGACAAAATTAAAGGTGCTTGATCAGGCTAATAACCACGAAAACTTTGCAATACAAATATGAATGAACTGAGTACACACGAGCAAGAACTCATTTCCCGTGGTATGGCTGCCATTTTTCCCTATGCGTGCTTTTAATCTCCTTGACATCAAAGTCATCGGCACACAGGAAGTTGTGTTGTACATGATGGATATTTGGTTTTCACAGATTTGGAATGTAAATTTGAAACAGATATGGTGGCTTAAGCAAATTTTTTAGCAAGCGCTAAACTCCGCCAGTGAAGGCTCTTACTCATCAACCATGCTCAAATCCCCCTATTTAACCATAAACCACAGGGGTCAGGCCTATCTAACCGGGACTCAACACACAGCTGACACACTCTGGATTCCATCTCGTTAACAAAAGCAAAACCTGGGACCACCATCGAACATCATCTGCAGGCCTCTTTCTATAGATATACAAAAACCACACACAGGCATGTGGACTCTGCAAAATGTCAGTGCACAACAATACACACACTCCTACACATCCACAGACAGAGTCATCTTAGGTTACCGATACCTTCTGAAAAAGTCTCCCCAGACCCGTTTTATGTGCTGTAAATTCTACACAAAAGAGAGGGGGGATCAGAACATTTTGTGTGAAATTCCCGCTTTGAAGTGAGTGACGCACTTGGAAGTGAAGGAAAATAGCTGACTTCAAAGAACGGCCCAGGTTCCTCAAGGTTCCTCCTGGCTTCTTTTTTTAAACATACTATGTTCAACTCCACTCCGCCTCAAAGGCTTAAGGTCGGCTGTCAGTGCGCAAGAGGCAATTTAGAAAAATTGTTACACTTGAAATTTCTTCCAAATAGGTTAAAGTCACTGTTCATTGCATACAGAAGAAAACAACTTAACCCCCTCCCAAGTACATATTCCACACTACTACAAATAATACATAAAAGGCCTGAGCAAGTCTGTTAGATTATTGGGTTATATTTACTGTTTGTCCTCCATTTCCTTCTGTTCTTACTTTTGTGTTTGTTATGATCTAAGCATTGCATTGTTTATTCAGACATTGATGCTAGTTGCTCTGGGTAAAAATGTTGTGTAAATGTCTAATATTTAAGTTGAAAATACAGTTACAGTCTAACTATAAGCTAACTCTTTGAAGGTTCCAGTAACATCTTCTTTAACCAGTTTTACCAATTTCAGTAGCCTTTGAATAACAGGCTTTGAAACAGTGCTGCAAAAGGTCAAAAGTTTTTGTTTTTTTTCCTACACAAGCCCCCCACACTGAATAACCTATAAGGATAACAAACTGCCTCTGGCTGAACATGAAGATGACCTCCGAGCTCATGTCTCATCTCTCCTCTGCCTCTTTAATATTCAGATGCCATATGACACAAATAGAGGCAAAGGCCACAATCCATCATTAAATAGAAAAAGTCTTTTTTTCCTCTGTCTGTCTTCAATAAAGACTGACCGGCCTGAGTAACACATGCTGTTCCCATGCAATTCTGTAAAAGGCGTCGGCCAAACAAGACCCCTCTGTGATTTACAATGGAGGGGCCCACTTCATTATTAACTGGAAAGGTTCACAGCCTGGGGAGCAAACCATTACCTCCATATGGGGGTAGATGCCACAGGCAGTGGTTGGTCTCTCTGTGTGGTAAAACAACACGTTGTAAAAATGATAGATAAGGTATGCAGATGTAGTCTTAGGACACAGTCAGTGTTTCGATGCTGCAAAGACCATGCTAAACCTTAGCTTGCCCAGGGTTTAAGTCACTTATTCAATATGGTTACATGTAAAAACAGCAGATCCATGCAAAAGCTCAGAGTTGCTGTTTTTATTCCTTGCCAAAGCATGTCTTATTACCACAGAAGCATTTTACAATGAGATTCAGCAGTCTTTGTACTAGTCTGAAAAACATTGCATGCACAGCCTCACTACACTTCACCACAAAACACTGTAGCTCATGCTGTTTAACTGCTATCAACCCATCCACACACCCAGAGCTGTGCTAACAAGATCACTAAAACTGAGTTAGATAGGCAGATAAATGATGTTGTTGGCTGAGATATTTGCTCTAGTCTGGCCAATCAGGCACATCTCTAGCACCAAATCCTCTTCCAGGCCTGGCACAGGCCTCGACCATGGCAGTTGGCAAGCGAGGCAACGGCCATCTTAGCGATTGCAGAATTGGGAGCACCCCTGCGTGTCTAAAAGAGAGTTTGGCTGTAGTTGAAAAAGCCACTAAACCCCAATCTGCTCCTTCCTACTTTTGCCCTTATGGTATATCCCTGGAGGGCACTGGTTCAAATTCATTAGTGCTCCTTTATCTCCATGAAAATGGAAGACCCTCTGCTCTCCATCTACCTCCTGTTTCTAAGCTACAGTCTACATTTCCCTCCTGTCTGCTCTCCCCCAACACATCCAAGCCTCTCCCTCTCACTTCTGCTTTCTTTGTTTCTGTCTCTCCTTCGTTTTGCACTACAGTAACCCAAGGGCAAGCACAGTGGGTCTGTGAAGAGCAGTCCCTATTTCCATGCCAGACCTGCTTTTGTCCTGCCTTCTGTCCTCATGTTTTAACCCCATCTCCACCCTGTTGAGAATACATATTGGGGGCTTTAGGATGACAAATGTCACAGGGGCTGCCTTGGGGGGAGGATAGATTGTATCTCCACAGATCCTGAGACTCAAAGACTCAGAGCAGTGTACAGAGAACACTAGTTCCTCCCTTTAAGTTATCTTTGTGTTCACATTTTAACTTTGAAGTTGACACTTATATAGAATGATGTATAATGAGCATGCAGATACTACAGATGGTGTCTTTTGCTCAAGGACACTCCCTGTATGTCATTACAATTAAACATCTAAATATGTGTATGCAACTTTTACTTTTTTTCATAGAAGTATTTCAAAACAATCAGTTACTATGAAATTATGCATTGCATTTCACAACTGTGTTGGATTTTGTCAAGTAACATTCTTTCTGCTCTCTTCCACACTCTACTGTCTTTTCTTGTACATGGTACATATATTTTCTCCCCGTCTCTTAAAGACTTTCTTTTACAGTTCCCACTTGTTGGCTCTAAGTATAATCAGGGGTGCACTGACTCCATATTTCCCACTGTGTCAACACAATCTCCCTGCATCAACAGCAAAGGCGGACTCTGATAATAGATCTATTTATTTCCATTTAAAAAATCCATTTACTACCACTGAGCTTGCCCAATTCCCTCTTTCACTAGCTAATTTAACAGGTGACTACTTCCACTTTATATCTCATACTGGTTGGACCACAACTATTACAGTGAATCTGTAAGAAATGGTTCACAGCCCAGGACACTGTGTTGGACAACACATGATTGTAGCTCAAACGCTACAGCGGAGGTAAAGCTAAATCGGACACTAAATGGTTGCAGTCAGACTCATTTTTGTGGGATTTTTTTCTTAATATCCTTAAGAACGTTCATCATGTAATGTTTAATACCAAGCATGACATCCCAGACAGATTCAGAAGAATAAGATGGAAACTAAACGTGATAACATTCATCGGCCCCCTGTTGTGAGGGGGTTAATGAGTCTACTGCCGTTTCTTAAAACCTGGCCTAGATACCAAACTGGGTGTGCCTTTGTCTACTGACCACCTGGTCGACATATTCACAGCCAAATCAAATGACAGAATTTAATCAAACAATGTACTTTTTAGCTTGTGCCTAAAAACTGGTATTATATCTCAAAGTTAAAAATAAATCATATTTACCATCTACTCTGTGCTGTTACAAACTTCCAAAAACACTATTGATTTAACACCAAAAAATGCCATGAAAATAGAAAATAGAAAAGTAAATAAAATCAACAACCATTATTGTGCCATGGACTTGATCCTTAAACAAAAGGGTGACAGCAGCGAGGGGGTAGCCCCCCCCCCACCCTCTGCCAAAGATAATCTCCCCAAACATGGCTGGTGTCACTGATTGCCATGTTGTCATTCTTCTCCCAGCCTCCATCGCTTTTTAATCAGGATTATCTTCTCTGACAGTGAGACTTTAGAGTTAATTAGGGGTCCAGCCAATGCAGGTGCTAGAGCCATTTTGGAATTGCTTGGATTAGTTTTTATTCTTCTGCCCCAAATGATCTGAACTGTAAAATATACTAAAAGTAGAGCAACCAAAATGGGAAAATAAACCCACCCACTATCTAGACAACAATAAGCATACACAATAACATGATGTCACTCTATAATGTGTATTTTTTCTCCCTAGACCCCCTAGACACCTCTGTGTGTGGGTAGATAGATGTCTTGATTAAATTCTGCATCGTCAAGGTTCTGTAATGTCAGTGTTTCTGTTGATGCAGCTGTGACAAGAGCACATCTTCATAAAAACGCATACTACCAGCTTCTCCTTTACAGTCCTCTTCCAAAAAAAAAAGTGCTAGAGAAACAACTATATCTTCAATTTCTCAAAAAAGAAAATAAAATGCAAGGTTGCCCACTCTTTTTCCTGTCAGCCTGAGTACCTGTCTCAATTTACATACAAATGTCACCTTCTATCTTCCCAGGGGCTCGAAGGGGTTTTACTCTCCCCACCATGATGCGCTTGACAAACCTTTCTTCCCCGTTTGGGAGACAAGATTGTGATGCAGAGTCTGAAAGTGAGAGGAAACTCAATGCATTTTGCCTGTGGTGCCTTCTCTCCGACTTCTTTCTCTTTTACGCGCCACTGGTATGCTGTAATTTGTGTATTCAGACTGGAGCACATAGGCTTTGTTTCCATTCCACTCAAAGATGAGGCAGCATGCTGTTTGAAAAGGTGCTCAGGCTTCGGGAGCTGTAATTACTGACGTGGCTTTATGATTGGGTTTTCTGATGGAGGAGTCTCGTTGAGGTGTGGGGGATTACTAACACCAAACAAATGATCTCAATAAGCCAGACTGCAAACAGAGTAAAACAAAAAAAAATATAGCAGGAAAAAAAAAAAAGTTTGACAAAGGGCATCTTTGCATAAGACATAAAGTACAATCATCTGCATACAGCGTAACGATCACCTCCAGTGTATTCCCAGAAATACCCAGGCAGCCATTTTCTGTGGTTAAGTGGCACATACAGAGGAGCTGCACCATCTCTCATGAGTGTATTCCCTGTTGCATAGGGATGTACAATCACCCTGACAGGCAGGTAGTTACTGCTTCTTAACCCCACCAAGGGTTGAGTGATGCAACAGAACAGCAGCCAGCCTCCCTCCCTCCCTGTACTCTACTCTCCCTGGCTTCTCTGTGTACTCTTCCTTTTCCTCCTTAACTCCACAGCTCTCTCTAGCCTTCTACCTCTTGCAAACACGCTTATTCACTTTCCACTTTCAGCTCTTCCTTGCAGCCTCCCTCTTTTCCTTTTCTCTCCTCTTCCCAGAGGCCCAAGTTTCCTCGCTTGCATTAGACACAATTACTTCCATCCATCAATTATCTGCCTACTCCTCTTTAGCAACTCACTTCCTTTTCTCCCTTTTTCTCCAGCAACCCCCCAACCCTGCACGCACACATCTCTTTGTGACTGCCGGTGCTCACCTACCGCCCCTCAGGCCACATAAGTGCACCTCCCATCCTCTTGTTTTCCCCCCGCTACCCCCCTTCCCCTTGTTGAGTTAACCCCCCCACACACTCACACCAGATGTCCCAAAAGTTTGGGTGAGTGTGTGCATGCGCAGGGGAGAGCGGTAACAAAAGGACAGGGTAGCGGGTGGTTGGGTGGCGGGGTAGCGGATGGATGGGTGGGTGGGTGTGGGGGATCATCTGAATGGGCAGAGCCATCTTGCCCTGGGCTTTCTGTGTTCACACAATAAGCACCATCAGATTAACAGCTTTTAGCACACATATACACACACAGAAACACACACCTCTCTTTTCACACCATTTCACACCAATGCAACTAACTGAGAAAAACTCATGTTTGGTGTGAATCAGCCAAAGCTTTTTATTGGACCAAAGTGTGTGACCCTTCTCATAATAAATGTTATCTGAAGGTCAAATACTGTGCTGCTTAGGTATAAAAAATTATTGCTGAGGGTTTTGACTATCCAGTAACTTCTTATTTTAGATATTTATAGTCCTGTCGTGTAGGTAAAATTTAAGGTGATGATTACCTATTACACAAAAAATTTCAATTAATGATTTTCCATTCAATTTTTTCCACTAGAAATGCAAAAACATAATATACTCATACAATACACCTAATGAAAAGAAAGGGCTGTTTGCAGCAATGGACAAATCTGTTTAGGCTCAATAAACAGACACTGCACTGGGCAAATTTAACATAAATAATAACAGACAAAATATATTACTGAAATGTACAAAAAATGTCTGTAATGTCACTCAACAAGATAATGTTCCTAAATTATTGCTGGTCAAATCTGACTGGAAATTACGTGGAGAGGGAAATAAAAATCTTATGTTAGTGTCATCCAACAGTTTTTATATCGTAGGTAAGATGACATGATTATGCAGAATAAGCTTAATTCACAATTACACAGAGAATACTAATAACTGTGACTATCCTAGTACTTAATAACGTATCCAAGTCTAAACACGTACAACTCTAATGTAAAAGAGGGACATGTAACGTTTGCAGTATAATCTGCTAGAGGAGCAGTGTGAGTGAAGATGTGAATAATGATGCTGAGAGACAGCCTTTATGTTAGAGCGATGGGATTGATTTTTAAACACTGGACTGACAGCTGGTACAATATGTGAGCGCAAAGTAGTTTCGGTGCATCGATCAAGGTAACTTTCAAAACAAGCACTTCTGCCGATGAACTAACCGGGAGTTGCAAAGATAAGACGAGTGACCTTCCAAATAGGTCAACTGTCACACACTTAATCATAGTAAATTCGTTAATGTTTATTGTCACGTAATGCTCCAACAGGTTCCAATTACAGGGCCTTGCTATATGAAATGTTCTTGGAAGCGCCTCCACTCCAGAGACTCCTGCTTCATACAGATGGCTCAACAGGCTGGTGTGCACCATCTACCAGCCTGTACGAGCGGCGTTTAAATGAGCTGCAACCTGTTCAGACCCTTCAGGCATAAGAATGGGGGTCCTCAGCCCCCCCACTACCACGTGTCTAAAAAACCTCACAGGGTCAAATTGACAGGGCGCAGGGCAGCCCTTCCTGCCAGACCTAGTTTGCGAAGAGGAGGAGGTAGACGCCTCAAGGGGGACCTCTGTGCATCAATCTTCACGACGCCAGCTGGTAATCACACCGAACAGAGGAAGAGCTAGCAGCAAGAATAACAGATAGCCAAAGGAGACGGAGACACGGAGACAGAAGCA
The DNA here is from genome assembly GCA_037367365.1 of Apogon talboti. NCBI lineage: Eukaryota > Metazoa > Chordata > Actinopteri > Kurtiformes > Apogonidae > Apogon > Apogon talboti. The sequence continues at coordinate 12,104,931 of JAPQRQ010000019.1, read as the reverse complement.
GACACGCCCCGTTGATGTTGATCCCGGACCTCGCGTTAATTACTTCTCACCACGAAACACCAGTTCACATTAACTTTCCAACCATAAAGAGGATGAGATCAGCGCCAGGGGGACGAGGAGTGAATGGGTATTTGTGTAAATACGCCGTCTTTGGTAAACTTCCCTCTCAGGCTTCAACAAACTATGCACTATGTTTGCTCAAGTGTGTCATATCTTGAGGGAGGCAGAGCCGAGTGAATGAGGGAGTAGCAGGCATCAACAGAAGGTCTGCCCCTGCTCATCGTCAAAAGCAGATTACTGTCACTTCATCAGAAGGAGCTAGAGCCAATCTTTTTTTTTTTGTGTAAAACCTGGAGGTACCAAGGGAATGGGCAAGGGGGTGGGAGGGGGGTGACAGTAGGTCAATGTATTCCCAAAGGCTCTACCAGACAGTCTGGCAGGGATTAGAGTGTTTATATGTATGAGAGGCTATCATTACTTTTTCACACAATAACTTGATGGCGACAAATACTGAGATTAAGTCTCCTTTTCCACTTGACACAACCGTCATGATACAAGGTCAAGATACGTGAGTCTTAGAAATCTGAGGATGTACATGCAACATGGACGCCTACAGCATTTAGATTACAGTAAATGGGATACAATTTGCCTCACTAATAGAAATGCAATGCGAATGCAGCTATTCTAAATGTCAAAATAATTTAGGCAACATAGATGAGCAAGATATGAATATGGATGTGAAACAAAGTATAGAAATTGTAGGACTGCACTGACTGCAAAAATTATTGGCCAGTACTGATACAGACAGTTGGCAATAGCTGATGCCAATACCAATGTTACTTTCTGTTTCTTGCAGAGTTTTTATTTACCTCCCTCAATAAAGAAATCATCATTAGAAATGTAAAAAATAGCTACTATTTTAAAATCTTTTAGTCCTTTACGTGCATTATCTTTGAATGAACACAAAGAGCTGAAAATTTCAAGAAGAAAAAAAACTACAACATACCACATGAGATTAACATCTGCCACTACCGTCAGTGAAAAGACAATCTCATATACTGATACTGTCCATTATCAGTACATTTTCGTTCATCCCCAATAAATCAGCATGTTGTAGCTAGTAAAAGAAAGGACATTGATTTATTTCAGTCAAAGGTTGCACAATTCTTTCTTCAAGAAGATGAAACAGAAACACAAAATCCCAGCAAGTGTGTTGTAGAAGAAAAACTAATGGGGGGCATAGAGAGACGAAGAAATGCCAAGAGCAAGCAAACACCAGAGGAACCTGACAGTCAGCCAAGATGGAAGGTAGACTTCAACTCAGCCAGAGACCGATCAATGATGCCGAGTTCACAGCCTATCAGAGCCTTGCCTTATCTGGCCACTGCCTCTCAACCAGCACCCTCTCCATCCAAAGCCCACAGCTGGCTTGTTTTAGAGCACTGACCTTTTACGTCCACGGGAGCTGGTGTGTAAATACAACTTTTGAGTGCTTCCGGGAGGGTCACAGCCATTTCATGCTTACAATGGGGTCTTCTGAGGACACAGCCCGCAATTTTAGACCCACGGCAACCAGCAGGAGTGTCTGAGTGAGTGGTCAATAATTCCTCTGCCATTCAGCCCTATCCTGTTTCTCCCCTACGGCTGGGATGGAAATGTTGGTCACTGTAGTCCCAATGACACACCAGCCTCCAGAAATGTAACCTTGATCATGGTTTAATTTACTGAGCATACAATGTAATGTTCAGAAGTGTATGCCTTAATAAAGAGCACTGCCCCGTTATAAAATGCACTGAAAAATCATGCTCACAAGGGGACGCTCAGTGACTTTAAGAGATGCTCAAATATATATGATGTCAACTACTGTGCATTATCTGCACACATAAAATTTTTTATTTATCTGCTCTTAGTTTTAACCCTTAAAGATCCAGAACTTCCAGATTAATCTTCCTGTACTTATCTTTCCTAAGTGTTTTTTTAACCATTTATTAAACATAATACCTTCTGCATTTTGCAATTTTCAGTGAAAATCAGGGATTTTCCTACATTAAGTTTACAGACTATATAGATGTTCGTAAAAGCACAAAGTAAATTCAAAGGTTATTATATGAAAACTGAGAAAAATGAAAAAAAGTCGACTGTTTCAGAAAAATGTATCATTAACTGAACATAAACCAAATGTCCCCATCCTCTGTCTTTGATCCAACTCCATGGGTTTTACTGGTGAATCAATGCTGCAGGACATGATGATGTTTCTACGCTCACTGTGGAGACTCTGAATGTCCAAACGGGTGATATCTGATTCTGCTGAGAAGCTGAAACACTGCAACCTCAGTTATTAAACATTTTAGATGAGAAGATTCTTTTGGTCTTAGTCTTTGAGGGTTAAAGCAGAAACCAAATCCAGAGAGATAAGCTCCTTTTCCATCAATATTTCCAAGAACTTTTATTACCAGGAATTTATTTACCTGGTTAAAGGAATTCCTGGTAATCTGTGTGGTTTGTGTTAGCACCTCAAAGTTCCTGGAAATGTATTCAAATCAGGCTTAGTAATTTCCAACTCCAATCCTGAGGTTTTTCCCAAAATCCCAGGTAAATGATACAAATTCCTGCGGTGGAAAAGGGGGTGTTGTGAAATATTAGCTCTTTGGTGCATGATCCTCAACTCACCTCACCTCAACTCAAATTTATTTATAAAGCACTTCAGAAACAACACAGTTGGCCAAAGTGCAAACATCCTCCCATACTGTGCACACAATCCCCATTATGACACAGGATCAACCACTTACATGGTTTTACTGAGTGTTTCTTTGGTCTAGTTACGTGTCAATGAAAGAAATATAAATGCAAGGAACGGCTATTCCACAAATCAAAGAGGAGAGGAGGGGACACTTTACAAGACACACTGCCTCCTGTTTTCACAGCCAGACTAATTGCACCTCGTGTCGCTGGAAGAGCACTGATTTAGCACTCGGAGCAAATTAAAATGAATAAACACAATTAGCTGTGAGTGCGACAGTGCCTGTGCACGGTGCACATTTCTCTCTTTTTCACTGCGACGACAGTCACTTCAGAGCAGCTGCTATTAACTGTGTTGTTGCGTCAAGTGCAATGTGACTAATTGCACAGCACTTGATGTCACCAAAATGGTCCTAATTTGAAAGCGAACGGGGTACTGGGATGAAGCTGTGGGCTTAAATATCATTAACGATAAACAACACATGCATTTACAGTCAATGTGAACGGTCGGCTGATGGTCCAGAATGGCATTCATGTGTTCTAGGAGTACCGATCACAGCTTTCATGATAAAAATATACACAATAACGTCAAAAGTCTAAAGAGCCAATAATAAAAGCATAGGTTCTGTAAAGTAACCGAAGACCATTCAAATATCTAAAAAGTCATATTAACAGCCCCAAATCATACGTCAGAGGAACAGATCTCCATGGGGTTACATTTTTACTGGACCCTGAAGTTTGTTTACTAGGGAATCTTACTAAGTTCAATTTGACAAAGTATGCTAAGAAATGTACAGAAATCCTGTTGACAATTGCTAAGAAATGCATCATAATAAAATGGAAATTAGACGCCCCCTTCCAATTCAGATGTGGTTAGGTGAAGTTAATAGTTGTGTCCCCCTTGAGAAAATAACTTACTGGATGCAAAAAAGAAGTTAGATGTTTAACAAGATATGGCAACCATTTTTAAACTATATGGAAAATCTACCAGCACATCAGATTGGTTCACCTTTTTGTACTTGAGTAGGGTTTGTAGGATCTAGGAGGTGTGATGTCACCATATGTCTCTCTATGTTTCATATGTTTCTCTCTTTTTTTTTTCTGAACCGTGTGTCTGTCTGTTGTCTTTGGTCCTGTCATTGTGAGTTGATGATATTGTCTTGTTTTGAAAGTATGTAACTGTATTTTTGCTCTTTAAAAAATCAATAATAAAATATTATTCAAAAAAAATAATAAGTCAGAGGAACACTTACAAGACTGTCAACTCCTGAACTGCCTTTCAAACAACTACAGTAAAAATGTACGATTGAAGGGCTAATAGTGAGTCTGTGACAGCCTTTAGTTATCTATAATCCCCCTTTGTTCTCCTTTTTGATGCTGTCATAGGCGGAGGGGATTCACCCTACTGTTGAGAAAGAAAATAAAAGCAAACACCTCAGAAAGTAATAATTGCAAAGGAAATTAATCTCAACACCCTAAGGAGCACACTTTTTTCCAAGACCTTCGTACTTGAGGGATTAAAAAAAAAAAAAAAAAAGAATCATATCCGGGGCGCAATTCAATTACCTTTTCTTCCGAGTGTAGAGAAAGGAGCTCCGGGGAGAAATCAAAAGTTTAGTCCAATAAAAGAAGTTTTCAAGGGTGTAATGTTCTCACTGCTCCGTCCTCCTCCACTATTCATTACCACTGCTTACAAGCTTGACAGTCACAAATGCATCGATCTGCGATTTCTGCAGACAAATAAATTAATAATTAACTAAAATTAAATAAAGCACCACCTTGCAAAAGCTGCTGTGACAGACACGCCGGTCACGCTTAACCAGCTGTGCCTGGTAGCTTATCCTTGGCACTTTCATTGCCTTTTGTCTTTCTTGCCCAGTTATTTGACAGTGATCAGGGGTGATAAATTGTTCAATTAAAGCCACATTAAGAATCCAGGACACACTTGACGCACAAGCTCTTGGTATATGTGTTGTCCAATTACTCTGAAGGACAAGACTCCTTCTTGCTACTGACAATCAACATGTGACTCACATCATAAGACAAATGGGTTTATTTATACAATCGAGCAGGGTGATTGAACATTGAAATCCAAGACAGACCAGATTCAATTAGAAAACAGGTTAATTTTCTATTAACAATGCAAATTTAGCTTTTGAATGACAATGGATTAAAGTACACATCACTTTAGGAAACTGTTTGTCACTTCCAAAAACATAAAATGTGTTAAAAAAAATCACATAATTTTAAGTATAACTGTGATGTTGTCATCCAAGCATTAAGAATCCTGCAGCATCATTCCTTAATGGACTTATATTGACCTCTGAGGTGACACATTAGAATTCTATTTATGTCATTTATACGGGGTGATATACAGCTGATGGAGGAAGTTGAACTGGATCAGTCTGTACCTA
>JAPQRQ010000019.1:12086707-12099572 GCA_037367365.1 Apogon talboti | reverse complement strand
GGGGGGTACTAACATTGCCTGGGGAAGGTTTAGCCTTAAATGTTCTGATAAAATTAAGATCCATTACAATTTGATTGGACTCACTTGACTTACTATAGTCTGATTTACTCAAAATAACAGGAAAAAAAGTAGAAATAAAGCAGAACTATTGCCTGGAGCTTTCTAAACTTTTCCAACACAATCAAGTATAAGTTACCTCTCAAGAGAAAGGATTACTGTTGCATTAAAAGAGTGGAAAAAGTAAAACAAGAAAAAAAAACATCAAATAAGCATAAGAAACAGATTAAATTAAGGCTCAGAACAGAAAATAATGTATCAGTGGTAAAAACCAGTATCTCTAGGTTACTGGTAATACGAGCTCATCCTCAACATCCTTAAACACAAACCAGTTTAGGTTTAGATGTTGTTTGATACAAATTTTTACCCATAAATATTTACTCATCAAATCCAAACAACTGCTGCGTTTGGGTGCAATGCAGATTTTGCCTGAATGTGTTAAAAACCAGCAAATGCTGTACTAGATCCCCAATGAAAATGTTAATAAAGTTGCAAAATCAACTTATTCAAACAGTCTGGTTTACAACTCCCTTTAAAACACATCCATAAAACAAAAAAGAAAGAAAGAAAACATCAGTCTTTTTTTTCCTCCACGCAGACCTACTCACATGAAGGCATTCGGTGAATAAAACGGTCCTGCTTTACGACAAACTTAAAACACTTCTCTTTCTTTACAGTCCTCATTAAGTTTCCTAAAACTTCCAAATCAGACATTTTTGATTGTTTAAGAACGAGTAAACTTTTAAGTACTTACTTCAGGGGTAAGAAAAGTAGGTGGGAATATTCCGTAGTTGTTTTGCGGGGTGCCGTTTTTAAAATCCGTTGTTTTTTAATGGTGAGCGGTCGTATTCCAACAGATAAAAAAAATAAATAATAAAAAAAAACACTTAGTACCGCATCCCAGGACGCACAAAAAAATTCTATATTCCCCCTTTTTTTTCCTTCAGCCGCAGAGCAGTCACTTGTTAACGGAGAAGGCAAGTATAAAATACTCCTATTATTCCCGGTGCGTTTGTATTCCTTTCCCCTCACATCAGACGCTCCGAGCAGAAGCTCCTCAGTCAAAGAAAAATAAAATACCACATAATAATCCGTGCGCGACACCGCCGCGCGCGGATCTCTAAACGTATACCTCTTTATTGGTGTCTCGTTATCTCCGCGTCCCAGGTTTAGATTCCTTTCTTCCTAAATCCACCTCGAACGGGCTGGGGGTTGGGAGACAGGAGTCAAATGCCCCCCCTTCTCCCTTCCCTCTGGAGCAAGAAAAAATACGGAGCCTTGTGCTGCGTTCAAGTGCCTTTGGCGAAAGGAGCTACCGTGGATGGGTTTTTGTTAAGCGTGTGCTGCAGTAGGAAAACGATAACACATTACCGTGTAGCTTGTACATGTTATTATTATTATTAATATTATTTTCATTGGAACTCCATGGTCATAATTTAGATTGTATTCGATAAATTTCATTCATTTTCATTAACTACTCTTAAAGATTTGCTGTTTGCTCTTCCTATTACTTGCTAATACTATCTTTAAAAAAATAAATAATAATGTTCAGCACAACAAAGCACAAGTTACTTCTCAAGAAAAAGGATCACCACTGCATCAAAGGTGTTAAAGAAATCAAATAAGCATAAGTAACAAACATTAAATTAAGCTCCAGAACAGAAAATAATGTAATAATGGTAAACTGATTTTATTTTTTTCTTCTTTAACAAAAGTCACTAGGTCACTGATAATATTCTAACATCCTCCACATCCTTAAACCCATAATAGATGTTGCCTGACACAAAACCAATAAATCTTAATGCATCACCTCTAAACAACTGCTGCGTTTGAGTGCAATGCAGATTGTGTCTCAATAGGCTCAAATCGGTAACTGCTGCACTAGATCCCTAATGAAAAGTTGCCAGAAATCAAATCATTTATAGATGACTGTAGATAAAATGCATGAATGAAATAAATAGATGAAGTAACACAGTTAGTATACTGTAGCCTTGCTTGAATAGGTACCCATACGCTCCAACTGTGAAAAATATGGCTTGGTTTTCAGTTAGTCAATTACTCACTGAAGTTTCTCCTCGTCCAACCAAATTGCTCTGTGCTGAGAGGCCACTTTGATTGGCTGGTAGAGTTTGAATGTGAGCAGTGACAGCTGGTGTCTACTTTGTCCAGCAGGGAGGGACAACGCAGAGGAAAAGTTACCAATCAGCTGACCCACCGTCAGTTAATACCAGCCAGCATCCAAACAAATGCTTCCACTTCTTTGATTTGTGTCCAGTTGTTTAGATTTTTTTTCTCTCTTTCTTCTCAAGGTTGCTTTAACTTTAGCCAGTCCACTTCATATTGGAAAGTAGTGAAAGTGATCTGCTGAATCCTGGATTTTCCAGATCATTACTTTGAAAAGTTAACACCATCTTTGTCTGCAACTGTGCATTTTGTAAAATACTACATCAATGCATCATCTTGGAACAAAAAGGACCAAGTTGCATGATGGGAAACGTGTGAAGTTGAGTGTGAATGAGTAAATGATGGGAGATTCAGAGTGGTGAGGCAGAGTTCATGAAATGAAAGGCCTCACACGGGCCATCTGAAGGTATCGATACATTCTGAGTGACCCTTTTAAGGTATGCAGACAGTAATGGATGGGGACAGGCTGTTGGAGACCCATCGTTGCTGTGTGTTGGCAGAAAGCCACCCTGCACCATAAGCAATCCTCCACTGCCCTCTCTCTGCTCTTTGTTTAAAACCCAGTGTGACATGTAGCACACCATAAAGAGGTGTTAAGGGAGGGTGAGTGTTTGCCTGTGAGCAGGGGCGGCGGTGGTATGGGGGTGGTGTTGGGTCTAATCAATTTAACTGTTGAGTAAAAAAAAAACAAAACATGCCTTTACGTTAGGTAGATCTCTCCCTTGGCCTCTTATTCACACTACAGCCCCTTATTTAATCAGGCTGCTAAATCTTAGCAGCAACCCAGAGCTCTCACCGCCATTCCCCTGGTGGCGTGAGCCTTAACATGGTAAATTTCACTCGGGTAGGGAAATGCGCTCAGTGGCCGAGGATAGTGCTTTGGAAGGATAAAAAGAGCACTTACCAGCTGACATGTGCAATCCATAACGGAATAATGAGACTCCTCCACACTAGGAGCTCTATTCCTCTGCTCTCGCTGTCTCTCCCTTCGCTTTTTGTTTTTTCTTTTGAGTGTTCATAAATGCCATGTAAATTCAGAAAGCGGAAGATGTAGCGAGGGCTTGAGGGGAAGCATTTAATCGTTTGCATCTTGTTACCGAATCGTGTAACAGCATGTACTGTGTAAAGATGCTCCGAACGATCACTGAACCTTGTTGGAAGTATTGGCCTCCTTCTGTCAGCCATTGTGCAACCGAGTGAAGGTGATCCCCTCCACAATGTCTACTTTTGTCCAAACACAAAAATCCAAGGAAAAAACCCGAAGCTTATTTCTTAGATGCCGTCAACTTCGCTAAACCGTAAACTGGCCAGATTTCATGCGTATTTAAAACCGCTTTTTCGTACTGTTTTTTAACACAATGTGAGACTCTTAAAAAAAAAAAAAGAACGTCACTTCTTTTCTTATTGTCTTCTTGTTCCCCTTCGTTCATCTATGTCACCCCTAGGGGTTGAGACACAATCACCTCCGATAGCAGCGGGCCATCGCTCACTCTGTCCCTGGAGGCGACAGCCCACTTACTGCCAGCTCGCGCTCAAATGGAGGACATTTCATCACCCCACCAAAAACACAATTAAAAACTCGCTCACGCCGCGGTCGGCAGCCCTTGAGAGCCACCCCCCTGTTGCAAGTTTAGTTACTCTGAGTGTGCCTCGCCCTCTCAGATATTTACTCTCCCTGTGATTGAGTGTTTGACAGCTGGGCCTGAAAGTGCTATGTTGAGTTTTAGTCCGAACGAGACACTGGAGGTAGAAGAGGAAGTAGTGTAGCGCCTCCTCTCTCTGATGTGTGGACATGGAGCTTCAACAGTTAGCTGATAACTGAGGGCGCTCTGAGCTAGGATCTTTTTTTTCCCCTTGCAAGCCAAAATGGAGGATAGTGTGCAGGGGTTTGTGGTGATGGGTGGTTTGCTTGATGCACACACACACACACACACTGTACACACACTCACACAGCAAGTAGGAACAGAGGCAGACTGACGGCTATTAGAGTGCAACGATGCTCCCTCTTATCTCCCACCATGATAGAGATCTACAAAGAGCTTGAGAGAGATTATGAATTCATTACCTTGATACACAAGTGAGCACCGCGATAGACACGAGTTTGAGAATGGAGATGGGAGCTGGGTTGGTGTACTGGGAGGGGCAGGCATGGAAATGCGGCGAATTACATGGTAAACAATAAATCTGTCAGCTCTCTCTGAATTTTTAGGAATTTTTGCGCTCGCGAGTTTCAGATGCCATTTTCGACATTGGCGCGTCCCCGGAGAACACGCACATGTTCTGTATTTGTTTCATCAAAAAGGGCAGCCATCTGGAGATTCACCGTCTTGCTGAGCTTCATGTCAACATAAAAAGACATGTGAACAGATCTCTAACAGTAAACCCCCCCCCAGCGAAGTTGATTCTAGTTTTCAGCAGCAGATGAATACTTTGACAGGTTGTTTCACTTCTGCTCAATGCAAAAGCGTTTTATATTCAAAGCCGATTATTTAAACCTGTTATAATATTTCAGAACTAGTATTGATAGTATTAACAACAAAAGCACTGTAAGCAGCAGAGCCTATGAAATCTGTCATTTTCACTAATGTTGTTTTTGTTTGCTTTGTATCGCTCATGCCATGCACTTAGCACTTTTTTTTTCTTTTTTAAGTTCACAGTAATCCAGTCAAAAACAATTTTGCATGTCATCCCAGTATGATTGTCATGACAAGTCTCAATTAGCAAGTCAAATAATGGCCTTTATGAATAAGACAACAGATAGCATATTGTATTAGACCCGGTAGAACTATTGTGGAGGGATTTTTTTTTTTTTTTTGCTAAAACGCATGCAGTCCTCCCTCTCTTTTTAACTCTCTTGCATTTCTTTTAAGCAGCTACCTCTCAATATGGCTTTCACTCTGAGAGTGTTTTCCCTGCAGCTCTGTTGAACTCGGCTGACATTTGGAGGCAGGTGAAGGAGTGCTACTAAATAAACCAAAGAATTTTAGAAGAAGCATTTGAAAAGTGAAAGACAAAGACCTAGATAGAGGGTAACCATATTGTATAGTCAGTGTGATTCCAGTTAAAATGACAAAAGCTGTTCGATACTGCCCGCCGCTTGTTGTATACGCTCCAATTTCACATAACACATGGACTGAGTGATGTCTTGTGACTATGTCTTTTATATTTAGGGTTCCCTTTTTATTTGTTGTGTGTGCATATATGCGTTTTAGTGTCTGTTTGTTCAACCATATGTCCCTTTCAATATGTCCCTTTCATTGTGTGTACGTGCATATGAACCTTTAACACTTTTGGATCACTGTGCATGTGGCCCTGTGCAGATAGATGTGTGCTTTCAAGCAGTTTATGTGCACATGACATGAGCGCGTGTGCATTTCTACGCCGCGGAGAGGCGGGTAAGACCAGAGAGGGCAGGAGCGATGAGTGATGCCAGAGGTGGTTTTCTACCACCCTCTCCACTGGCTTGCTGGCTCGCTAATGGCCTCCTCAGTGGGTTAGCTGACCGACTTGCTGGCTCTCAGTGGCTCTGTCTTCCTTATTTGGTGATGGAGGGTGGGGGATGGTGGTAGCAGGGTAGTGGATGGGGCTGCTGCAGTGCTCTGTTTACATGTAGGGTCAGGAGGTCAGAACACCAGAGTGCCATGGAGCAAACACAGATCACTTAAAGACAGTAAGAGAGCCAGCGAGTCATTCTTTCACAGCCATCAACTGGATTTATCAGGGTAGATTCACCGTGAAAGAGAGTGATGGAGTGTGTGCATGTATGTGTATGTGGGCCTGAGAGGATGGATAACAGTACATACCTTGGTGAAGCCCCAGAAAAAAAAAAAATAAGAGATAGCAGCTATAGGTAATTTCCACACACATACGCGCACTGTTCCCTCTTTCCCCTCTCTTGCTCTAAGGCCCTGGACAGTTGAGGAGAGTCAGTAGAAAGGAAATTAAAGGCAACCATCCTTATAGTTTTGCTCTTGTCCGCTTGACTGCCTGCATGCTTGCCTGCTTTCCTGCCTGTGTTCCCTGGGCAATGTTTATGCTGTGCCCTGCCCAGGACAGAATAGATTCGCTCACACAGCACTGTGCTCTCAACCAGAACCTAAGTAGGTCTGGCAAGCCCGAGCCACAGTCCCATTCACTCTCACTCCTCTGGATTAGGCCCTTTGGCCTGGGGCAACACAGCAATGACTGCATTAATAGACCTAAGATAGCATCTCTCCACCCCACCCTAAAAATATATGTCTAACTCTTTTTTGTTAGGACACATCAGCAGGTTGTTTATTTTCATCCATCAACCTCGCTAAAGTTGGTGTTGCAAACCACCGGAGGGGCTTACGTGTTGACGTTGCCTGTAGTTGAAGTGTCTTTAGGGTTGGCCAAAGCCTTCCAGGTGGGATGTTGTGTTTTGTTGAATCAAAACGTGATGTGACAAAATGGTGTTGTCAGAATTTGTGGTTGAGATAACATGCTTAAAGATAGTATTCATGGAACATTCCCAAGTTGGAAAAAAATCACACAAGAGATGTCATTGTGATTAAAAAATTATAATAATGGGGATTTTAAAAATGCATTACACACTGCATTGCTCTCCGCTATTACTATCACTACGAGGAGAAACATCTCTTATTGCCAAATACCATGAAATTACATGCAGTGGCATAATCAAATTCATTACCTCCAAACTTGAGGTCAATTTACATTTCTTTAAATGCCGCTACAAATAACTGGAGCGTATATAATTGAATAATGCTAATTCATTCAGTGTTTTCTTCTGCTGCAAAAGAAGAAATGCGTATTAGTGTTGTAATAGTACAGTACGTGTGCAGTAAAGGCACCACTGTGATGAGGGTGGTGGCAGCTTGCAGGGCACATTATCCAGCCTGTCAGGCTCGCGGTGCCATGCTACGGATAACACCACTCCGCGAGAACACAGTGCTTCTTGACGCCAGCTGAAAAGATTAGTAGAGCTTTGTTTAATTGTGCTGCTAACATCCTAGGAGCCACTTAAGAGCTGCTGCTAGCTTAGAAACTATCTTTAAAGCTCAGCCAACGGTTGCCACAGCCTGTTCATTCAGGTGCAAAGACCTCAGGGATTTGGTGTGCAGTATACAATCAGAGAAACTCACCCTTGCCTCCAGCAGGACCTCACAACTTGAGATTTGATTAACAGATAAACTTCACACTCAAAAAAGAACTCAGTTAGTTGAGGAGGAATATCTGCATGTTCCAATAAAATATGCAACAAAACAACAAACTGTTGCGGGACGGATTTCTTTTCAAGTACAGATTAATGCCTGAGTGTCGACTGTACACATTTCAAGCGATACTGACAAAAATAGAAAAAAAAAAAAAAGCTCCACAGCAGACGATGTGTTTTCCAACAACTTCAAAAGTAGCCGGTCAAAAAAGCTGAACTAGACTGCAATAGAACCTTTTAATTAGTTTTGACAGGAAACACCAAGCATCCCATCCGTCATATCAAACATGGGTGAACTTTTATACGTGCATCAGTGACTGGATCCTCAGATAATGCCTTTCCTGTTGCTGGTTCCTCTACTACTCAGGTCAATAACAGGCTGCGTCACCACCTGTTTTATTACTGTTTTATGTAGATGTAGTAGAAAAAAGCTAAAAGGTAAATACTCTTATTTCCTTTTATGTCCATTTTTCAAATGTTTGGTTAGATACGTGCCAAGTACAGTAGAGTATGTTTAGAGTAATGTAATGCGTCATCGGTGTACACAGCTGTACTGCTGCAGCTGGCGATGATTTGATAAGTATGTATGCGGTTGCTAAGAGTTCTGGCTGTTTCAGAAAAAAAAAACAGTGGTAAAAAGGAGAATAGAAAGGCTGTTGGGTGCAAAAATTACAGTCAAAGACACATTACTGAAGTATCAAGGCTCACAATATGCAGTTTGGGCATCACTGGAGTGCAGTTGTGTACAGATTTTTTTGCATGTAAAGCATGCATCCTTTTAAATTCAGCACCTTCATTTCTATGTTTAATGTAGAAATAATCATTGTCCTCTTTAAAATTTAGATTGTTAAAAAAAAAAAAAATTAATTAATTTTTATTGCAAGATCATTATTTGTTGGATGGTAATTTGCCCATAACTAATACACAAAATATTTACTGAAGAATAGAAACGTGACAATAAACTGAACTCAATTATAGTATGATTTAAATATGGAAAATACAAATATTACAGACTTTCCTCTACATGAGACATGATTAACATTGTGCCTATAGGGTATGTGCTATCTATATACAAGTTTAGAGAAAATCTCGTTAAATGCTGCCAGTACTGTGGACGGTCTTCCCTCTGTCTCTCCCTTTCAGTTTCCAGCTTGTTGAGCCTGTAGTGGGGGGTCCAGATGTGCTATCTCGCCTCACCACCATTTCTGCAGTCAAATGAAGCAGGTCACTGAGGCCGCAGCATAACACCCCAGTATGCCAAATACAGCTGTTAATACGAGGCTGGTGGCCCCCGGCAGCGAGGTGACGAGAAGCAGCCGGCCGTCTGCACATGAGAGAAGAGATGTCTGGGCCTGCATCTGCTCTCACACCCATTTGCTCACACTCTTTTGTAGTTGCAGCATGTCTACTGATGTGCCAGTAATAATCAAGTGATGATATGGAAATGAGCAAAGTGTACGTAATGGCAGCGGAGTCAAGTACAGTGTATATTTCAACTTGAAATTAAGCTATGTGCACCTATTGAGAATGTTTCACTATTCTACCAAGACATTTCATATTGAGTTGGTATTATAATAGCTAAATTAAAGATAAATGACAGTAAAAAAAACACTATTGTATCTTCCATTTGCTAATAAAAAGTAGTAACAATACAACCACACTGCCAATAATTCTGTTCCAGTGCATTTTTTACTGGGGTCTCCCACTGCAGCTCACCCTGGAGATGTATGTAAGGCAGGATACATTACAAAACTCAGACCTAGTAAAAAAAAACAAAAAAATGGCTGAGTGCCTGTGAGTATGGATGTATAAAACTAAAGTAAATGTGCTGCCGTGTTGTCCAAGGCAATGTTGTAAAACTTTTTTTTTTTTTTAAATCACATGAGACTCCTCTGAAAGTAAAAATAAAATACTCAGATTATACAATTAGAAATAAAAGCAAGAGTTGATTTCAATTAAAGGCAGCCCAGGATGGTATTTCAAATCTCGAGAGAACAGCAAATGCTGAGCATTAGTGCAAAAAAATAATTAATTAATTTCACAAAAAGTAAGTGCGGAAAGCTTTTGAAATGAATTCTGCACTTAGTGGTATGCATCAGGGTGTAGCGCTGAATATGAATGAACCTGACTAAGTACATAACACTTGTAAACTGATTTGCGATGGCTTACGGCTGTGAAAAGTGCCAGCGTGATTTGTGAAATCAAAGAATTGCAGAGGTACAGGAGGTGGCCCTCAGTCCCAGCCCGCTCTGACAGGTGCATGATAGCGCTCGCTCCGCCGCGGCTCAACTGTCAATACAGACTGATGGGTTCAGTACGGGGAAGACGGAAAAATGTGGAGGAAGACGGCACCTTACTGGATCTGTCACGTTGTGGTATTCATCAGAAAGTAAAACAAGGAAGCTTCAAGTTTAATACGACTTACCCAAAGTTTTATGGATTTCTCATTTAAATTAAACAGTCCCTGAAGGCTTAAGCACAGATACCCAAAAGGATTGCAAGGCTTTTTTTGGGCACAAAACCAGTGCAAATGAAACAAAAATACAGCATGGAATTCAAAAAGCACCTGCAAAGAGTGGAATTTAGTCCAAATTGCACCGTAAAGCAGACAGTGCCAATGTAGATGAGGGTATATTCACATATCCACCACAAAATCAGCCCCTCCCCCATGTATGTAAGCCTCATTGTAAAATGTCAGTCTAATTCACAATAGACCACAGCAATTTGCTACATGCCTGAAGAAAGCTGGTGTACAATATATGCATACTCACCTCTCACTATCTCACTTCATCTATCTCTCTTTCTTGAAATATTCAGGTATATGGGGCTTGAATGATACTATATTAATGTTTAATGATATCAAGCAAAACATCTTAAGTCAGGCATTGGAGGGACCAGATATGTGGGTTATCAGTGTTTCAGGAGCTTAAATATAAAAAAGTATTGATAGAAACTAGACTGCTTTTCTGCACAACTTACTATCCTGAAATCTCAGAGTGCATCAGTTGAAGAACACAAAACATTAATGACCATCAGATCCTGATTGATCCGGTGTGAATGAAGTTAATCCTCCTATGTGCAGAAATATGCACAGTCTCTTTTGGAGTTTAGAGATGCCATGACACATAACCACTTGTATCACCAAAGAGAACATCTGGATAAATGTTTCTGCAAAGCCCCAAATATATTCATGTGACACATCCCAGATATATTATTTTGAGAGTGATACGTTAACCAGACACATTTCATGCCTACTGGAATTACGTTAAAACTGGAGCATTAAAATAGATTGTGTTATAGACAAGAAATACAACAGAGGCATGAAAGTTGGTTTGTGATTGCACTTTTTTTTTCATTGAAGACACACAATTGACAATTTCTGCAGTTTCTCCACTTTAAATTATGGACCAATCTGTGAAATGCAACACCTGAGGAAACACCTACAACACTAGAAATTCTACCACATGTACAAATTGCACTAGGGTGCCAATTATGATGCACATTTTTACCCCTGCATATCATTAGCACATTATCTTTTATGAGTAGGTCCTTAAAATGGAGCAAACATTGTACAATCCATTCTGGATTTAGCCTTTAATGTAGTGATTTTGATGAAGAGTTGGAAAGATTTATTATTTTTACACCTAAGAAATTCAGGTGAATTTCTTAGGTGTATTTTTTTTCCTCGAGACACACAGTAATTACTTTGTGTTTACAAAGTATAAAACTAGTTTGTTATGTATAAATAGTATGTAAATGTAAAGAAAAAACTTTCTCTACTGCTTTAAATAAAACTTGTTATTGTGGAAGAAATCTATACATACAGATCCATAGGGTTGCTTCAGGCAAATATAAAGTGTGTGTGTGTGTGTGTGTGTGTGTGTGAGGGTGTGTGGGCGTGTGTGTGTGTGTGTACATCTGTGTGTGTCAGTAAAGTGATATTACTCTTATTATACTTTATCTTAGCAGGTCATTTACGCAGGTCATGAGTGCACCCCAAGACATTTGCTGGCAGATTCTTTGCCCAGTCATGCATGTGTGTTAATGTTAGTTGTGGGTCTAATGACACTAATGACGGGTCAGTCAATATTATATCTAGTGACATCTAGTGGTGAAGTCGGAGACTGCACTGCTCCACCCTCAAGTCACCCTCCCCTAGAGTGGTCTTTGGTATTAACTCTGTGATGGTAATGTACATTAGAGCTAGAAGACACTTCATTCTAAGGCAATGAAAGCAGAAATGATTATATATATATATATATTTTTTTTTTTGATACTACATCAGGGTTTTTCTTAACAATTAAGCAACTGAATGGATAGTACAAAGAAAATGTAGTTGCGGCTGTTGTTTCAAGATGGCCTGTCACCAGCTGACATTAAACATAATGTGGCTCAGATTGTAGATGTGGTCAAGTGTCTTCTGGGTTAAAACCCCTTGATGTCATGAGGCGTCGGCGTCCACATGATTATTCGTGTGTGTGTGTGTGTGTGTGTGTGTGTGCGCTTTGTGCAATGCCGTGTTTCCCCCTGGGACTGTGTGTAAGTAAAATTAAAAGTGCCCACGATGACACATTTTCCTCCTTAAATACTGAACATACGTCCTGCAGTCTCACATATCCCAGCATGCACCGACCAATGACGGAGCGGCGTGTTTGTCCGCTGACCACTAGAAACAAGGAGTGCTGAATGTCAGAGCAGGTGCCTCAGGAAAACGGCATCTTGAGTTTCAGAGGGGGATTTTTCTGTCCGACTGCGTGTGTCTTGAGGAGTGTCCTCCTTCCCTTCCCTCTGCTTAAGACGACTGACATGATGCTATTTCTGTCCCTCAATCAAACATATCCTGTTACTCCTCCTACTGCACAAACACACAGGACGGCTAACAACTCTGGCCCTTCCTCTTATTTTTTTTTGTGAAATATTAAGGAAACATACGGTGCTGCACACTTCTGAAACCCCTCGGCCAATAGGCTTCTGCTCCATGCCAAGATGCATCCACAGTACAGTAGTAGATAATACGATTTTGAATGGACAGACAGACGGATGGACATATGACAAAATGATGACAGTACTTAATAACTAAGTACTTAGATCATGATATAAAATATAATCACTTGTTTTTTAAAAACAAGTCTCATATCCAGGAAAATGGAGCAGGATGAACACATTTTACCATGAAACAGTATTATGGGTTGAGAGTAGACTGAAAAAGTAACACAATAACACTTTGACAATGGCTATTTAGCCATTATATATTAATATTATCAGTAAATTGGTTCACACTGGATGGCCATTTTAGTCTAATGCACTTTATGGCCTTTGCATTTAGTCTATGTATTTGTTTATAGCACATATATTATACTCGTACAGCATGTAGATGCTGTTAATATAGTATTATACAATGTAGGGAGTTGTGTGTGTGTGTGTGTGTGT
>JAPQRQ010000019.1:12073373-12083386 GCA_037367365.1 Apogon talboti | reverse complement strand
GGAGAGGAGAGGAGAGGAGAGGAGAGGAGAGGAGAGGAGAGGAGAGGAGAGGAGAGGAGAGGAGAGGAGAGGAGGTTGAGGATATATATAGGAAGTGATATGTCTGGGAAAAAAATGAGAAAAGAAACAGGAGGGAGGATGGGTTCAGAGACAGGAAAGCAGACAGTAACGGGGAGGAGCAGCTCAGTCAAGAGGAGGAAGGAGGAGAAAGGAGGAGAGAAGGAGGAGTTGAGAAAAACAGAAAAGCAGCAAGAGAGCGACAGGTGAACACAAGCCAAGAGAGGAGACAGAAAAGAAGACAGGAAAGAGATTAGAATGAAGGAGGATAAAGAAAGAGGAGAGGAGCAACCAGCAAATAGGAGATGAAAGAAGAACAGAAAGGATGAGTTAATAAACAGGACATGACAGTCACTGGGAATATAAGAAAAAGAAGGAGATAGGGAAACAAGCAAAGGGGGAAAACATAGATGCATGCATCTATACAACAGAAAGAGCTTTTGGTTGTCGTATTGAGTACACACTCATTAATTCATGAGATCTCTCTGTTCAGACTTGTGCATAGAAGCATTAGACAGTGCTCTGAAAAGATGTTTAGGTACTACAGGTCCAAAAAAAAAAATAATAAATTCTTCCATCTTCTAGGTTTTCATGAAATTGATATTGACACAAAAATCAGCCAGTCCTGCCTAAACAGTTGCTGTAGGTGTCTACAGAGGTAATAACATTGCAAGGTTGACTTTTGTTGTCCTTCCTTTCACGTTTGTTGAAAGGAAAACTGTTAAATATTTAAATGTGTTTATATCAGTCTTATCTGAGTTCAGTGATAAGTGCATACTTCACTCTCTGCATTCATCACATTGTACTTTGTATAGAGTTGTACAAAAATTCCAGGAGACTGCTTTGCATTGTTTATCACATTACTGAGGTTAAAGAAGTGGATTAAGTGTGTGCCTGTTGCAGGCATTTTAAATTAATCTAACCAGAAACATTTCGGAAATAAATACACACTACCTTAAAGGCAAGGTTTTCTGCTCATATTAATAGATAAAATAGCTTCATTCATATATTTCTCATCAGTGTATCAACTTCCTTTCTCAAACATCTAGCTCCCTGACCTTATTGGTGGAAAGAATTAAATGAATTTCAACCCTTCAGTCTTTTTCTTTTTTTTTATTATCTATTGACACACACAAGGACTATTTCTCCTGCAAAAAAGGCTGACTAGACAACACTAAATATTTTAGTAAAGGCCAGTGTAACATAAACGTTGTAGGTGACATCCTTTCAGGAGTGATATGTGAAGATGTCAGAATCTCTGTGGTTTCCTGAACTGGTGACTTTGAGAATATCTCTTATCACTGATGTCACTCACTGGCTGCTTCGGTTAACAGCATCTACCAAGTCTTTTTTTTTTTTTTTAATATTTTATTTTTAGCATCTACCAAGTCTAAACAAAACACAAATGTATATTTAAAAAAAGGAAGCGATTAAAATCTACTGAAATACCAACAGACATCCATTTGAGATTCATCATTAATTCTTTCAGCAATACACCTAAAATGACCACAATGTTAATGTTTCTTGTACTCTGTCTTTGTTTTGTACCACTATACAGTTCAAGGCAGTCACACTGTCACTTTTTTTTTTCTCCAACAATACAGGTATATATAGACTCTGACAATAACGATTCCTTTCACTCCTCACCTGTGACCTTCTCTCAGTGTGTGGTGGTGTATTTACCTGCCCTCTGTCTGTATTTTCTATTTTCCTATTTTCTGTCTCCTTTGCTGTGTTTGAGACAGTTCTGGGCGTCAACCTACAGGCAAATCAATAACCGCATCCCGCAGCATTGGTGAAACAATATTAAAAAATAAATAAAAATAAAACAACACTTACCCTGTTTTCTCCCATTTCTACTCATTCATTTTGTGTACAGTTCTGTTTGATATTGCAGCCTGTTGCCTCTAACAATGGCAGAAACTGACTTGTCTTTTGGTTGTACAATGGCTCTAGAATATTAAATTTTTGTGGAGGTATACTCATGTTTATTTGTGTTTTTAGAATGTACCTATACACCCAATGCAGAATGCTCTCCCTATTCAGTCAATCACTTGATCCATCAAAGCTTTTGGTTCCTTAAGAGGAAGTTGGAGGACAAGGACATTGGCTCTGACATGACATCAATGCAGAAGTACCTTAAAGTTGTAATACCACAAACAGCCAGGGGTTGGCTCTGATTCACTCCAAAAAGTCCTGGCTCCCATAGACTTATACAGATAGACAGCTCGACTATAGCTGTAGTTAATAGGTTCCACTATTATAAAAGTACTTTGTTACGTAACGCTTGATGAAGTTTCACTGAGACAGCTAGCGTTTAGCATTAGCTCAACTCTGACCTCTTGAGCTCCTGTAGTTCCACCCCGTTTGTCCAAATATGGTTATTTCCGACTCTAAAACGCAATGGCCAAATCAAACAACTACTGGCCTCAAAACAGAGATTCAGAACCAATGGGTGATGTCACACTTCTACTGTACATTAATTATATACAGTCTATAAACACAAGCATAAACCCATAAAGACCCAAACATCCACTGGCGACCAAAAGCATCTTCTGTTGTAAATGTTTAATACCTGTTGATCCACTAATCCTATCAATACATGTAAATAATTGGTATAAAATATAGTTTGTTATCTTTTCATGGTCATCAGATATGACCCATTTGGACATTCAGAGGCTCCGTAGTTACCATGGAAACACCATCATCTTCTGCAACAGTAATTCAGCGGTAAAACCCATGGAGTTTAACAAATGACATAATACTACAATACTTGTTTTTGCATTCAATTATTGATATCTTTGCTGAAAAAGTCACCCTTTCTTCAGTTTTGTCTGTTTTGATGTAATAACCTTTGAATTTGCTCTGAGTGTTCATGAACATTTAAATTAAGAGGGAAATTAAATATAGGGAAATACATGAATTAGTGGAAAATACAAAATACAGAGGGTAATATTATAATAAATGATGATAAAGCACTTCAGTAAAGGTTAAGTAGAGAGAAAAATTAATTTGGGAACTGCCACAAAAGTAGCACTGGGTCTTTATGCATTAAAGGATGCGTCCTTCCACTGGATTATACTCACATTTGTCCCATGTTCTTATCAGTGGTGAACATTCTTTTTACTAAGTTAATATAAAGGTTTAGGTTAAAGATTTGGTAATGTTTGTAAAATCTTAATTCATTGAAAATATAGTAAAATCCACATCAATTACCCAGCTAGTGTTTTATTACCCTTTCATGATATAAGCACTAACACAGGTTTTCTGTAAATTACTGTACACTCTGTCAGACCTGTTTTGTCAAAGTGGCCAAATTTGTATCCAGATTGGCTGAAGTTGGCGGCAAAACAACTTCCACACTCAACTGGAGTCCCTTGTCCTGCCTCACACTCCACTCAGGGTTGCTGATCTGTTCTCGTCTCTCAGCTTTTGTTCTGTGACCTCATTATTCTCCACATTGGCCAACTATTCCTGCAGCTCTGCGCTCTGTCAGAAAACCTCCACTCAAGCACCGCCATTCTCAGATGAAATACTTCAGCGAGCCACTCTGACTGAAGTTTCATTAGCGGTGCCTGGTTTGTGCAGATAAGTACAACAGCGGCTATTAAACTAAGATGCTCTCTGCAAAACCGTAGTCAGTTCTGTCATGCAACATCAGTTTAAAGGTCTATGTAGTGACCCGTTTCATGAGCCCACATTTAAGCATGAAGTACTCCTCAGTGTAACAGTGAGAGTGCAGACTTGTAAGTATAGTCTTTTTTTTTTTTTTTTTTGCATTGTGGATCAAATGTGTATAATCTTGTCCAATAAGCGTGTGTGTGTGTCTATCAGCATGCTCTATGTGGTGACTGATATTCAATTAGTCCACCTGCCACCTCTACACGGCCCGGCATTCTAGCGTGCGGTAAATCAGCTTGCCTGACAGCACACAGGTCGATATTAATATTAACGCCTCTATAAATAATGTTATTGTAGGTCCTCATGTTAATGGGTCATGATATGATGGGCATGATAAAATAGAGCACTCGTTCTATTGTGGAGGTGCCGGGGGTTTAACAGAGGGAGAGAGTGAAAGCCAGAGACAGACAGACTAAATCCCCTTCGATGCCCTTCGATAAGAA
This sequence comes from Apogon talboti, assembly GCA_037367365.1. Lineage (NCBI taxonomy): Eukaryota > Metazoa > Chordata > Actinopteri > Kurtiformes > Apogonidae > Apogon > Apogon talboti. The sequence goes on along the minus strand of JAPQRQ010000019.1, from coordinate 12,079,205 downwards.
CGTTGGTGACATTGTGTTGGAAAGGCGCCGAGGTGGCCACAGCTGTGTTCCCGAGCTCGACCGGCTAGGGGGTTGGGAGGTTGCGACTCCCTGCATCTGTGTGTGTGTGTGTGTGTGTGCGGTGGATTGGTGGGGGGTGTACAATGGGTGGGACTGGACACAGAGGATTAATTATTATAAATCATCTCCCAGCTCACATGTTTATGGCTGATACTCAAACTGTTGTCTGACTATCGGATTTCCATGTCTGTGTGTGTGTGTGTGTGTGTGTGTGTTTCTGCCAGGAGAGGTCTAGGGTTGAGCAGAAGAATGACTTTGCTGTTTTGTGACAATGGTCTATATTTCATTCTGACAGCGAACATATCACTGTAACGTCTTTATGCGGTTGCTGCAAATCTCCAGATTAGCCATTGGCAGGAAAGAAATGGCCGTTATCAAAACAGAGGTGGTGTGTTTGAGAAGGAGGCTTGTTAACGTGACCTTGTGGCCAAAACTAGGGCACGATCATCAGTCAAACCTTTGAAAGATGATTTTGGTATCTGTGCATTTTTATTTTTTTTTTTTGGTATCTTGTATTTTTTGTATGTTTGCTTTTTTTTTTTTTTTTCTTCACTGTCCTCATGCATATATGCAATTTATATTCCCATGTATTACACATTTCCTCCAAAGTAACTTCTCACTGCACTCTTATTCCTACTGGACTTTGAGCAGCTCCAGTGGTTCATACAGTATGTGGACTTCAAGAGAAACTCATCAGTTGTTGCTAAGGCAGAGGGGACTCTTACTCATTCGCATGCTTCTCCACACGCAAGTGACTGAATTTCCAGCATGCAAATTCAAACTGGCAATGTTATGGACACAAGGCACAAACTTCTCTGAACCCTCTTGTAGCTCGGGCATAATTTGTGCCTTGAGCAGTAGCACATTCAAAAGTTCATGCCTAGAGGGAGCAGCATTATCAACAAATCATCCAAAAACACTGTGCAGTCCAATCATGAAATAATCATAACATTCTAATTCCCATTTCCCGTGTCTAGATTCTCCTTTTTATGCATTTTTACAAAAAAAAAAAATTCTAAGAAAAAACAGTAACAAACATGTTTTGTTATCCCCTTGCAGGCAACAGCTCACAAATAATTAAATGAATGAATAAATCACTGCAGAGAAATATTAATCAGCTCATAGGCTCATCTGTGAGGGAGAGGGAGGAGGTGGCTGGTGTGCTGCTTTGTGATTGGCGAGGAGAGACGATGGGTGAGCGTACACACACACACACACACACACACACACACACACACACACACACACACACACACACACCTACACACACACATAATCAAATAACATATACTATTATCAGAGTTATATACCTCTGTCAAGAATTCTGTGAAAGATCCAAAATTAACAATGCCTTGTGCCATGAAGTCACCTCATCATACCACACACACACACACACACACACACACACACACACACAACCACCAGCAGCCCTGGACCAGGGGTTTTGCAAAGCCCGGATCATCCCCCGTTAATCCACACTCATTAAGGATGAACTGCATGATAGCGTGCCACCAGCAGCAGCCTGCGCACACTCCCCCCCCTTACCCCACTTTCACACGCACACTCCGCACCCCACTGCTGTGGATAAGTGGCAGCTTTGATGGTGATTTTAATAAATTACTGCAGATTGTTGAATGCGTGTTTGCTGCTGCTGCCTGAGTAAACAGAACACCTGCCACACCTGTCGGCGCTAATCAGGACTGGTTTAATTAAGAGCGACAAAGCTTTTATTTTACACCAGTGAAGATGACGTGTGTTTGACCAGGGGATGCGGAGGAGTTTTTCCTGCGCTCTTCAGGGAAATGTGTTCAAATGGATGAGTAATTCAAGATGAGGCCGGCATTACGGTGACAGAGTTGGCAAATCGCTTTACACTGGTGAAAAAAGTAAAAGGATTTGGAGTTTTAGCAAAACTTTGAATCAATAATTCAGACTTCCATTGTTTCTCAGGACGGAGCTGGAATTGTTCTAGCGGCTGGACAGTTTTTACCCAAGGATCGGAACATAAATAGAATGTTCATCCTCAGCACTCTTCTACATCAGTGAGAAGGTCACTCTGGTGAGTGGAGTCTACCTACAAACCCCTTGGGCTGAACAAAAAATGCCACACGGATACTTCCCTTCTCGCTCTCTGCCTCCAAAATAACTCTCCCTCTGTGGGGTTCTTAAATAAATTACAGATATGCTATCCTCCAAAGATGTGATCTCTGTTCTCCCGCACAAATTAAAAATTTAAGCCCATTTAGGTTGGTGCCCGGTGTAACTTGAAGCAGTGTGGTTGCAAGGGGCGATATCCAACCAGAGTTGTGTCACAGCGGTACTTAGTAGTGATGCTTGTTGCTCTGGGCCCTTCATCCGGGAAGCGGAAGCACGGTGGCCTTGATAGTTGAGAGAATATCGTGTAACTAAAAGGTCACGGGTTTGATCGCACAGCACAACAGTGTTTTACCCCCAGCTACATGTCAAAGTGTCAAGACACCAAACTCTGACTTGCTCACTCCTTGAATCACTCTGTGAGACACCACCAGCTTAAAGCCTGAAATGTAAAATGTGCAACTTCAAAGACTCAACTTTAAGGATGACTGAACTGTGTGCCAGTTTTAATTTGAACCAGCCTGCCCACCTACTCTTCAAAGTCGCTGACATACTCGTGGAGTTCAGACAGTCAACTGAGCCATATGGAAAATGTTTTGCACAAATTTAGATATAACCCCTCCAAGTTGTTTTTTTTTTCCTTCTTTGAACTTCTTTTGTGCTCGAAAAACAGGTCAGCCTTGGATTCCCACCCAGAATCAGCGATGGCAAGACTTATCTTTAAAGCCTATTGTATCCCTAATAACCTCCTAAACTGAGAACAAGGGCAGTAGGTATGATAACAGGAGGGCTGGCTTAGATTAGTAGCTGATTCTGCCTTTGGGGGAAAAAGCAAAAAATAAATAAACAAAACAATGAACAGAACAGTATGAAGCTGAAATTCATGATCAATATATGAAAAAACGACAGGAAACTGGACCACACTGCAGCTAGAATAATTATGTTTGATATGGGATGAATGCTGGATTAAAAGGAGATTTGACTTGACATTGATTTCATACTAAAATCAATTAATAGAATAAACAACAGTTTTTTTCTTTCTATAGATGATCACAAAGGATGACTACCGATCTCTACTGTAGGATCCATTATGTTGGTAAATTTCCTCCAATCAGCACAAGACTAAAATACATTATATGTGTGTGTCTCTGTGTGTGTGTGTGTGTGTGTGTGTGTGTGTGTGTAAAAAGGGGGTCATTTAATAGACCCAACCTCACTATGAACCCAGAGAAAGCGTTTTGTCATTTGACCTTCATTAACATCTTCTATTCATTCCTCCAACTCTGGTGATAAATCAGGAAATGACTCCTATTGTACTCTCATGTGCTGTGTAGTAACGCATTCCCCCTGTACCTGAATTTCATTAGCTTTTGTCTCTTTAAACAATAACTGGAGCCTTGATCGAACACCCAGTGTAAAAGGTATCTGCCTTGAGAAGACTTTACAAACTTTATGGAATTAAATGAAAAGGTGATTTATCAATAAGCCACAGAAGAAACACAACCCGTGCGTTAAGTCTGCTTCACACAGTTTCAAGCGAATTGAGGCATGTGATAAAAGTGCAGCACCTTTAACCTCAGAATGAAGATAACCACTGAAAGATCCAAAGAGAGCCTGAAGGGCGGGAAAGAAAAAAAAAACAACCCTTCTTTATAGAGCAGGAGTCTTTCTAGGGGGAAACGGCTTCCCTCTGTTGGAGCATTGCTGGATTAACCTAATCAGAAGATTAATCAGACTTGAAACACTGGAGGCTGTGCCGGTGGCCTCTTTATCCGACTACGCCGGGCAGCAGATTTAGGGTAGACAGCGGGGAGATGGCGTTCCCACAACCTCTCTCTCTAGAGTTCTGTGCTTGCCAAAAGACCTCAGAGGCAGAGGGGGAATTAGAGACTCCCAGTTTGCCTCTACAGACTTGTTGGAACTGGGTCCCTCCTGTGAACGTCTCATTATTATTCAGACAAGAGCTTATAAGTTTAGTATTTGAGCTCTTCTGGCAGCATATCATGCAATACAAGGGTATTAGCCTGGGTGTATAGATTGCAAGACTCACATTATTTTTTTTAGACGACAGATAATAAAACAAATTCTGATGTAAGCAAATTCTGTTGCCAGACAGTGTTTTCCTGATTTTTACCCGACTCACTTTCATCCTCAGCAAAGGAGTTCACACTGAGGTGAGACAGGTAGAGTAACCTAATGGTACCAGCGTCGGCACGATGACACCGTAATTTTCACTCTCACCAGACAAATGTAAAATTGCAATGTAACACCAGTGATTTAGTCACACGTGGCAGGTACAGACTATTATTGCACTGCTTGAATGCTAACTCTTAAAGGGCAGCTCTCTGCTGTGATCTCTGCCTCTTTAACGCACCAGGCATCAGACTATCATCTACTACTTAAGTGAAATCCTCCTTCCTTGCCGGGATTTTAAAACTGTGATGAGCCGATTGCTCTCCAAACTACCTGAAAGTAGCTCTTGCTGTGCCATGTTTGTCTGACCCTGTAATAAAGGATCAAATGTGAGAGCAGGTCAGGGTTTATTTTTCTAAAGCTTTCGGCCACATGTCCATGACTAGCCCTTGAAAATTTGGCTTAAAGAAAAAAAAGGTATTTGCAAGCCCTCTGCAGCAAACAAATAAATGAATAAAGCTAAGTACTTATTATCATCCATCTGTCTACCTTAAATTATACCATAACTAATCTTGCTACCTAGGCTCAGCAAAGCAAAAATAGAACCATAGCACATGCGCCGAAGAAGAACAGCAAAAGAAGCCTCCAGTGTGAACCGGGAGGGCATCATTGATCCCGGCGCTCTGGTAGCCAGGTCATTGATCGTAGGATACAGCTGTGATACTTGGCACACCTTGCTGACTCCAACCACAACCTTGTATGTGCAGCCAGCAGTGTGCATTTTTCTCCTTCCATTTGTCAGCTGACCAAAAGATGCAGACAAGAGCAGAGAACCCTGTCCTCATATAATTGTGTGGGAACATCATTTTTCAACCGCAACTTTGCTTCGCCGTCCCCAAGAGGCACTTTTCACAAACAGTAATCATTATGTTGAAAGGAAGAGGCTGTTGAGCAGGGTTCAACGTGCAACTGGAGACCACGAGCAGATGCACACACTCCTTGGGGTGTGCACGAATGGGAGAGCCACTGAGGGACGAAGAAAAAAACAGTCTGTATACATAGATGTGTAAACATAGGACCCATTTTTGATCTTTTGTACTCCCTGGAGATTTATTGATTCTGGAATCCCATCAAGGCTTCTTTCGGAGAGTTAAGTAAAACGTAGACATCAAAGATCAACTTGTTTTTCTGCGCATCCCTCCCCCACACTTGCCCTTTCTACACCAAGTGTTCTATTTAAAGATTTGTTATCTCCCAACATTCAATATAAATACACTTAAAAGAGAACATGTGAGAGGAAGAGGGGAGTGAACAACCACTTAAAACAAGTAGCTGCAGGTTGGAGCTAATAGGCCTCTGATCAGCAAGTGTTTTATCTTCCCCACATTATCTCCAAATTCAATATTGTCTCTTCAAACGCTGAAAAAACAAGGGATTCTTGCGTCTAAATGCAACGGCTATCCTGCTATTTATGCATCCGGGCTGCAAAGTGGGTTGTATTTTTCCCTTTAGAATCTTTCCAGCCCCTGCCAAAATAAACCATGA